>CM050513.1:111392307-111782307 GCA_027563665.1 Antrozous pallidus | reverse complement strand
AGCAGTTTTGCAATATATATTCCATGTACATAGAAAATGAACATGAACTGTAGTTTTGTCTTATATGTTAATTTGGATGCTCTTTCCAGTTGCTAAATACTTTGAATGTCACCCCTACCTCCTTGCAACCTGAGCCACACAGCTCGTGGGTTTACACCTGGCCCTGAGATCACCAATAACCACCCTCCACGATCTGTCATTTGCATTCGCTCTTGGACTCCCAGGCCCCATCCTTTCAAGCTCACTCCCACAAGCCCCTGACTCTAACAACTCTCTGAGCCCCACCCTAGCTGCCAATGCATTGATGCCCATCTTTCCACTGCCCTCTTTATCCAGCTTCGGGCCTGTTTTCATAATCACTCCCTCCCCTTCTTGCACTCTCCTCACAGCCCCCCATCCTGGTTAAAGGCAACCCTCCAGCTAGATAAATTGCAGCAGCATGCTTAAATGTGGCCTGAGAAAACCACAGGATCTCAAGAGGGACCTTGAAGCCACGGACATATATACTTCATGTCTCCAGCGTGGTCCATTCTCTCTCCCTTTCTCATGGAGAAAAATTTGACTCCCTCCCTCCTTCCTTGAATCTCCAACCCTGCCTCCCTTCTTAATTCTCAGTTGATGATCCTGCTTCCCATTCCATCAATAAAATAGAAGCAACCAGAAGAGAAGTGTCACAAGCTCCCACCATGTCTACCCACATGTGTCTCCTGCCCTACTGGTGCACAGAACAGGCCATCATCCACCCCATCAAAGACCACCCTTGTACTTGTGTCCTGGACCTCATCCCCCCACCTCACGTTGCTTGTACATTGCTCCCTCCTTTTTCTGGGCCAGTTCTTTCCTCTACTGGAACATGCTCACCAGCATCACTCATGCCTTAACATCTCCCCCAACACAAAATAGCCAGCCGGGTGGCAGACATCTCACTGGAAGGAAGAGGGAAGGAGGCAACAAAGGATGTGGTGGGGGCTCAGGCAGCCAGACCTGCATGTGCAAGGATGCTGTGGTAGGAAGGAGCATGCCTGAAGGAAGGCCCAGATAGCATGTGCACAGAGAGGTGAGGACAGACAGAGGCTGTTGAGCTTTCTCCTGAGAGCACAGAGAAGCTGTTGAGTATTTTAAGCTGGAGATGGCCTGATCAGATTGGAGTTTTCCAAGG
This sequence comes from Antrozous pallidus, assembly GCA_027563665.1. Lineage (NCBI taxonomy): Eukaryota > Metazoa > Chordata > Mammalia > Chiroptera > Vespertilionidae > Antrozous > Antrozous pallidus. The sequence goes on along the minus strand of CM050513.1, from coordinate 111,781,148 downwards.
ACCGGTTTGACAAGTGGCAAAATGGCCAGTGGGGAACTTACTGCAGTCCTCCAGGGAAGCAAGAAAGGTGGCCTGGCAGTGGGTGATATTGTGGATGGAGAGCAATCAAAGAGTTTGAGAGATACTGAGAAGCTAATACAGCAGGACGTCATGAACCTGCAGTGAGGAGGAGAATATGTCAGCAGTGATGGCTGGGCTCAAACCTGCACCAGGAAGCAATGGAGAGGCATTTGCTGAGCTGGTTGGTGCCTCCAGAAGACCAGGCGTGAGGGAAATATCATAGTTCAGGTTTGGACCTGCTGAGCATACGATGCCTTTAAGATATCCACCAGGAGACATCAAATAGGCAGTTGACTACCCAGGTCTGGACCTCACAGGAGAGGTCCAAGCAGCTGATTATTTCAGTCTCCCAACAAGCATCTCTTCGCCCTTCTTCTGTGCTCAGCACTGTGCTAGGAGCCAACAGTCAGTCCAAGGGCGGCTGAGGCACAGGCTTGTGCAGAGGGCAGCCAGGCTGTATGGAGAGCAGGTGCATGTACTCTCAGAAGAGGGATGTGGAGGCTCCATCTGCGAGGGGCTGAGCACTGTCCCCGATCTGTTAGGAGGCTTGGGGTATGTCAGGACCATTCTCCACACCTCAGCTCCTGCAGGCTTCCTTATAAAGAAAGATGCCTGGCATAGAGCTGGCGCTGATGAAATATTTGTCATATTGAATTGAGAGAAAATGGAAGTGCTTTGCAAAGTGCTTTTCAAACACACTGATTTGTAATTTTAACACTAGGAGAATACTATATCCTCTTAGCAGCTGGTATAAAGACGCTTCTCAGGAGAGAGGGGGATGTGGCTGGGAAGGGGAAGAAGCTGCTAGGGGGAGGGGTTTGAGGCCTCCTGTTAACCATTTGTATGCCATAAGCATCTACAGATGCAAGTGGCGGACCTTTTTCAATTAAATTCAAAATATTGTGCCAATTAACTGGCTAATGAACCAGGATGCAGGAGGGCAGGGCAGGTGTGTTTCAGAGGAGCGAGGAGCCGGGACACAACAGGTGGGGGGCGGGGTGGGGGAGAGGGAAGGAAGCAGGAGAGGGACTGCCCAGGCACTCAGAGAAGAGACCTGCTCTTGGGAGCATTTGGGGTAAAACTCTGTGCTCATGGGACCCTACAAAGCTTCCGTGAAGTTGCCAGAAATCCTGAAATGCTTTAGGGAATCATTTTCTTGCAGAAGTCAGGAAAGGAGGTGAATTTGGTACAGAGACAGTGAATGGGAAGTGCGGAGGGTCAACCATCTTCTCTGTAATATGTAGCATATAACAATAGCTAGAAATACATAAAACACTTATTTCATGTAAGTATACCCATGTCCTCTAGATGCAGGTGTATGTAATAGACAGGTCTGTGTTACAATGCTTTAAAACTCATAAACAATTTCCACAATATACAATAAAGCCTTCTCTATGGGATGTGCGACTCAGAGTTTTCTAGGAAAATAAATTGCTAGCATGTGCTGAGGACTGTATTAATTAGGTTATATTAGCTACTGTCACAGAAAAATCCCCAATGTCAGTGGCTGAATATAGTCCAAATCCATTTCTTTCTCACAGCAATGCCCTCGAGCCCGATCACTAATGTGCCAGGCGCTGTTCTGAGCACTTTATATATGTCAGCTCATCTAATCCCCGTGACTAGCTGTGAAGGTCTCCACTTCCAGGTGAGGAAACTGAGGCACATCAGTGAGGCCGAACCTGTCTCACCCCTGCACCATATCTCCCAGAGTCTCACCCCTGCACCTTATCTCCCAGCCTCTCACCCTGCACCATATCTCCCAGCCTCTCACCCTGCACCATATCTCCCAGAGTCTCACCCCTGCACCATATCTCCCAGCCTCTCACCCTGCACCATATCTCCCAGCCTCTCACCCTGCACCATATCTCCCAGCCTCTCACCCTGCACCATATCTCCCAGCCTCTCACCCTGCACCATATCTCCCAGAGTCTCACCCCTGCACCATATCTCCCAGCCTCTCACCCTGCACCATATCTCCCAGCCTCTCACCCTGCACCATATCTCCCAGAGTCTCACCCCTGCACGATATCTCCCAGCCTCTCACCCTGCACCATATCTCCCAGAGTCTCACCCCTGCACCATATCTCCCAGCCTCTCACCCTGCACCATATCTCCCAGCCTCTCACCCTGCACCTTATCTCCCAGCCTCTCACCCTGCACCATATCTCCCAGCCTCTCATCCCGCACCATATCTCCCAGCCTCTCACCCTGCACCCTATCTCCCAGCCTCTCATCCTGCACCATATCTCCCAGCCTCTCATCCTGCACCATATCTCCCAGCCTCTCACCCTGCACCATATCTCCCAGCCTCTCACCCTGCACCATATCTCCCAGCCTCTCACCCTGCACCATATCTCCCAGCCTCTCATCCCGCACCATATCTCCCAGCCTCTCACCCTGCACCCTATCTCCCAGCCTCTCATCCTGCACCTTATCTCCCAGCCTCTCATCCTGCACCATATCTCCCAGCCTCTCAACCTGCACCATATCTCCCAGCCTCTCATCCCGCACCATATCTCCCAGCCTCTCACCCTGCACCCTATCTCCCAGCCTCTCATCCTGCACCTTATCTCCCAGCCTCTCATCCTGCACCATATCTCCCAGCCTCTCATCCTGCACCATATCTCCCAGCCTCTCATCCCTGCACCATATCTCCCAGCCTCTCACCCTGCACCATATCTCCCAGCCTCTCACCCCTGCACCATATCTCCCAGCCTCTCAACCTGCACCATATCTCCCAGAATATGGAAAGTTAGCCAACGCTTGTGGTACATATCTGGTGCTGGGGACACAGAAGTCCGTGCTGTCATAAAGTGGACATGGCTGTATATTCTGTTCTGCGCATCTGTCTTTATGGGGACTGCATTGCAGAGTTCACTCACTCACTTAGTGACTGTTGGTAGCACCTTCTGTGGCATTGGGATGGGGTTTTAACCTGAGCCAGTTCTCACCTTCTCACTGAGCAAATATTTAGAGTCAAAAGCCCTGATTCCACAATTTTCTGACACAAGTACTTATTAATTTAGCCTCCCCGAGCCTCAGTTTCTTCATCTGTAAAATGGGGGTGAAAATACCCCCTCGGAGGCTTGTGGTAGAGCCAGAATGAGTCTAGTCCAAGGCCCCAGTAAGGGCTCTGATGGGGTGGCGCTTTGCAAGCTTATCCAAAGTGCTGTGAAAATGTTCGTCAGCAACAGTTTAGGGTTTGCTTTCTTTGGAAAGCTATTCGTTTTCTCTCATGCAAATTGTGGGGTGACTGTGGGGGTGCTAGGGCACAGAGGTGACCACACCCGGTTCATCATTCATGGGCTTCTTCTGTGGCAGTCCCCAGCCCTGAATCAAACCTCCACCACCCGCCAAGCTTCAGCGAATCCTCAGAAGCCTCGGTGGATGGCTGGGTTTTGAAGTTCTAGGCCTCAGATCCTCTCTCCAGCACTGCGTGTTTTGATTCACCAGAAGGATGTCCACACAGACAGAGCAATACCTGCCCTTCAAGAGGGAGGGAGAGGCTGGGCCAGCTTCAGAGAGGCCGGTGGTCTGAACCCCAGAAACGATGATGTCTCATGTGTCCTTTCTCCTCTTGTCTTCCAGGGAACTTCAAAGGTCTCTGCAAGCAAATTGACCACTTCCCAGAGGATACAGATTACGAAGCGGACACAGCAGAATATTTCCTCCGTGAGTGCAAGCCATCTTTATCTCCTTCATGGTGGTGGGTTCTGCCCTCCAACCTTTAGAGCACAAACACCAGGACTATCTAGCGGTGCCTGTCCCAGCAGAGGGCCTGCCCCCTTCCCTCCTGTCCAGAGACCAAACCTTCATGCATGCTGTTCCCTCTACCTGAAACACCTTTCCCTCCCTCTTTGTCTGGCAAACTCCTACTGACCCACCAGTTCTCAGCTGAAACGTCACCTATTCCAGGAAGTCCTCCATGCCCCTGAACAGATCCCCAGAGCACAGCACTTTCATCAAGCTATAGAGTCCTTGTCTATTTATTTGAGCAACCATCTCTCTCACCGTCCTACCAACACTGCTAACCAGGGCTCTTCCCATCTTGTTTGCATTATATGTTCAGCCCAGTGCCCTCAGTAAATATTTCTTAAATAACTGAGTGAAGGCACGCATCAGGCAGTGCCAGATTAGAACTTCTGCTGAAACCATGTGAGATTTTTTTTCTTCCCCCACGAGTCAAGTCAAAGTTAAATGGCTGCGATCATAAATCCACCTGACACATATTAGTAAGAGAAAGCCTTTGAGTCCCCCCAAAAAGTTCTCAAGAATAGGCAAAAACTAACAAGATGAAATGTTCCCTGAAAAATGGATTTCCAAGAGAGGGGCTGAGGGTCCTTGACACCTGGGATAGCAAAGCCGCTGAGCGGAAGTGGCTGAAGGCTCGGCTGAGGCTCTGAAGCCTGCCTTCCCACCATCCTGCTCCTCACAGGCACGCCCCCTCCGCCCGCCCCACCCCTCCCCCGAGGCAGAGGCGTTAGCATTACCCTCGGATTACTTTTATGAAAAATGTAGGAGGCGTTTTATTTTATGGATCGCCCATCTCTCTCAATAAATACTCCTCACATCAAAGCCAATCTCAGGTCAGCCTGGGATCGGGTTTTGCTGAGAAGCCACAGAGCATGACGTCAGCCAGGCAGCTGGGGAGAGGAAGGAAGGGAGCATGATGCAATTTATAGATTTCTTTTTCAATGAGGGAGAATATCTGACAATGCTCATCATTTATTTTTATGAAGTCCTGCAAGACGCTGCTCATAAATGGAATTCCTAAAGGGCCATTTGGTTGTGTTCCCTGTTACCACGTCTGGGACCCCCCCAAGGAGTCTGGCAGCAGTGGGAAGGCTGACTGAGCACCGCCCATGTGCTAACCCTGTGCTCAGGGCTGAGGAGATGGAGAGGAATGAATGAGACAGTCTGTGGCCCTGGAAAGACCACGTAGGGAGGACCCTCAGGGAAATAGCTGGACCGGGAGACCCGTATGGAGAGATGCATCCCGAACACAGAGGTGGGAGGGGCAAAGCTAGCCCCACCGAAAGGCCCCAGTGGTCGAGCACGGCTGGATGCCAAGTGCTTGCAGCAGAAACTCTGTCTTATTCTTCGATGTGCCTTTAACAGCTTCTGGAATATAGCAGATACTCAATCAATGCTGATTGTTGAATGAAGGAAAGCCAATAGGATTCTTCGGTGACTATCTATCCCTTACCTACTCTATACCTTCATTTCCTAATTCTTAAAGAGAGAAGAGCTTCAAATGTTGGGTTCATTTTGGTGTCCCTGGACAAAAGACTTGAACATATATTAGCATGCAGGGCCCGAGGGTCCGAGTTGACGAAATACAACAATATTTTTGAGCATTTATAATAGGAAGTCGGCAAACTTTTTGTACAAAAGGACAGATAATAAATATTTTAGGCTTTGCAGACTGTACAATCTGTCCCAACTACTCAACTAACCTTGGAGCACAAAAGAGGCATAGACAAAAAAGAAGGAAATGAAACAACTGTATTTACAGAAACAGACAGAGCGACATAATAGCGTAATTTGCTGACCCCTGACCTATAATATGCTAAATCTTGAGCTACACAAGAAAAGTAATTTTTTAACCTGGAAGATGTGAGTTCCTGCCGTTCCCTATTAAGCTCTAACCTGGTTGATTAGAGCATCTAAAAGACAGGGATCATTCTTAAAGGATCCCCTGCCCCAATCTGCATATCATGATTTGTTACGGATTCTTCTTCCTGCCCCTTGGACCATGAACAGCTGCTCCTCTGAGTAGCTGCAAACAGTTCTCCCCACCCCTCAACCAGCTGGAGATGTCTGCTGAGTGAGTAAATGAGAACCCCCTCCCCACCCCCCGCACATTCACCCTCTTCCCAGAATGAGGACAGAGGTGGATGAAGGTCTCAAGCTGAGCCAAAGCCACCCTTCCCAGCCTCAGAGCACGCCCTCCTCCCTTTTGTCCCTTCTCCGCCCCCCTATGCTGGGCCCACCAGGCACCGAGGGGCTCCTAGGTACCTAAGCGTGGGAAGTGTGGGAATACTAGGGGTCAAGGTCTGAGCTTGCGATTTAGAGGGAAAGGAGCTGAATTCACGGTGAGGTCTGCTCTGCGGCCTTGGACACGTTGCACAACTTCTCTGAGCCTGGATGAATATCAGGCCCTGGGAGGGACTCTGAGGAGCGATGAGACAAAGGCCAGGATGGTGCTTTTTAAAGCTTCCCCGCTGCCTATGGATCACATGAGAGAAGCCCATCACCCCACTTCAGATTAGAGGATAGAAGCACGGCAATACCTCCTCCAAGCTCCTGAAATGCTGGAGCTGCACCCACAGATGAGGAAATACCGAGGCCCAGAGTGGTTAAATGGCCTACCCCAGCCCAGCACATGACCCGGGATGCCACCTGCCCCCCAGAACGTCAGGCAAGGCTGAGTGCTCCTGTCCACTGTCCGAGCCCTGCAGCTCCTTCTAGCAAAATTGTTCCCACCAGAGGTCACCACGGCTACAACTCTGGTGACGGGTCCTTGTAGTTAAGGAACCTACTCAGCTGCAGCCGGTGCTCCCCTCCATGCAACCAGAGCCTCCGTTTCACCACACGGGGCCTGCCCTCCGCCTGCGGTGCACACGTGGTAATTTCTATTCGGTCCCGGCCCCTCATTCAGGGGCTGGCTGCAGCCACCATGCTGACCACACAAGCTAGTCATGAGCCACAACCTGCACTGGGACCAACACCAACCCAGTGATCGCAGGCCCAGGGGGAACAGCAACAATAAGCTCTACTGAGGGGAGAACCAGCATTCCCGGTGCTCTCAGTACCAGGCACTGTTCTAACTGCTTAAAGCGCGCCCACTCAGGACACCACAGCAGCCTCTGAGCCCGTGTCTGACCCTCTCCCTGCAGCACCCGGGGGCAACTAGGGCTCAGGGAGGGCAGGCAGTACCATGAGGGAGACGGTGCAGGCCGCTCTCTCCACCAACCCCAGACAACAGGAACTGGGAAGGCTCCCAGACCTGCACAGATGGTGCTCCCGAAGGACGCTCGGTGAGCTTCCAAGTTCCGTTCATGTGTCATTCACGCAGCAAACGTTCACTGGACGCCTGGCTGTGTTGGGGCCAGGCCTAGCACTTGATGCATTACCTGCATCCATCTGCATGACCGCCCCAGAAGGAAGGTATTGCTGGGGTCCCATTATACCGATGGGGAGGCACAGAGGCCACAAGGACGGGGAGGGCCAGGATGGGACTCAAGCAGCCCACACCTGGAGCCCATGCTCCCAACCACCACTCTCTCACTCACATGCACTCACACTCACATACATTCTCACACACATTCACATACATCTCACACACTCACATACTCTCACACTCACCAACACTCACATACTCACATACACACACCTACTCTCATACTCACAATCACACTCATACTCACATACTCATACTTTCACACACACACTCACATATACACACTCATACTCTCTCACACTAATACACATTCTCTCCCTCTTCTCCTCATTCACCATCTTCTTCTTCCTCTTCCTATTTCTCTCCTCTCCAACACCTTCTCTCTCTCTCTCCCCCACCTCCTCTCCTCCCTTTTCTCTCTCCTCTCATCTCCCTCACACGCTCTCTCACTCTCTCACTCACATGCACTCATATTCACATACATTCTCTCACACATTCACATACTACCTCACACACTCACATACTCTCACATTCACACAATCACATACACACACACACACATACTCACAATCACACCCATATTCACATACTCTTAATCTCACACACACACTCACATACACACTCTCATACTCTCTCACACACATGCACTCATACACGCATTTGCTGCAGCATATCCCCTTTCGCAATCACAGGTAGCTTTGACTGTGCACATCTGAGCATACATGTGCGCGTGTGCAGATATGTGGCTGAGGCTCAGGATAGAGATACAACACCTTATCTTAGAAACAACTTGCAGGGAGAGACCATCCAGGTCTGGTGAGGAAGTACTTCCATCCCTGCCTGGGGGCAGAAGGGAAAGAGTACTCAGAATACAGAGTAACCCAGCTGCCCACCACTCCTTGCCCTCTTCCTCTCGCCCAGCTAGGGGTCACCCCACACATGCCCACTTGGATACTCCCATTCATCAAATGTTTACTGTATGCCCTCAAAGACTTATCTAGGTGCACTGTCAGAATCAACTCATTTAATCCTCACAACCACCTTAGGAGGCAGGCACTATTACCATCCCCATTTTACAGATGAGGAAACTGAGGCACTGGGAGGTGAGATAATTTACCCAAACTTACACAGCTGATAAATGCTAAAGCCAGATTCAAATCCAGGTCATGTGATTCCCTGGACACTATAATGTACTGCCTCTCAATGTACCCCAAATACCTCAAAGAGTAGAGGAAGGACCTAAAAAATTTGACTAAGGTTGTCAGTGAAGGTTTCACAGACAAGGGAATTTTAAGTTAGGTTTTGATGGATGAATAGAAGTTTACTAAGCCGAAACTGGTTTGGCTCAATGGATAGAGCATCAGCCTGCAGACTGAAAAGTCCCAAGTTCAATTCTGGTCAAGGGCATGTACCTTGGTTGCGGGCACATCCCCGGTAGGGGGTGTGCAAGAGGCAGCTGATCGATGTTTCTGACTTTCTATCCCTTCCCTGACTCTCTGTAAAAAAATCAATAAAATATACTTTTAAAAAACAAGTTTACTGAGTTAAAAAGAGCAGGAAAAATATTCTAATAAAAAGGCTTAGTATGTCAAAGTCAGAGACATGCAATGACATGATATGGGAAGTTTGCTATGGCTGGGCAAGAGGAAACAGAGGCCGAGGCCAAGTCACACAGGGCCCTATGGGCCTCAAAGGCACTGAAGGTGGGGCCTGTAGGCAGGGATGAGCCCCTGCAGGGCCGTGAGCTGGGCAGTGGCTCGCTCCCTCTCCCTCCTCCCTGGTATTGCTAAGCAACCTCGACTTGGGTCCTGTGTCCATAAAACCCTATTCCTGCGTGCCGCCGTCTCCTCTCTCCGCCCTGCCTCAGCCTCACAGCCGTGTCCTTTCTCTCCCTGACCCTCCATGTTCTGCAGGGGCCGTGAGGGCCTCCAGCATCTTCCCGATCCTGAGTGTGATTCTACTTTTCATGGGTGGACTCTGCATCGCAGCCAGCGAGTTCTACAAGACGCGACACAACATCATCCTGAGTGCTGGCATCTTCTTCGTGTCTGCAGGTAAGGACCACTGAGCCAGGCAGGCAGAGCCCAGGCCCGCCAGTGGGGAGAAAGCTGAGGTTTGGGGGGCTCACTGGCTGGGAGGACCTGAACCAGAGAGGAGAAGAAGGAGGAGATGAGTCTCTGGGCTTTGCAACAGACCATATTGAGGGGGAAGACAGGTTGTGCTAGGGCTACTGCCTGACCCCCTTCCCCACACTGATTCCAGGATATCCCAGACCCTGTCCCTTAGCCCAATGGCCCATCTTCCTCTCGCCTCTTAGAAAAGGGCCCAAATCCCAAAGAGCAGAGGAAGGACCTAAACACTTTGCTTAAGGATGTCAGAGAAGGTTTCACAGACAAGAGGATTTTAAGTTAGGCCCTCCCCGGGTACTGGGCCTACCCTTTCCCCTCCCTACCCTGCCTCAGTGGAAGCAGGCAGGCAACCAAAACCACATTTCTCAGCCCAGTGCCATGACAAGTCACATCTGCTCCCAATTCTAGAAAAAGGACATGGGCTATAGCATGAGCCATTTCATAAGAATGACTAGCATTTAAGTAGCACTTACCAAGTCCCAGGCTCTAACAGCTTTCATATGTATCGACTCGATCCTCTTGGTGGCCCTACACGGCATGTCTATCGTTATCCCCATTACACGACCTGCAAACTCAGACCAAGGTTACCTGGCCAGAGGCTTTGAATCCAGGCGGTGTGGCTCCGGGCACCAGTCCTGATCCCCTGCCACACCAGCTTCAAATCCCAGGGCAGGCTTGAGCAAGTTACCTAACTTCTCTGTGATCCAGTTCCTCATTTGCAAACCCCTGGAAAAGCACTTAGCAGTGAAGGCAGGTGGTAAATGCTCGATAAACAATGTCTATTATTATTATTATTAATTATTATTATTATTGTTACTCAATAGTTGTCGAATGCCTCTCCTCTCCCTCCTCCATATCTGCTTCCATTAGCTCTTTCCTCTGTGGCTCCCTCCAAATGAAATGACAAAGGTGATGCTTTCCATCCTCCCTATATGCTCGCCTAGCCATGCACTGTGAAAATGAAGGCCCATCCAACTGTCCCTGCCCCCCTCCTTTTTTTTAATGTTTTTATTTATTTTAGAGAGAGAAGAATGGAGAGGGAGAGAGAAAAACATCCATTGCCTGCCTCCTGCACACCCCCAATGGGGCATCCAGCCCCTTAACCCAAGCATGTGCCCTGACAGGGAATCCAACCAGCAACCTCTGTGCACGGGAAGATGCTCAACCAACTGAGCCACACCAGCCAGGGCAACCGTCCATGTCCTTTAATCCTGCCCAAGTGCCTGGCATTCTGCTCGGAAATTAACATCCTTCTCTCTGATTCTGCCCCACCCCCTCCATGCCCACCCCTATGCCCCACAGGTCTGAGTAACATCATTGGCATCATAGTGTACATATCTGCCAATGCCGGAGACCCCTCCAAGAGCGACTCCAAAAAGAATAGTTACTCGTATGGCTGGTCCTTCTACTTCGGGGCCCTGTCCTTCATCATTGCCGAGATGGTCGGTGTGCTGGCCGTGCACATGTTTATCGACCGGCACAAACAGCTGCGGGCCACGGCCCGCGCCACGGACTACCTCCAGGCCTCCGCCATCACCCGCATCCCCAGCTACCGCTACCGCTATCAGCGCCGCAGCCGCTCCAGCTCCCGCTCCACGGAGCCCTCACACTCCAGGGACGCCTCCCCCGTGGGCCTCAAGGGCTTCAACACCTTGCCGTCCACGGAGATCTCTATGTACACCCTCAGCAGGGACCCCCTGAAGGCCACCACCACGCCCACCGCCACCTACAACTCCGACAGGGATAACAGCTTCCTCCAAGTTCACAACTGTATCCAGAAGGAAAACAAAGACTCTCTCCACTCCAACACAGCCAACCGCCGGACCACCCCCGTATGAAGCCGCGGGGGCCCTCGCCAGCGCCTGCCCTGCCGGGTCCCAGGCAGAGCCCGAGAGTGGGGGCACGGGCCGGCCAGTGGGGTGGGCCTGGGGGTAGGGGTAGGGTGGGGGAAACCAAACCATCCACTGGGCGGGAGGGGGAGGAAGTGGAAGCTTCAAAAAGAAAAAAAGAAAAAAAAAGAGAAAAACATAAGTAAATTTAAAAAAAAAAAAGAACAAAATATAAGAGGAACAAAGAAGCCAAACAACAGAAAATGTGAAAAACACATAAATGAGGGAAGAAAAAAACAAACTTTAAAAACAGCGAGAGGATAAAAATTTAAAATAGAAAATAAATCTAAAAGAAAATGCATGATTTCCCATGTACCATTATTTTAACATTTAATAAAAACCAATTTAAATGAAAAAATAAAAGGGAACTAAGATAACATTAAAGCAAAAAATTGCGAAGGAACAGAAAGGAAAGGAGATGTTCTTTGCATTTAATCAGGGCTTTATGTTACCTGCTTGTTTGGTTTTTTTTAAGCTCTGGGAGAGTTACTGTTCTGTTCCCTTTGACCCCAAGAGGGCCCTGCCTCCCTGGGTGAGTGGGGCTGGAGACTCGGAGGCCCCGGGGCCAGGTGAGCCTCTTGGTCACTGCCAGGTCCCTGGAGCCTCTGGATGGGTGCCCCGGGAATGCTGGGCAAGCTCCTGGCTTGCGAGTGCACTCCACCCAGCGTCAACGGGGCAGTTATAGGCCTCCAGGTGACCCAAGAGTCCTTGGTCCCTCCTGTCCGAAAGGTACCTGGAGGGGGCGCACTTGGGGCTTGCCCAGCCCCCAGGTTCCCAGTCCTTAATGGTCCTTAACCCACTGTGATGACTTCCTAGGCCTTGAGGGAAAGAAAAAAGAGGGATGGCTGCTGGTGGCTTGCTGAGATGCCCAGAAACCCCGGAATCCTCAGGGTGAGCCTCTTGGGGTCAAAACCCCAAGATCCTGTCCTTGGGGGCAGGAAATCCCACCCCCACCCTCCCGGGGATATAAAGCAGCTCTCCCTCCTCACCCCTCACCTCACGGCCATCCAATGGCCCTGGGGCGATGGCGGACCCGCAGACTCATAGGCCCGCAGTCCCCTGGGAAGGGGGCTCACTGACCCTTTGGGGGTCCTTAGACTCACTGAAGCCCCCTTGGGGTTCAGTGGGTCCAACAATGAAATTGCAAAAAGGTTTCTTTTTACAAAAGAAAAAGGAAAAACAAGTGGTGATTTTTTTTTAATAAAAAAAACCACAGACTATAAATACATGTAAATATGTAACACGTGGATTTACTCGAAAGAAAATCAGATAGTATTTTTCTTTTAATTCTTTTCCAGCTTTAAACTGTGAAAAAAAAAACTGGGGCGGGTGGGGGACTTAAAATTTAGCAGGGAACTTGTAAAGAGAAAACAAAACAAATATACAAATCCATTTTTTAAAAATACTATTGTGAGAGATTAGAGCTGGGCTTAAAGCAGGAGGGAGAGACAAAAGGCCCTAGGGAGCTGCAGGGAGTTCCTATCATGAAAGATCTCTTCCTTTCACCAGGAAGGCGCTGCTAATGTGGGAGAGAGAGAGAGGGAGAGGAAGAGGGAGAGAGAGAGAGAGAGAGAGAGAGAGAGAGAGAGAGAGAGAGAGCCACGCCGGAGAGTCCTCTCTTCACAAAGGAGATCGCACAACACACACTCACACACACACAGTCCTTGAAGCCCAGCGCTAGAATCACTCACAGGGATACACGCACCATCTAAACCCTTCATCCCCATACACAGGCAGAGGGCGGGTTCAGAGAAGATGACTCATGCCCTCTAAAGCCATGGACAGCAGCCCTACACTGGCATGTACGCTCACAGTGCCCTCCCACCACACACATGCACATCACTTGCATGCATGGAAAGGGCACCAGTCTAGAATCCAGCTTTGAATTCTGAAATCCCTTGCTGTGTGGCCTCTCTGGGCCTCCATCTCCCCTGTGTAATAAGCATGTGGATGGACCCAGATGAGCTCCATTCTTATTCTTGGCCCTGATGACTTTTAAAAAGATATGCCACCTGCCTGGAGGAAGATGCCAGAGACAACCAAAATAGCTGCCATCCAACCCCAAAACACTGACAACATTTCTGAATTATTGGTCAGCTGTTCACACACACACACACACACACACACACACACACACACACACACACCATATGCCTCCTCACTGTGCTCCCAAACCCCCTGCCCCCACATCCAACGTCAAAGCAAAAATTATACACACTCGTGAGCAAATGTATCCTGCCATTCAGAGAGGGAAAAGGCACCAGAGGTCCCCAAAAGCCACTCTTCATTCTGTGTCCCCTTTAATGCCATAACCCAGTCACAGAAAGGGGAGGGGGCTTTCTTGTGAGCAGCCATCAGCCACCACGCTTCCCCGACTCTCTTTAGGGGTCAGAGAAAAAGAGGATCCCCCAAGGCTTGCTGGGAGTGGCGAAGGCCAGGAGATGCAGAGGAAAGCTTTATAAAGTTTGGTCCCAGGGTGAGGACCAACCTCAAAAGTTAAACTTACACCACAGACCAAAGTCTGCAGCATCCCGTGTTGCTCCTTTTCTTCCCAGGGGGACAGGGGCCAGTTCAGACTGAGAACCCCAACAGCTTTGTAAAGCTTGCATTTCAGCCCAGCCTGCTGGAGGCGGGGGGTCCTGCTGCCCTATCCACAGGTCTCGGTTTGCCTCTTTCTTGACACTGCCCTGGCCTGAAGTTTCTTCATTTGAGCTCTGGGAGTGGAGGGGAGTGGCTAGCAATGCTTTTGGGGTTTCCGCACTCCCAGCTCCCCTTCCCATCTTTTGTCTGGGAAAGGAAAGCTCTGCTCTTAGGTCAGCAGCATCTGGAACCCTAAATTCAGCCTGAAGCCCAAGGCAGATCTGCCGGCCCAACCCAGCAGTTCCTAGGGGAGCCCCAGGGCCCCAGGACCCCAGGACCCCAGGGCAGAGCAATGGGGGCCAGTGCCAGGTGTGGTGGCCACCCAGTGTTTCCAGTCTGGGCAGAAACCACGACCGCTCCCTCCCCATGCCAACCCGGCCCTCCATGCCACCAGATTCCACACCAGAAAGGCTTGAGTACTAGACAGAAGGGGGAGGCCCACGGAGAGGACAGCTGGCCCCAATCTGTTCTGGCAGAGCGGCCGGGATGGAAATCCGTGCCCTCTCCGGGCCGGGCCGGGAGGCTGGGGTCCTGGGTCCTCTTGAAGAAGGCGGTTAGTGTGGGTGAGCCCAGCTTGGCTGAGGAAGGGCTGGGGGCTCAGAGGGAAGAAGCCAGGCCGGGGATGGCAAGGGGGCACTGCTTGCCAGGGTGGATGATTGCTCATGTCCAGCTCAAACCAGTTCAAGAAACCAACCTCCATTTTATTTTCTTGGTGGGTCCTTTTTTTTTTTTCAGACTGTTAACAGAAAAAAATTTTAAAAAGCAGAAAACTAAAAAAAAAAAAGAAAAAAATCCTGGTACATGAAATAAAGATTTTTTTTATAGCTTGGTCCTCACTTCGGTGGATTTCTTTCATTGCTTTCTCAACTCCTAGCTTCCCGTTTCAAATAATCGCAAAGGCAGAGATTCTCAGAGATGAGGGACGGGAGGCTTAGAAGCCATGCAGTAGTGTCCCCACGGGAGTGTCAGGTTATGAGTCCTTTCATAGATGTTCCCTGGCGATACCTGCACTCCTCCATGATGGGGGGGGGGGGGGGAGGGACAGAGGAGGGTCACCCCAGCCCATGCTGGACAGCACTCGCTGGTGAAAGTCTCTGCTGCACAATGAAGTTCAATCCACTCTTCCTTTGAATCCAGCAACTCTGAATGAGTTCCTTCCCTTTGCAGCCAAAACAGTTCCTCAGATGATTGGAGCATGATGTCCCTGAGTTTTCTGCCTAAAATAAACCAGTGACAGTCCAGGGTTTCAATTTTCCCCATGAACGTGTGCAGTCTGGAGTGGACACAATACTCAGAGGGACACAGAACACAGTCCCCTACAAGACGAATGGGGAGGATTTTGGAAGGGGCCCTGGGACTCTGCTGACTTGAGGAGATGCCAAAGGCAAGATGGGATGTGTTTTATTTGGCTCAGGCTGCTATGACAAAATGCCACCAAGTGCATGGCTTAAACATCAGACATTTATTTCCACAGTTCTGAAGGCTGGGAAGCCTAATATCCAGATGCCAAAAGATAGGCTTCCAGTGAGAACTCTCTTCCTGGCGTGCAGATGGTGCCTTCTCTCAGAGAGAGAGGAGAGTTCTGGTCTTCCTCTCTTCTTCTAAGAACACCAATCCCATCACCAGAGTCCCACCCTCGTGACCTCATTTAACTACACCTCCCAAAGGCCCCACCTCTAAATACTATCACATTGGGAGTTAGGGCTCCAACCTATGTATTTTGGGGGGAACACAAAAATTCAGGCCATAACAGGATGCTAACAGGAGAATTTGATCCTTGAAGGTGTAGAAAGGCCCCATTCAAAGCCCCAAACAGCTATCCCCCCAATGCCCAGCCCTATTTGAAGGATAGCTGTACATGCCTCCCAAAGGCATTAAACACATTTAATTTCGTTCATTTTAATTTTAAAAAAAAGATGGGAGGAAGGAAGGCCTTTAAAAACCAAATCAAGATTTCAAAAGCAAACAGAAAAGTACTTGTCTGTTCGAAAATTGTAAAATATTTCTCCTCCTCCTAACACCTTCTTTGCCCACTTCCCCTCCTTCACCACCTGTACTGAATTTATTATCCTTGCCTCAGAGATGAGGCATAAACTCACAACCAATCCATGACAATAGGAAAAAGAAAAGCTGTCCAAAGCCTGTTTAAAATGAAAACATTATGATACATTGCTCTGAAAAGAAAAGAAAAAAAGCTTCATTTTGTCCTCCTGACATCTTTTATCATAGATTTTTTTTTAAACGTGGAGGTCTCATTCACTGCAGAAGCTGGGATTCACTGGCCTAGGTACTTTAATATTTTCATGTGAAGTGGCTGACGGTGATCCAACTCGTCTTCGAAATAGCCACAGCAATGCACAGCGAGGAGGACAGGGGAAAGTCCCAGAGGTCATGGCCCAGACCAGGGCTGCAGCACAGCTTCAGGGGGCGGGGTCTCTAGGAGAGACCACCCTGTCTCCATGTGGGGGAGGAAGCTTGTCACTGAGCAGCTCTCCCAGAGGCTCCAGAGATGGCACAGTCTGAACCACACAGGCCTAGGGGAGCCCAGCCCTAGGGGACCTTGGAAAACTTCGCTCTAGAATTAGCCAACGCTCAGAACTCCCTGCTCAATTCAGCCCAAGTTCTCAGGGGCCCACACACATCTCTCCCTCCAGGCTCACTCCTAATGTTTATAATCCCAGGGCAAGAATATAAATGGACGCCCACATACCATAAATCTAAATATTTAACAGCTAAAAATCAAACATTAAAATGATGCTCTATTCTTCTATCCTGACAGTTTGAATTTGGAAATCTCAACCTCCTCTAATTTCCATACCCAAAAGTGGCAGCATAAGGCAAGCCAGTCCTGGGCCCTGGACTCTGGCACCCAGCACACAGCCCAGCCTCCCTTCCCTCCTACCTCCAGCTCCACTCAACATGTACAGGCCTCTCCCACACAAGGGGTGCCCCCAGCCTGCACATCCATATTCCAGTTACTGCCACCCAAAACAGCCACTCCTTGGCTACCCCTAAGACCAGTGCAATCTCAAGATAGATGGTAGCCAGCCCTAGAATCTGCCTTTGGGAAAGAATTCAAAATACAGGCTAAAGGCCGAGACCGGTTTGGCTCAGTGGATAGAGCGTCGGACTGCGGACTGCAGGGTCCCGGGTTCGATTCCGGCAAGGGCATGTACCTTGGCTGCGGGCACATCCCCAGTAGGGGGCGTGCAAGAGGCAGCTGATCGATGTCTCTCTCTCATCGATGTTTCTGACTTTCTATCCCTCTCCCTTCCGCTCTGTAAAAAATCAATAAAAATATATTTAAAAAAAAAAATACAGGCTAAGGGAGGAGTAAATCCTGTTGGCATATAGAGTTTCCCTCCCCTCATAAGAGGGGCATGGTCAGAGAAAGGCCAGAGCAAGGCCCCTAAAAGCACAGGACCCCTTCTGCAGCGCATGTCCACAGCACGGCCTCTCTCTGGCTTTTGATTGTATAAGGACTCTGACTCCCAGAGGGTCAGGGAAGAAGCCACAGAGCTCAGAAAACTTATACCTTCTTGGGGAAAAAGGCACAGTGGAGTCCAGAGAGGACAAACTATGTGTCCAGACTGGCACTGTGAAGGTTCCAGGCCCCAGCCTCCTGACCCGCACTGTCCCCAGCCACCCTTCTGGGGACATTCCTTCGCCATCCTGCATTCACGTCCCAGGCTTAGAGTTTCCCCCTCGTAGTACTGCTAACCTTGCCAAACTCCAAGAGCTCCCAGAGTGTCTGCAGGGAGTGAGGGAAGGCGGCTGTCTCAGTGAGTGTCTAGACCTGCCTAACAAGGAACATCAGTTTGGACTGGCTTCCAAGCCAATGGCAGAAGCTGGCGGGTAGCCAGACACCGCCTGCTCCCCTGGTGCCCAGGCGCTGGAAAGAAATGCTGCCGGGCCAGAGTGCAGACTTTTCCCAGGCATGAGGCGCTCTGCCCCGTCTGCCCTCCCCACCACGGGCTGTCACAGACAAAAACCCAGTGGGGTGCTGGGGTCACCTCCTACAGCCATCTCTTCTCACTTCCGTGTTCAGTTAGGCCATTTTGAAATTGGCAATGGTAGGAATGTTTACACCACAGAAATGGGCAAATGCTACAAATCAGGGATTTTTTTTTAAGGGCTCGTTGTCAAACAGTTACCAGCATACCATTGGATCAATCTGTAGGTGTGGTTCACTGAGGCACACCTTTGAGACACATCCAGAGCCCCCATGGTGTGGAGCATGTGTGCATGTCCATGGACATATTCTTACATGCACACATACTTCTGGAATTAGAGATGGCTGTAGGAAGTGATCCCAGCACCCCACTGGGTTTTCGCCTGAACATACTCCTTCAGTCTGTCAGCATTTACTGACCACATCCCCTCTACCAGGTCTTGATCTTGGTCCTCAGTGTCCAGATATGACAAGGACATGAACTTTCTTTCAGGAAGCTCTCAGTAGAGACAGGGGCATGGACAGGAACCTGAAGGTTGCTGAGAAAGAGGAGAAAGCCGCACAAAGGCATGGAGAGGAGGGGACACTGACGTGGGGCAGGCACCCAGAGGAGATGGGGCTTCAGCGAGGATGTGCATGCCCACACACATTTCTGTACGGACTCAATCTACACGCATTCGTAGACCTGTCCGTGCACTTGCACACACAGGTAAGCATAGAGGTGTGTATACCGTCACAGGTGCTTGCATCTATGTGGACACATGGACCACATGTACATGCATGTGCATATATGGGTATGCCTATACATGCCCAAAACACCAGCTAGAACAAAGGAACACAACACTAGGGGAGATGACCCATTTTTATTACCAGGCACACCTAGCCTGAAGCAATGAGAGCAGTCTCTCTCTCTCTCTCTCTCTCTCTCTCTTTCTCTCTCTCCTCTACCTTCTCTTGCTCTGGCTTTTTTTTTCTCTTCCTCGTCCCCCTCCCACCCAGTTACCAGAGTTACCAGTCTCAATCTCACCTCACCCACACTGCTATTGTGCAAAGGATTCCAGGGGGAATAAAAAGTAAGTGGTGAGACCAACTCAGGCACCTCTCAGCCTCTAGCTCTCAAAGCAGAGACGTGAAGAGAGCCCAGATGGGCTCTCTGAGGCAGCCCTCTGTGATGAGATGAACAAGAGCAAGAACCCCTGGCATGAGGAGAGGCGGAGAGTATCCCTTCCCATCCATCAAGTCAGGGAGTCCGGGAGGGGCTGTCATGACCCCTAAACAGTTCAAACTCTCACGGGATAGGAAACTCGGACACGGATGTCAGGCAGGATGTCGTCAGCTGTCAGAAGGTGACTCTAGGCAGGGAGAGGATAGCTAGGGGAGGGAGAGGGTAGCCTTGAGCTAAACCACTATTTCTCTCTCTCTCGAAACCTTCAGTGGCTCTCCTGTGCCCTCACAGTAAAGTCTCCAATGCTTTCCCTCGCCTGGGCTCTAGCTGTCTGTCTTACCACAACAAACTATCAGACCATACATTATCACAGACCTGTGAAGCAGATAAGGAAACTGAGGCTCAGAGAAGCAGAAAGGGGCGAAGAGGATGGGCTCTGGAGTCACACTGCCGGGGTTCAATCCGGACTCTTGCCACTTAGGAGTAGCACAACCTTGGGCGAGTTATTTATGCCTCAGTTTCCTAATCTGTAAAAGGGGAATAATAATAATAGCACTGTTGTTATGCGGAGCATATGAATTAAAAGCATTAGAGCAGCATGTCAAACTCAAAGGATAACATGGGCCAAATAAACAAGGTTTAAGTTTACGTGGGCCGCAAAAAAAAAAACAAAAGCTTCCATTTTCATAGAAACATAGGTTTATTTCGATAGAGACATGCTGAATACAAAGGGCTAAAATAAATAGGTCATCATTAACATCAAATAGTGGAACATTTTAATAAAAAGTAATATTTTTTCTTGAACATTAGCTTACCAGACACTGAATAACTGCACAAATTAATAAGAGTAACGCAAATAAACCTATTTTTCTTTTTCTCCAAAAGCGAAATACTTCCTACTGTGCACACCAAACAAGTCAGTACAAGACAAATGATGTGGCCATCGGCTGCTAAAATACTCACTGCTAGTATTTGTGGAGAGAAATGGTGCGTGCGTACATAAGACACGTGAGGGAAATGAATGCAACACAATTATAATAATCAGTTATTAGCAAGCATTGCAATTCGTTAATAATTATGTATAACAGGATATTGTAAAAATTAAGTTATGAAATTTTTATTAAAACATTTTGTACATACCATTACATTAGCTGGGCTGCAAAAAATATTTGTTGTGGGCCACATGCGGCCCAACGGACTGCGAGTTTGACATGCTTGCCCTTAGAGCCTAACGCTTCTGTCCTGAGACATAACTGTTTTACAGCACTTTCTACGTAAGTGAACACTCAAGACTGTGCCATGCGCCAAGACACACTCAGAATGTGGCAGAGTGGTGCCCTGACCCTCATGCATACCCTCCATTCTGTCCGGCCTTCCTCATCCACATACACAAACACATGCAGCGTCACCAGTGCCTTAATGGAGGCTGTCCAGGGCACAGAGGGGCAGGGAGGAGGAAGGGCGAGTTCTCCTTGGCAGAGCTAGGTGGTTGGGGGTGCACAGGCAGTGCCAGGAGAGGCCTCACAGTTCTGGGTTGTAAAAGTTCTTGAGGGCTGATGCTTAGGCTGTACCCACCTGCCTCCTGGTGCTGCTGCGACCTGGTTCCCATGAGCACTCGAGACCACTCTGATGCCTTTCATTCATTCATCCATCCGTCCATTCATTCAGCTCCTATTACATGCTGCTCTATGCTCAATGCTAGGTGTAGCAGCAATCAAGACAGACCGGAGCCCCAGCCTCCAATAAATCACATTCCAGAGGGGAAGAAGGAAAATTAGCAAGTTCAAGAATCAAATAATAATATGATCACAAATTGTTATGAATGCTATGGAGTAAATTCATTTTAAAAAGTAAAAAGCAAATTGATTTAGAAAAGTAACAGGGCTTGACCTCTCCTTTGGGTATGAAAAATGCAGCAGCTTAAAACAATAAGCATTTATCATCTGCTCAGCTGGGCAGTTTTGCTCTGCACAGTGAGGACTTGAGGCTACCGTCACTCGGGGGCTCGACTGGGCTGCAGCAACCACACTGGCTCGCTCAGGGGCTGCAGTCAGCATTCACTGTCTGCCAGGAACTCAGCTGGGCTGTTCACCTGAGCCCCCTTCCTGTGGCCTCTATGTGTCTTGGGCTTCTACAGCATGGCACCTAGCTTCCAAGCAGCAGAAACTGAAAGCTGCCAGTCATTGGAAGGCCTAACCTCGGAAGTGTCAGCAAGTCATCTCTGCCATATTCTGCTAGTCAAATCAAGACCCAAGGCCAGTTCGAAGGGGAGGAAAAACCAAACTCACCTCCTGACGGGAGTAGCAACATACGTGTGAGAAGCGAGGAAATGCTGGGAGGAAATCGTTGAAGGCTGGCTACCACAACCCCTTAGGCAGAGCAGTCAGGAAGTGTCTCTGAGGTGCTGCTTTCCAGCGAAAATGTGAAGAGTCAGGAGGGTGGGCCAGACAAAAACAGGGATGGGAGGGAAGGCCAGGCTCCAGGCAGAGGGAACAACATGTGAAAAGCCTCTTTTCCTGATGCAGGAAAGAAATTGACCAGTGAGTAGATCTAAAGATGACCCCAATGGTTATCACTGGTGAGCAAGGGACAAGTGACAGAGGAGGAGGTGGAAGGTAGACAGAGGTTGGTCCTTATGGGCAGGCCTTTGGATTGCATTCTAAGTACAAGGAGAGACCGCCTCACCCAGACAGGACAGGGAAAATCACCCCTGGCTCTCCATGCAAAACTCACTAAGCTTAACACTGTGGGGGACGGATAGAAGTTAGCCTCGTCTCTTCCCTGAAGCTCACAGTTTTATTTGAATTATTTACTTGTCATTTGTGATCTGCCCTTTTCCATTCAATAAACCTCTATTTAAGCAGCTCCTTCTATGAGTGGGACAGCTGGCAAGACACACAAATAAAAAAGAATGTTAAAGGTAGGAAACCAAGGCCATGGAAAGGAGGCTCAATGTGACAAAAAATACAAGCTTCCTGGCAAGCAAGGCAAAAAGGGAAACATTATAAATTCTGCAGCTTTTGCTGTCACCGTTGACACTGTAGATGCTGTAGAGAATTTTTTTTTCTTGCTCTCAAGCTCTCTAGAGAAGAGAGAAAAACATGTATGAAACAATAATCAACAACTCAAAGCTAAAAGTAGAGAAAGGCAAAAGAGTACCTCAAACAGAAACTGGGCTGGAAGTCTTAGAACCCTGAAATCTCAGAGGACTCGGCCCTTGAAGGGCAACAGAAATGGGCAGGTGGGAGAGCATGGGTAGAAAGTTAGAAAGGCCTGGATCTGCAGCTCAGCTTCACCCATCACCAGCTGTGTAACTTGAGTAAGAGACAGCCTCCCTGAGCCTGAATTTCCTCATCTGCAAAATGGGTTCAACGATCCCTACATAGCATTAGTGGCTGGAACGCTCTGAGGAGACACTGAATGTGGAAGCTCCTAGGCGGAGATGTAGCTGGTGCTCGATAAAGAAGAAGAATCGTAACTAGAAACTATTGCTACCCAAAGGAGAGGTCAAGCCCTGTTACTTTTCTAAATCAATTTGCTTTTTACTTAATAAAGGCAATTAAAGCACTTTATATTTTAATGCTAACAGCAACATTATGAGATTGATCCAATTATTATCCCCAGTTTACAAATGAGGAGATGAGGCCCAGAGAGATTAAGGTATGTGTTCAAGGTCACACAGCAAGAATGTGGTGGAGCTGGGACAGTAAGTCAGGCAGTCTACTGACTCCAGAGCTCACATCTTCACCCCTACACTAACCACTTCTCCAGCAGTGTTCTCCGTGTCCCTTTCTCTTTACCTTCATCCCCCACTACACACCCACTCAGTCTGCTACGCACTCAGAGCTGAATGGGAGCTCCTCCCTCTATGGAGCCAAAATTCCCGTGCTATTGGCTCACCTCACTCTCACCTCCTTCCCACACGTTGCCGCTCTCTTGTCTTAGCTCTGTTCTGCAGTTTGTGAAAACCACACTAACTTTTCTTCCATGAGACAGCTCTTTCTTTAGAGTCAATTGCTTCTGCTGAAGGGCCTGAAAAAGGGTTAATAGAAGTGAGACTCATAGCTGGCCATGAAGGATGGGGAGGGTTCTTCCCACAGGCTCCTTGACAGTAGAGACATGACTTACTTATCACTTGCTTGGCACATGGCAATGCCTAATAATCTTATGAATTGAGTAAAGGTGAACTGAACTGAATTGAACTGAGCTGAGATAAATTGAATTGGACTGAACGGAATCATAAGGTTGAACTGAATGGAGGGGGAAAAGATGGATAGATGATTGGATGGATGGGTAGATGGACGGTTGGTTGAATAAATGGAAAAATGAATGAATTTTTAGATGTTAAGATGATGGATGGATGGATGGATGGATGGATGGATGGATGGATGGGAGTAGATTTGGTGACCTAGTTAGTAGGAAAATCTGGTAACTGAAAGCACAAAGGTAGGAATGACCAAGGTGTGTTAAGGAAAAACTGAATACATCAGTGTGCCTGGGGCAGAGGGCTCACCCCAGGGAGAAACAGAAAGAGACACCCACATTCCCCCTCCTCTAGGGATAGATGGAGGTGCTGGGGAAAGTGCCATACAAGTTGTATGCTTGGTGGCTGCTGGGGAGGGAGGAGTTAAGTGCAGGATGGCTCCCCGGCCAGCTGCGACCAGGGTGACACTGACGGATTACAGCGTGTCCTCCGCACTAATAACACTGCGGCGTCCTCCTCCTGCCGCTCCCCGGCCAGCGCCAGCTCCAGCGGATCAATACCAAGAGACGCACACTGAAAGTCCGCAGCCAATTCCCTCCGAGGCTTGGACGAGTTAGAGCAAGAACCGCAGAGTAGAAGGGACCTCAGGCATCAGCTCATTCCCTGGACTGGGAGCTCCTTGGGCCAAAGATGGTGTCCTCTTCACCTTGGCATCCCCTGTCCATCACAGGGCCAGGCAAGGACAAACTTCTCCAAAAGTTTGCTGAGGGAATGAATGAACCTCCTGGCCCGCACAGGCACCCGCACAAGAACATCTCTATGGCATATGATCCCCTAGCCCCCACAAGCATGCCTCTGAGGACAGAAGGCTCTCCACCTCCCCCGAGCAAACAAAGCCTTCCTTGATCTGATGGTTAAAATAGCCTTCCCATCCAGCTAAGTGAAATAAGACAGAGAAAGACAAATACCGTGTAGTTTCACTTACATGTGAAATCTAGAAAAACAAAACAAAAACAGACTCACAGAAATAGGGATCAAACTGACGGCTGCCAGTTGGGAGGGGTGGAAGGATGGATGGATGAAAAAGGTGAAGGGGAATACAGACAACAAGATTGCAATAAGTTTAGATGGCGACATAACTAGACTTAGTGTGGTGATCACATGATAAGATATATAAATGTCGGGTCACAATATCGTCCAGCTGAAACTAATATAATATTGTATACCAACTATACTTACATTTTATAAAATAATAATCATCTTCCCTATTTTGACTTAACCTCCCCTCCCCTTTATTTGTCCACAAACTTTGATTTTTCCAGTTTCTTCCTCTTTCCTACCCACCTCTCTTTCCCTCTCCCAAACCAACCAGTAATCCAGTCTTCACCTCCTGGGGTGCTGAAGTCACATGACTGAGGAGGGAGAGGAAGGGGATCTGCCTCCATTGAAAACCTGCTCTAGGTGAGATATGTCAGTGATCTACATGTATCATCTCACATAAGCGTCATGAATGTCCTGCAAGGTAAGTGGTATGTATGATCCCCCTCTCATAGATGAGGACCCTGAGGCTCAGAGAGGTTACGTACATGGCTCAGTGTCACTCAGACAGTGGCGGGACCAGGGCTGGAATCCAAGCCCGTGGGCTTCCACTGTGCAGCTGTGGCCAGGCACACAGCATGCATACTTTCCACGTCTTGTTCTTGGCCTCAGGCAAGTCTGGAAAGGACTACACTGGTCCTCTAATCATCAACCCCAGGGGACTTGCTCAAGGTCACCAGAGCTAAGGGGCTTCCCAGAGCCAGGGCTCTCCCTCCAGAGCTTGCTGCTTCCCTTCATCCCCCAACCCGAGGACTGTAGCCTCCAAATAGCACTTCTCATGGAAGAGAACCGGGGCTCCTGGGAGAAATGGCTGGTTCCAGGACTTGGGAAGGGAGCGTACAAGATGAATTGGAACATCATGTTCTTCCAGAAAGCTAGGAAGTCACCAAAGACGACGAGGGCCAGGTCACATGGCTCAGTGTCCAACCTGAAGGGACTCCCTCAAGCTGGAGAGGAAGTATCCCAGCATCAGAAAGAGTGGAAGGATGCCAGAGAACCCACACATTTTGAAAACTGGCTTCAAAACAGGGGCTGGTGACAATCAAACAAAATAATACACATTACATGTTATCACACATATTACACAGAGGTCAGACATAGCATGTGATATTGTAGCTCTGTACAGGCTCCCTGCTCTGCTGTGAGAGCTCGGTGCACTTTGGACACTTGTTCGGACACAGCCTGGCAACCTTGGGCCTAAGCCTCTCCCAGCCCACCACTCGCCACCACCTGCCTTTCTCTCCATAAGGACCAACAGCAGGGGGAAGGAACCCCGGTGAGTGCTGACTGGCACTAATGCCTGGAGAGAGAAATGACTTGCCCAGAATCCCCGACGCAGGCCAGATCTCCCGGACTCCTGAGTCTATGGCCTCCCTGTCCACCCAGGCCAGAGGCCCAGGCCCACTGTGCAGCCCAAGGGACTGGAACAGCACCAGAAGGAGGGTGAGGCCCCAGACAGGGACTGTTCCAGTGCCATGGGCCTCCCCTGTACCTCCATCCTGCCAGACGCCAGCCTACAGTGGAACCCCTCCGCAGCTTCTCTTCCCCTCCTCACTGCCATTCAGTCTCTCTGGTCCTCAGTCCCTCCTCCCCATCCACACCTGCCCCAGTCCAGCCCTACACCACCCACCACACACACACACACACGCGCGCACACACATATACACACATGCACACACACATATACACACTCACACACATACACACATGCATACACATACACACATACACACATATATATACACACAAACACACATACATACACATACATACACACACACACACCTCTGCCAAACCCTTCCTCCCTTGCTCAAACTATAATTTAGTGATAATATTCTTTAAGCTTGCCAAAAAAAAAAAGGTCAGGATTCATCCCCTGCACCTGTCCCCAAAGCCCATGCTGGTGATGTACATGGGCTTGTCTGTTCTCGCCTTTCGTGCTTGAGTCTGGATAGGAAACTAGTAGGAGTGGTCACTTCTGGGAGGGAGGACTGAAAGCAGGGATACCAGCAAAAGCAACTTCATTGGGCATCTTGTGGATTTTGTAGCATTGCATGAAAAAATCTACATAAAATTAATATATTGCTTTTGTAAAGATGATCATTCACAAGCAAAAAACAAACAAAAAAAGTTCTGGCCTCCACCTTACTAGTTCTATGACCTTGGACAACGTACTGAAGCACTCCAAGCCTCTGTTTACTCAGGCCCAAAATGGGGGTGGCAACAGCCCCTGCCTTGTAAGGTAGGTAAGAAGCCAATGCTCAGGAAGCACTTAGCACCACGCCTGGCAAACAGGGCTCAGTAAATGTAAGTGATGGTTTTCCCTTTGCCTATTTCACCATCAAACTCTGAGCTCCTGACAGCAAGAACCACAGCATTCGACTTTGAATCCCAGAGCTCAAAAGTCGTGAGATGTTCCCTGATATCTACAGGACATAACTCACATGCTTGGGACAGCACTCAAGGCCCCTCTCTGGCGGCCCCGCTGTCTTTCTGGCTGCACCTCTCACCCATCCTCAAATGCACCAGGACCTCTGGCAGCTCCTGTTCTGTGCACACACACTGCCCCTGGCTCTCCTTCTTCCACCTGCACCCTTTCTTTGCCTGGTAACCTGCAAACTTGTCTCATCCTTTGAGAGCTGAAAAGGTTCCCTCCTCTGTGTAGCCCGCCCCCTGCCCCTAGTGGACTCAGCCGCCCCTGGGATCTCAGTACAGGCTTCTGAGCAAGGCCTGTATTGTTCACTATTTACCAGTCTCCCCCACTGCTCTGAACGTTTCCAGGAGGACAGGGGCTGTGTTTTCATCTCTGTACCCCCTAGCCTTCGGCATGTAGCAAATACTTGGGAAGTGCTTGTTAAATGAATAAATGAATGCATGAACAAGTGAATTATTCCTGACCACTCAGTCACCTGGCAGCTTTCAGAAGTCCAATTATGGTGAGTCACTTCTGCTCTGCCCATCCTTGTGGGGAAAACAGTGACCTCTCCTTGCAGTCTATTCCACCAGCTCCAACCCAAGGCTGCCTCTCAGCCTGAGCGCACCCAGTGCCCTCCAGGCTGGCCTGGGAGCTGCAGCTGCGCACTGTTCAGCTCTGCAGCTGTGAGGAGGCTGAGCAGTCTGCAGGGAGCCCCCCTGCCTCTCTTCTCCCTGCCGCAGAGGTCTGCTGAAGCCCTCGACCACGCGCTGTGCTAGACGTGCAAACAGGAAGGCGAATAAGACAATCCCTGCCTTATATACAAAGAATGGTGTGGAGGAGACAAATGTCTGGTCTACCCCACTTGATCCACCATCTATGATTCACTGAGTGCCTACCAATGTGTCACTCTCCTCTGTCCCTTTACACGGTCCCATCACTTCTCTGTGCCTCAGTTTCCTTGTCAAACAGGGGTCAAAAGATCCACCCCATCTCCTACATCAGGATTGTCTGGCAAATAGAATCAGATAATTTACGTAAATTGCTCAACTATGAAAATCTGTACCAATGTTACTGATGTTGTCTTTGTTATTTACATATCTTAATATAACAATAATGAATAACTGCAGTCCTCTCCTCTGAAGCCACAGCAACTTGCACACAGTAGGTGTTTCATTGCTGTCTGATGCAATGAAATGCAGTCCCAGTGATGGTCATGACTTTTCAAGTCTTGGGGAGCAGCGCCATCCTGTGGCCAGAATTCAAAACACAATGGACTTTCTAATAGACACCAGGCCTGCTGGGGCCTGCTGAGAACCCATAGTCTTTCTAGAACAAATGCAAGAAAAGTCAGTCTGACACCACAAAACAAGAAGAAATTTCTTCACCTCCAGAGGCGGTACAGATTAAGAGTATAAATAGGTTCAATAAGGAATTAGAGACACATTGGATTATTTCTCTATAATGGGGTCTTTGAGAAAATTGGAGTGCCCAAGAAGTGGTCCACCCTTGTGCTCAAGTGGTCTGGCCTGACCCTGTGGATCTGGACACAGCTGCTTATCCTTCATCTATGAAGTCTTGAACTTCACCCTGCCACTCACAAGCTGTGTGACCTTGAGCACATCACTGCCCTCTCTGGGCTCCAGTTTTCACATCTGTGCAATGAGTTCATAATCCCTGCACTGGCCACCTCAAAGAATAGTTGGGAAGGTCAAATGGGATAAGAAAAGCACAACTAGCAGAGTAAAATGCTATACAAACATGATAAATGGTTATTAGTACAGTATTTCCCAAAATAGTAATAATTGGCATTTACTGAGCTTATCACTATGCTAGACTCTTTACCATATAATCTTGAGTCCCCCAAAATGATATAAAATAAATACTTTTAGGAAGCCTGAGGTTTAGAGAAGTGTGAAATTTTCACACTTCAACATATACGGAAGAAAGCCAAGATTTGAACTCAGAACAAAGGGACCTCAAATCAGGGTAGTCAACAATGTTATATCATCTAAATAGTTCCACCGAAAAGGGACTTAACAGTAGCCCTGATACACAGTGGTAAGTGTCTTGAAGAAAATATTGACATTTCTCCTCTTTTTCTCAGGAAATTCTGCTTTCTTCCCATCTCTATCTCAATAACTCCTTTGACCTTGGATCCTCCAGGAAGAGGGGAACTCTTGGGCCCTGCACCCAGGGTCCTGCTTACAGCCAAGGTCAGAGAATTCCAAAACAACCCCTTCCTGGGTCCAAACCTGGAAAGGGTCATGCATGTTCCAATAAAGAGCTGGCAAACACAGATGGGGGGGACAGATCCCAAATCAAGGTCCCTGTTGAACAGATGGTACCAAAACTTGTTGGGAGAAGGCGGCTATTTTTCAATAATCGTAATGACCCTCATATGTCTAGAGTCTTCTGGGTTTTCTGAGTGTCCCCTATCCATTTTCTCATTATTTGACAATCAGAACATGCCTTTGAGATCAGAATCCATAGCCCTAGTTTACAGATAAGGAAACTAAGGTTCAAAAAGATTAAATAACTTGTCCAAGGACAGCAGCCAGTAAGTGGCAGAGACGGGACTCAAGTTCAAGATTCCAGAGTACAAATTCTCTGACTCCCAAGGACCATGTCTATTTCTGGTGATGGTCCTGGTTCTGGCCCTGCGTATGCCCATCAGCTGGCTGTGTGAATGCAGACAAGCCACTGAGCCTTGGTTGCTTTATGTCAAGAGATCCCTGCCAGCTCTAACTGTCCTTTATTCATGTCCTTGAGCCATAACGACGAGGGTGTTCAGCAGCATCCAAAGGCTGTACAGAGAAGCAGCTGTGACTTTGCCTCCCTTGGGAAGCTTTTCCTGACTGCCCAAGGCTGAGTTATCATCTGCGCTGTGCTCCCCCAGCACACACAGCACTGCATCGTAATTCATCTGCAAGTTCCCCAGGGGCCAGACAGGAAGGTCAGATGTGATGCAACTGGGAGTAGTAGGGACTACGGCAAGTAGAGGGCCCCTGGTCTAGGGGGCAGTCCCTATTCAGCTCCAGCTTCTTATCATCATGCAAGGAAGCCAGCCCAGTGTTGCTGGATCTTGAAAGAAATAAAAAAAAAAATCTGAATATTTATGTGAAATATGCTTTTGAATTGTAGATAATGCATAGTTCATTAATTACTTCATAGGTATTGCAGCCCCTGGATTAGCCACACCTATTTTCCCACTAGACTTCGGACCACTTGAGAACATTTCTGGGTCTCTCTGAACCCTTAGTGCCACCTCAGAGCCTGCATCCCCATAAGTGACAAGTGATTGCTTTTTTTTTTTTTTCTTTTTCTTTTTTTCAGAGAGGAAGGGAGAGGGAGAGAGAGAGAGAGACAAACATCAATGATGAGAGAGTATCATTGATCGGCTGCCTCCTGGCATGTCCCACACTGAGGATCAAGCCTGCAACCCGGACATGTTCCCTGAGCGGGAATCGAACTGTGACCTCCCGGTTCATAGCTCAGTGCTCAACCACTGAGCCACACTGGCTGAGCCAGTGATTGCTTTTGAAATGTTGCAGATCTTGTCTCAGTCAAAGCCCCCACCGACCTTTGCTGACCTTACTAATCCAACTGGCACGGATTAATGGTTTACTGCTTTAAACACTTTACATAGTACCTGACTTAATTCTCACAACATACATACTCTGATCCCATCCATTTTGCAGGCAAGGAAGTCAAGACTCAGAGAGTTGCACGACTGGCCCAAGTGGTACGTAGGATTTCAATTCAGGCATTCCAACTCCACAGGTCTCATACTGCCCCAGGAGACCCCCTTTAATATCACCTATAGTCACTCGGCCTCAACAAGGATCCCCAGGCACCCGCATGCATGGTTACCAGTCCTACGGACAGCGGGAGCCAGGGCATGAGACACAAACAGAGAAAAGAACATGTGTCCTGCAGAAAGTGGACTGATGTGCAGGGAGGGCACCTTCCAGCCTGTGACTGCGCTGCCAGATCAAGCCAAAATCAGTGTTTACCTCTGTCCCCAGGACACCAAAACCCAGCTTCCCCCAGAAGAAAATGTATAGACAGACAGAAAAAGCCAAGGAGAGGCCTGGGTATTGCTCATTCCATCGAAAAGCCAAGCACCCTCTAAACGAGCTAAATGGTTCCAAAGGAAATGGGAGTCTATTTTGTGTCCTGTCACCAGGGCTGCAAGTCCTGATATATCTCAGGCCACAGAGAGAAGTGGATGGCTCAGCATTTGGAGAGATGCCCACACGAGGCAGGAAGTGGGGTGGATGATTCAACAGGTACCTCTCTATTCTGAGAACTGATCCTGTGATGGGTGAGTGTACATCCAGCTGAGATTAAAAAAAAAAATTTGAATGCCGACCATTGGAATATACAGCAAGCCTCCCTTTCTTCCAGGGCCCTTGAAGCATCCTTTGGGGCTTTAATCCTTAAAAGTTTTCTATTTTTAAAAATTTACTGGGGCGATGAGGCTCTTGGGAAGCTGGGGTGGGCTGGTGACTCAAAGGCTTCCCTTCCTACCCACACACCTCCAACGAGATGCTCAAGTACTGAGGTTCCACGGAGTCTGTCTGGGGCCCCCCATCCCCCACCTTCAGTCTTTCTCATCTGTGAAACGGGGCAGTGATCTCCACGTTGCCGAGGAGGAAAAGTTTGGGGCTCAATGTGTTTTACAACACATTGTATATAACATAACAGTACTCCATAAACCCATTAATTTTTCCACAGGAAATGTATAAATAGTCACACCAAGTCGGGTAAAATAAAGGTTATAAAGAACCTCACATTCAATTCACATCAAGTAGTTTTCAGAGCATTTGGGGATCTTAGAATTTGTATGAGAGCCAGCCTTGGCTCCAGGAACACCTGGTTTCCATCCCAACTGCACCTTTACCAGCTGGCTGACCTTGAACAAGACACACCTACCACTGTGCCTCGGTTGTCTCATCTATAAAATGGGGCTATAGCCCCTATGGTGATTTTTAGGAGGTACGTGAGGAGATGCAGGCTGCTGCACTGGAAGGGGTGCTGGCCACAAGGACAGATGCCAGGAGGAGACCTCGGTGAACCCATCACAGATTGAGGTATGTCTACCCACAAGGCAGAGGCAGATTCCCTTTAACCAAACTTGTAAGGCTGATGCACAAACAGAACCATTTATTAAGGGAGAGCACAGGAAATCCAACTGGCAGCAGGACGGGGCATTTCTGTCTGCCTGACCAGCACAGAATTCCCTGCAGTAAAAGCTCCATGATGATTCATGTCTCACAGGGCTCACTAGGTGGAGGAAGGCAGAACAAGGGACAGCATTAGTCTGAAGAAGCATTTCTCAGCAGAGGCAACTTGCGGGGACAGCTTGCCCAGGAAATGGGAATGATGCTGCGGCCAGTGCAGCCAGGAACCCGCTCCCTGGACAATGCCAGTCTCTGGCTCTGACTGTCCCCTTTCTCTACTCCCATTCACACCTCCATTCCTTCTAATCAGGTTTTCCTTGGAAAGCCAGTCCTATGCCAGGCCTCCTCCCAACCACACTTCCTCAGAAACTCTGTCTGGCATTTGATTGGCCTAAACTCTTCAGTCACATATTTACAGACAACTAACTGGTGGCTCCTAGAAAAGGCCGGTTTACATCTATGGCAGATCGGATGCTCCGAAGGTGGCCATAGCCATACCTCTCCCTCCACAGAAGAGCCTGTGGCTTAGCTCTGGGCAAGCTTTCAACTTGCTGATAACCAACAGAAGGGGTAGAAGTGATGTGCGTACCTTCTGAGGCCAGATCGCAGAATGCCATTCAGCTTCCAGCTTCTTAGCCAGAATACTTGTCCTGAAAGTCTTCAGCTCCCATGGAAGCATTGTAGTCTGGCTGTCCAGAGGCCGCCATGTTGTGAGGAAGCCCAAACTCTCCAGGAGAGAAGCCCTAAGATGAAATGGAGAGAGAGAAAGGTCTAGCCAGCCACCAGCTACTCCAGCCGCATCCACATCTGACTACAATGGCAGGAGAGATCGCAGGCCAGAACCACCTAGTCAAGCCCTTCCCAAATTCCTGACGCACAGAAACCAAGAGAGACAATAGTAAAAAGATTGTTGTTGTTTTAAGTTGCCACGTTTTGGAGGGATATTACACAGCAAAAGATAACCAGACAAGGGGCAATTTTATTTCCCTTCTCTGTAGGGTGGCCATATCTCCCAGTTTGCATGGAACAGTCCCAGTTTACACCTTTTGTCTGGTATAATGAATGTGGTAGCGATGCCTTCCACTCCCAGAAGCTCCTCAGTTTGGATAGTAAATTATATGTGACCCTGCATTTGGCCAAGTTCTTAGAGCACCCCACAAATCCTAGCAATAACCCTCCACCTCACAGTCTAGAATAAATATAAGTGAGGTGCCTCATGTAGAGAGAGCATTTGAGAAATTGATGCTCATTCCCTTGTCCCTTCCCCTTCTCCCAGTTTCATTGTCTGTATGCTCAGCAGTTTTTCCAAGAGATGGCTCAGGCTCAGTGCCCACACAACCTCCAGAATGCCTTCCCCCAATAAACGTACAACCTCAGTAAAAACAGGACGTCTGTTGTGCAATTGCAGATTCAAAATAAGCCCAGGGCTCCCCCTTTTCACAGAAAGCTGTCACTAAGCCCCTCTCATGCGGAAATTCTCGATTTCCCCTTCCCATGGAAAAGTCCCAGGAGGAGAAAAAAGACCTCTGCAAACCTCAGAAAAGCCCTTCACTACCCATAAGGGTGAAAGCTTTTGAGGAGACAAAACCACTCTCAATCCTGACTCAGCAGCTCACTCATTGGACTAAGTACCCAAACCATCCTGAGCCTGCTTCTCCCCACCTGCATCAATGAAAGAGTTGATGCCTCTCTCAGAGAACTCTCAGAAAGAATGAAAGATGACTGTTTACGTAAAGCACTAGCAGAGTGCCTGACATTCAGTAAGCACTCAATAAACGCTCAATAAGCCTCTTTTGTTAAGGCATTGGAGGTTTCTATTAGAAAGAGCATTTGCTTTATCTGGAAGGGACAGGAAGGGCAGAATAGCATAAAAGGCTGATCAGAAATCACTAATACTGGAGCCTCTCACTTCTAGACATGACATGAGAGGATGTATGTGGAGGGCCTGGCAGGCACCTATGAGTCTCCCTCAGCTGGACGAGATCTTTGAAGACAAGAATCTCACATGTCATTACATCCGCGGGGTCCTATTGCAAAGGGGTGGCTCTGGGTAATGCCAGTTGAATGACTGACCGCATACCAATTTTGATCCATTTATTCATTGAGTAGTTAAGACAATAAATTCTTATTGGGCACCTACTCTGTCAGGCACTGTTCAGCAACTGGGAATACAGGCCCTATCCCCGCCCCACCAGGTGCTCCAAGTGATGGAAGAGACATACATGGATCAAATAAGTGCACAAGTAATCACTTTCGGTGCTATGAGGGTAAGAAGGGGAAAGTACAGGGAACCTGGTATGCTGTGGGAGGGAAGGCATAGCCTAGGACAGTGGTCAGCAAACTGCGACTCGCGAGCCACATGTAGCTCTTTGGCCCCTTGAATGTGGCTCTTCCACAAAATACCACGTGTGGCACGCACATACAGTGTGATTGAAACTTCGTTGCCCATTCGCAGAAGTTGGTTCTCGCCTCTCAAAAGAAATTTCAATCGTTGTTCTGTTGATATTTGGCTCTGTTGACTAATGAGTTTGCCGACCACTTGCCTAGTAAGTGACGTTAGTCCAAGTGCTGGAAACTAGTCAAAGAGAATGTAGAGATTTGAAGATGGTAGTGTAGGCAAATGCCTATACTCGCCGCCTCCCACAACCACATCAAAATTACAACTAAAATACAGAACAACCATCATTCAGAACTGCTGGAAAGCTGGCTGAAAGGAAGTCCAACTAGAGAAGTAAAGGAGAAAGCACACTGAGACTGGTACGAGGTGTAGAGGCACTGAAAGGGCTGGCCCAGCACCCACGTGTGCTGCTTTTTAATCAGGAGGGAGATCATCTCTGCAGAGGCCACCCAGAGGAGCAAGGGGCTCCAGCCCCCTACCAGACCCCCAGCCCAAGGTCCCAGAGCTGGGAAAAGTCCTTATGGGCAGTAAGAACTACAGGCTTTAAAAACCAGTGGGGATTGGGGCAAAGTGACACACAGGCTGCTGGAGACCCAGCTGATCCTCTTAAAAGGCAGTACCACGATTGGAACTTACAAAGTCCCGCTTCCTCTGAGTTCCAGCCCCAGGGCAAGGCTCTGTAGAACACAGACACTTAAGAGGAGAAACTGGATTACCTGGCATCAGGGCAGGAACTCAGGGGCAGGTTTCTCCCAGACGGAGGTGCTCGCAGGGATCATTGTTCCTATGCTGAAGCCACCCCAGTCTCAGGGCTGATGGGCAGCATTTATGTTTGCTCCACCCAGGTGATTCCCTAAGACCCCACCTCATCCAATTTACAACCTCTCCCAAGCTGTGTGCTAAAGTCTCTCAAACAAGCGGCAATTGGGTCAGGGAGCCCCAGACTTATCAATAAAAGGCATTAAGACCCAGCACCAGCCTGCCTTGCTTCACAGCTGGGCCTCATCTGGCACTTTCAAACCCAATACAGAGGAGGAATCTGCCGATCTCTCTGTAGCTCCTACTGGGTGGCCCCAGGCAGTGGCTGATTTTCCACCTCCCTGGACACCCAAGAGCCAGTGTTACCCACTGGTCAGTGTCAACCCATACCAGATTACAAGTCTACACATCCATAAGTGACACATTCAAGGGACAGACTCAGTGAGCACCAAAGCCCCACCAAAGCAAGTCCTGCTCCATAGAAGTGCAACCATAGTAGTTATCCCAGTGTAGTTGCAGCTGGTCCTCACAGCCAATTGCCTTGGAGGTCAATTTCTCCCAGTGATACCAACAGCAATCAAGACTCAACTACAACAAGACTGTGCTCACATCCCACAAAGGGGTGCACCTAGAGCTCCCAGCTCAGGTGACTGGGGAGGCTGAGCCACTGGGCCCGATAGAACATCTACTAAACAAGGCCACTTTACCAACTCAAGAAGGAGACATAGCAGCTCTACCCAACACATAGAAACAAACTCAGGGAAGCAGCCAAAATGCAGAGACAAAGAAATATGCCATAAATGAAAGAATGGAAGAAAGCAAACTACTAGATATAGAGTTCAAAGCCATGGTTATAAGGTTACTCAAGAATCTTTTAGAAACATCCAAAAAAAATAGAAAAGGACCAGTCAGAAATTAAGCATACTCTGACTGAAATAAAGAATAATATACAGGGATTCAACAGTAGAGTAGAGGATTCTCAGAACCAAATCAACGATTTGAAATATGAGGAAGTAAAAGAAATTCATTCACGGGGGGCAGGGGTTGTCCCTCAGCCCAGCCTGCACCCTCTCCAATCTGGGACACCTCGAGGGATGTCCAACTGCCCGTTTAGACCCAATCCCGCTGGGTCTAAACGGGCAGTCGGACATCCCTACCATAATCCAGGACTGTTGGCTCCCAATTGTTCATGGGCCTGCTTTCCTGATTGCCCCTAACCACTTCTGCCTGCCAGCCTGATCATCCCCTAACCACTCCCCTGCCAGCTTGATTGATGCCTAACTGCTCCCCTGCCAGCCTGTTTGCCACCAACTTCCCTCCTCTGCCGGCCTGGTTGCCCACAACTGCTCTCCCTTGTAGGCCTGGCCCCTCCCAACTTCCCTCCCCTGCTGGCCATCTTGTGTCCACATGGGGGCAGCATCTTTGACCATATAGGGGCAGCCATCTTGGGGCATGGGGCGGCCTGGGCAAGGGGCCTGTGATGGTTTGCAGGCTGGCCACACCCCCCAGCAACCCAAACGGAGGCCCTGGTATCTGGGTTTTATTTATCTTCTACAATTGAAACTTTGTAGCCTGGAACAGAGGCAAGCCTTCTGCTCCCTCTGTGGTAGCATCCATTTCTGTTGGGCTTTATCTTCCATCATTAAAACTTTGTAGCCTTACGTGGAGGCCTGAGCCAGCCAGGGTGTGTGGAAAGCTTGGCTTCTTCCATTGCTGGGGAAACCCAAGCCTCCCTCCTGCTCTCTCCATGGCCGCAGCCATCTTTGTTGCAGTTAATTGGTTAATGGCTAGTAGGCGTGGCTAGTGGGCATGGCTTGTGAGTGTAGCAGAGTGGTGGTTAATTTGCATATTATTCTTTTATTAGATAGGACTAGTGGCCCAGTGCATAAAATTCATGCATGGGGTTGGAAGTTGTCCCTCAGCCTGGTCTGCACCCCTCAAAGGATGTTCCATTGCCAGTTTACAGGGATCAGGCCTCAACTGGCAATTAGACATTGTTCTCACAATCTGGGACTGTTGGCTCCTAATTGCTTACCTGCCTGCCTGATTGCCCCTAACCACTCTGCATGCTGGCCTGCTTGCCCCCAACTGCCCCCTACCACTGGCCTACTCACCCCCAACTGCCTCCCACCACTGGCCTGCTCACCCCTAAATGCTCCTCCGCCAGCCTGATCACCCCCAACTGTCCCCCTACTGGCCTACTCGCCCCCATCTTCTCTCCCACTAGCCTGCTCACCCCCAACTTCTCCCCTGCTGGCCTATTCACTCCAAACTACCCCCCCCCCACTATCCTAATCACCTCCAACTGACCCCCACTGACATCCTGCTTGCCCCCAACAGTCCTGCCCCCCACCAGCCTGATCACTCACAACTGCCATCCCATCCTGACCTGACACCCACAACTGCCCTCCCCTCTTGGCCTCTAACTGCCTCTACCTCAGCCCTGCCACCATGGCTTTGTCCAGAACATCCAGAAGGTCTCCTGGAAGGTCTACCAGTCTAATTAGATTATTACCCTTTTATTAGTATACACTAGAGGCCCGGTGCATGAAATTCTCCTTCCTCCATTGCCAGGGGCAACCGAAGCCTGCACCCTCTCCAATCTTGGACTCCTCAAGGGATGTCCAACTGCCCGTTAGGATCAGGCCTAAACGGGCAGTTGGACATCCTTCTCACAATCCAGGACTGCTGGCTCCAAACTGCTCACCTGCCTGCCTCCCTGATTGCCCCTAACCACTTCTGCCTGCCAGCCTGATCACCCGCTAACCACTACCCTGCCAGCCTAATTGATGTCTAACTGCTCCCCTGCCAGCCTGTTTGCCCCCAACTTCTCTCCTCTGCCAGCCTGGTCACCCCTAACTGCCCTCCCCTGCAGGCTTGATTGTCCCCAACTGCACTCCCTTGCAGGGACTGGAACCTCCCAATCACCCTACCCTGCT
Organism: Antrozous pallidus; assembly: GCA_027563665.1. NCBI lineage: Eukaryota > Metazoa > Chordata > Mammalia > Chiroptera > Vespertilionidae > Antrozous > Antrozous pallidus. Next base: position 111,743,130 of record CM050513.1, on the reverse strand, counting down.
GGCCATCTTGTGGTGGCCATCTTGTGTCCACATGGGGGCAGGATCTTTGACCACATGGGGGCAGCCCTCTTGTGTGTGGGAGTGATGGTCAATCTGCAAATTATTCTTTATTAGATAGGATAGAGGCCTGGTGCACAGGTGGGGACCAGCTGGTTTGCCCTGAAGGGTGTCCTAGGTCAGGGTGAGGGTTCTCTTGGGACATGGGGTGGACTGGGTGAGGGCGGAGGGCCATTTTCAGGCTAGTCAAGCCTCCAGTGGGGACCCTCAACCCATGAGGGTGTGGCCAGCCTGGGAAAGGGCTGAGGTCTGTTTGCAAGCTGGCCACACCCCCTTCAGGGTGGGGGTCCCCACTGGGGTGTCTGGCCAGCCTGGGTGAGGAGCTGATGGCATTGCAGCTGACCACACCTCCCAGTTATGCAGGCCCCCAGCCCCTCCTTTTTTTTTTTTTTCAGCACCTCCTTGAGCAGAGACCAGGGTCAGCTGGAAGCAGGTATCTGGGATTTATTTACCTTCTATAATTGAAACTTTGCAGCCTTGAGTGGAGACCAGGGCCAGATAGAAGCTTGGGTTGTCCCTGGCAACCCAGGCTCCCAGCCCTCCCTTGAGTGGAGGCCAGGGCTGGCTAGAGCAGCTATCTGGGATTTATTTATCTTCTTTAATTGAAACTTTGTAGCCTTGAGTGGAGGCCAGGCCTGGCCAGGGCAGGCAGGAAGTGAGGCTTCCTCCATTGCCAGGGGCAACCGAAGCCTCCTGCTCACTCCAGCTCCATGGCCATGTCCATCTTTGTTGGGTTAATTTGCATACTCACTCCTGATTGGCTGGCTGGCATGGCTGGTGGGTGTAGCAGAGGTATGGTCAATTTGCATGTTTCTCTTTTATTAGTGTAGATAGATATTAATGGATATTCTTTAAGAAGAAAAAAGATTAAAAAAATATATGAACAACAAAATGGCAACAAATACATACCTACCAACAATTGAATCTAAAAATCAAAATAAACGAATAAGAAATCTAATGAACAGAATAAACTGGTGAATAAAATAGAATCAGAGGCATGGAAATAGAACAGACTGATTATTCTCAGAGGGAAGAAGGGTGGGGAAGGCAGGAAGAGATTAAACAAATATCTTATATGTATTCTAGAGGCCTGTGCACAACATTCGTGCACTGGGAAGGGGGGGGTCACTCAACCTGGCCTGCCCCTTCTCGCAGTTCAGGAACCCTCAGAGGTCCTTAGCGCTCCCTTGGAGGCAGGAGAGGCTCCCGCCACTGCTGCTACACTCACTATGAGCCCAGCTTCTGGCTGAGTGGTGCTCCCCCTGTGGGAGCACTCTGATCACCAGGGGCAGCTCCTGCATTGAGCATCTACCCCCTGATAGTCAGTGCACAACAGAGCAACTGGTGATTCTGCCATTCAGTTGGTTTGCATATTAGCCTTTTACTATATAGGACATGCATTACCTATGGGCCCAGACAACAGGGTACTGCGCCCCAAATCATTCTCTAACACACATTCCTGTTACAACATATTTACCCCACTTCTCACATCTCTTTGTACACCTACCCATGGTCTACCTCCTGGGGAAGGGCGGGAACCAGGTGGAGGGGAGCAAAAGGGGGGAAAAGGGGGAACATCTGTAATAATCTCAAGAATAAAGATTTTTTAATGCAATACATTTTTTTTTAATTAGTCAAAGAACAAAAGGGCCTTCCAAGCACAGAAAACAGCACACAGCACATTGGGAGGAAAAAAATGGCAAAATCCAGGCACCAGAAGGAATGTGGATAAGTCAGCTCAAGGAAGATGTCCAAGCCAATAATTCAGAGGTAGCTGGCCTGCCTGGCAGAGAGAGGATCTGAGAGGATAAGAGTGTCAGATGGGCGCTGAAACCGGTTTGGCTCAGTGGATAGAGTGTCGGCCTGCGGACTGAGGGGTCCCGGGTTCGATTCCGGTCGAGGGCATGTACCTTGGTTGCAGGCACATCCCCAGCAGGAGGATGTGCAGGAGGCAGCTGATCGATGTTTCTGTCTCATCAATGTTTCTGGCTTTCTATCCCTCTCCCTTCCTCTCTGTAAAAAAAAATCAATAAAATATATTTTTTTAAAAAGAGTGTCAGATGGGGCCAGAGAGGGTAGAGGAGAGAGAATTTGTTCGTGTGAGGCGGGGGGGGGGGGGGCATGCAGGAGGTTAAGAAAGGCCCCAAAGAGGAGGGTAGAAACCAAGCAAGAAAAGAGAGGTCCTGAAGGGGAGGAGTGGTTCTGGAGGTAGCCGTTTTGTTAGAATTCTGACAAACTGGAAGGAAGGTATGAGAAAACCGGGACCAAGTTGGAATTGGGGTGACACCAAGAAATAAATAAGGCCCTAGCCAGTTTGGCTCAGTGGGATAGAACGTTGGCCTGCAGACTGAAGAGTCCCAGGTTCAATACAGGCCAAGAAGCCGAGACAGGTTTGGCTCAGTGGATAGAGCGTTGGACTGTGGACTGAAGGGTCCCGGGGTCGATTCCGGCAAGGGCATGTACCTTGGCTGCGGGCACATCCAAGTGGGGGGCGTGCAGGAGGCAGCTGGTGGATGTTTCTCTCTCATTGATGTTTCTGACTTTCTATCCCTCTCCCTTCCGCTCTGTAAAAAATCATGATCCTCCCAGCACTAGGTACATCCAAGCAGAGGTGACAGCAACCAGCCAGACAGGTGACAAGGAAATGCCTGTCTGGAGTGCAAGCTTGACCAGATGAATAAGTGGATCCCATATAGCCCCAGCACTCACCCTTCCCTCTCTAGATGGTCTGTTCCCTCCACTGGAATATTCTTCCCCCAGATCTCCTCTAGCCTGCTCTCTCTCGTCCTGCAGTCTCTGCTCAAAGGTCAACTCCTCACAGGTGCCTTCTTGAAGCACCACGTTAAAAGTACTGCGCCCCAAATCATTCTCTAACACACATTCCTGTTACAACATATTTACCCCACTTCTCACATCTCTTTGTACACCTACCCATGATCTACCTCCCCTCTTTTATTTTATTTTTTAATATATCTTATTTATTTCTTACAGAGAGGACAGGAGATGGAGAGAGAGTTTGAAACATCAATGAGAGAGAAACATGAATCAGCTACCTCCTGCACACCCCCCACTGGGGATGTACCTGCAACCAAGGTACATGCCCTTGACTGGAATCGAACTTGGGACCCTTGAGTCTGCAGGCTGATGCTCTATCTACTGAGCCAAACCGGCTGGCGTGGCTCAGTGGTTGAGCATTGACCAGGAGGTTACAGTTCAACTCCTTGTCAGAGCACATACCCAGATTGCGGGCTTGATCCCCAGTGTAGGCCATGCAGGAGGCAGGCAATAGATGATTCCCTCTCATCATGATGTTTCTATTTCTCTCTCCTTTTCCTTTCTTCTCTGAAATCAATTTTTTTAAAAATGTTTAAAGAAGAAGGTACCTTCCTGGAGAGCAGGACCTGCTCTGCTCTTTGCTCTATCTTCCACACCTAACTCCATATCAGGCACATAGAAGGCGCCCCATGGATGTTTGCTGAAAGTAAATAAAGGAGATCCCGGTTCTACCTCTCACTAGTTGTGTGAGCCTGTATTAGTGCCTTTGCCTCTCTCATCCTCAGCTGACCATCTGCAAAATTGCTATTAAAGTATTGTAAAGGGGCAGGGGGGGGGGCAGGTGAGGGCATGTGCTGGGGGGTAGGGGAAGCCAGGGGGAAGTCTATGGGGGGAAAAGGAGACATATATACTACTATTTTAAACAATTAAAAAAGTTGTAATAAAAATAAAAATAAAGAAATAAAGTATTATAGCCATGAGGCTAAAATGAAATCAAGGAACTTGTCACTTGTATACTGCTGTGCTAATGTCAGCCATTACCAGCAATAATGAAAAGTTAGTCCCTCAGTTACCCAAACCGAGTTTGTGCCTCTCCAGACTGGAAAGGCACTGTGACGTCCCCAGCTCCTAATCTTTGCTGGCAAGAATGCTAAGTTTGTATTTTATAGTCTCTAAAATCAGAACCTGAAGGCCCTGGGTTCATCCAGCATTTCCTGGGCAAACACTGTATGCCAGGCTCGGTGCAGGGCTATGCAGCTTCCTCCAGCAATAATGCAGCCCCGTGCTGGAGGAGCCCAGGGCCTGGGTCAGGAGAGGTGGTGGACACTGGTAACAGAACCAGAGGGGTGGGAAGCACGGCAATGGAGGGCTGTGCCAAGTGGATACCCGAAGGAGAGGACCTGTCCTCAGAGATCACTCGTGCATCCAACAAACATTTCCCAAGCACCAAATGGTGGTAAGCATTATTGTAGGTGCTGGGACACAGCAGTGAGCAAGACATGTAAGACCCCACCTCTCATGATGCTTCCTGTCTAATGAGGAGACAATAAATACGTAAACAAATAAGCAAACAAGATAACTGTAAGAGAGATCCATATTAGGCATCCGGTAAAACACCAAAGAGATGTGCAGAAGCAGCAGGGGCCAAGTGTCTCCTGAGTTTGAAACCCCAGCTTCACTAGACACTGCTCAAGCTCGAACACCTACCTCTCTGGGCCTCCACATGTTCATCTGTAGAATGGAGAGAATAACAGGCCCTATCTCACAGGGCTGTGGTGAGAATTAAATGAGTTAATGTAAATAGTACCAGGCACATGGTGAGTGACAAGAGTGAATGAGGACAGGACAAGGCTACTCAGAGGGGTGGTCCGGAAATGCCTGTGTGCTGAGGAAACAGGGAAGATCTAAGGAAGATGCATTCCAGGCAGCAGAGAATAGCAGGTGAAAAAATCTCAAGACAGGAAATGAGCCTGGGTATGACCCAGAAAGAGGAAGCAGCCAGTGAAAAGCTACCACTTAGAAACTTGCAGGCCGTGGAACAGAAAGGGCTTTTATCCTCAGGATCAAGGTAAGCCATTGAAAGATTTTAAGCAGTGGAGGGAGGGAGGGAAGCTGGGCATGCTCTGATTTCATATAAAGGAGGATCATTCCAGCTTTTTATCATGTGGAGAAAGGACAGCGAGACAGGAGCAAAGAGACTACCCGGGGGTCAGCTGGGAGGAAGAATGGAGGCAAGATCCCATCTAAGCCCAGGGACCCACTACTAAGAATGAGACAGGACACTTGAAATCCTCCTTCATCTGGGGTGTGCAAGGACATCTGGGCAAAAATATGCAGAAGATGATTAAACTCTGACATGAGAGAGACTGCAGCAGATGGCCTGTGGGCCCTCTGGGAAATATATGATCTAAACAATTTAGAAAAATTACATCTCCCCTTGTAATTTACAAAATACTACAATTTACTCTTGGTATCCATTACACTAACATTAAGTGAGTTCTTACTTAGTGCCCAGAATAAGGTGCTAAATTAATTTTTTTCATTTAATTCTCATAAAATCTCTATCCATTCATTCAACAAACGTGTATCACCAGGCACTGTTCTAGATAAGCCAGAGTTGCTACTAGCACAGAGCTTGCCCTCTAGAGGCAGAGACAGAGCCTAAACAAGAAAACAAAAACATTTCAGTGAGATGAGTGCTTTGAAGAAAACAAAGCAGAGTAAGGGGGTGAAGAGGGATGGAGGGAGTAGCAGCTGTTTTAGAAATGGTGTCAGAGGAGGTCTCACTGAGGAAGTAACGCAAGCTTTGAGCACCTTGTGAGAGGTAACTGTAGAGAAGCAAGAGTGGACACTTAGGGTCCAAACACAAGGCTGGAGATGGTGGGGAAACTGGCACTGAAGAAGTATTTTGAAAGAAAAACAAAGAGGATTTAGTAAAGAAATGTGGTTGCAAAGGGAAAAAGGACTAGTAATGATGACTACAAGGTTTTGCAGAGCACCATTCCTTGGGTACCATTAACAAAAATTAGGAAAACTGAAAGATGAGCAGATTGGGAGACAATTTATGGAAACAGATGTTGCTATGAACATTTTCATTTTGCAGATAAGTAAGCAGCTTTAGAGATCGAATAACCTGCCCAAGTTCACCCAACTGGTGAGTGGAATTACTTTCTTTTACTTTTACCCTCACAACAGCCCCTTAGTATTATCTCCAATTTACAGAGAGCTGAGGAAAGTGAGGCCCAGCTAGAAAGGAGCAGTCAAGAGTAGATACCAGATCTGTCTAATAGCTGATATATTTTCCAATAAAGGAGACAGGTTTGGAAGACTGACAAGGAAAACCTAGGAGAGAGGGCAGAAGAGGATCTGAGGTTTGAATAAAATCGCGCCCTCAAAAGATTCACTTTCAAAGTTTTGAAATTCCCCAATTAGATTCCAGGACAAACTCCATAGGCTGGGAGCCGCGGAAAGGTCAGCACTATCGCCCATTGTAGCAAAGTGCTTCCCGAGTGGCCACTTCAGAATCATGATTGCTAACTTTAAAATGCCCATTCGTGGGCTCCACGTACTTGAATCTGCATTTTTTTTAAATGAGGGCTCCAGACATCCTCGACGTAGTGTGAGGACTGTGGCGGTATGGTTTGAACCCTGGCGGCCACCTCCTAAACTAGCAGGCCCGACAGGCCACTTTACAGCTCTGGACCTCGGTTTCCCAAGCTGAAAAAGATAGGGGCGGAGGGAGCGAGAAAATAACACTGAAATCCGCCTCAGACACTCGACTTCCCCTAAGCGGTGAGTCTCAACCCACGTGATTGGTTAGAGAAGGCAGAGCCGACCGTGTACGGAGCGGTCGAATGTCCCGCAAGGTATTGTGGGACATGGGGGGGGGGGGCCTTCGGCCGCTCCCGCTCCCAGTTTTGACAGCACGGCTGCCACGTTTCAATTAATCTAAACGCCTTCTCGGGGCGTCACCGGATGTCCCGTGGCGTAAATGTAAACACCCTTTTGTGTCTAAAGAGCCTACTAGGCTAAGGAAGCCACCTCCCACAGAGCAGTAACAAACTTCCGGTTTGCCTTCGCTTTACGACTCGCGTTCCGCCGCCGAACCCAAAGGAAGCGGGAGCGCGGTTTACGGCAACGCCGGTCAGGTTTACGGCGCCGGTCGCTGCGCGCGCATATTCCCTCTTTTCCAAGTCTTCTCAGAGTGCAGCTGGTATCGAGCTATCTGGCCTGGTCTATCTTTCGCCATCCGGGCCGGCAGAGGCCCGTGCAGGTGAGTGGCGTGTTCCGTAGGATTCTGGGGGCCTCCGGAGCCGGCTTGGGCTGGGCCCGGCCTTCAGAGGCTTCCGGAAGAGACCCCCGGACGTCCCCACCTGCTGCCGTTGTCCCTCGGCTGGAAGTGGCTGGAATCCGCTTTCGGGGCCCCAGGTCCAGCTTGCGAGGTGCGTGAGGTCCCTGGCTCTAAACTTCGCTTAGTGGCCAAGGGCTGAGCGAATTTAATACTGTCACTTGACCCAGATGGGTTTCAAAGGCTTTTAAGTGGCCAAAGCTTGAGTTTCTGAGAATGCCAAGCTAATAGGTGTTCGGCTCTGCTCTGAGGAGTTCCCAATCTAAAGGTTTCCTTCCCTTTAATGTGGAGTAGAAGGCTAGGATGGAGTATGTTTGGTCAGTGATCCGAACCACCAGGGTTTGATGGGGTGCGACCGGTATTGGCCGCAATAATTACACAATACCGTGGCCTGCCTGCAAGAAGGCCCCTCTGACTGCCCTGTTGGTGCCCGCCCAGCTGTAAGACCATTTTAACTGAAGGGCTCGGTTTGTCCTACCTGTTCCATTCGGCTCACTTATTTCACATGTGCGGGAACCCGGACTTCCACCCCAGGAAGAATGCCTGACAAGCTCTGGGCCTATTTCCTCCTTGAGCTGACAGACCAAGCCGACTTAAAAGTGTGTTTTGGAGACATCGCTGTTGTGCCATTAAGTACAGTCGGAAACCCCAGATCTTTTCAGACTGCTCTCCAGCTAGATTATGATGGGCAGACTGCTGGACTTACCGCAGACAGCCCTGGGAATCCAGTCTACTTTGAAATGATGTGTAGATCAACCCCTTGATTTGGCTGAGCTACAAATTTTTTATCTATGAAGTGGGGTGTGGGAGAGTTACGGTGTTAAGGTATCTCAGTGCCTGATACCGAGTAGCAGCCCAACACGTAAGTTCTGCGACTGCCACCCCTTCCCGCGGGCCCCTTTTTGTAGTATGACTGAAGTTCAGAGTTGGCGGGTGGAGCTCGCAGGTTCCTTCTCTCGCTGTCACCCAACTCCAGTTGCTGTCACCTCTGTAGGAAGCCTTAGTCTCCTTACTGACTTCAGTATCCTGTGCTCTTCGACTGCTCTCTGGCCTCCAGAAATATTTGTGTAATGAGTTTTCCTCTGGGAACTCACCCTCTGAGCGTATTCAGAGGGGTTTTGATAGAAGCTGCCTAAAACATATGTTTGGAGGCCCTGGTTTTTACCCTCCTGAGAGGAGCTATAGCATTAGACCAAAGCCAGACACCCAGGGTTCATATTTTTCATCAACCAGCATTATGACTTTGGACAGTTTCTTTTCTGAAAAGTAGGGATACTACTGGCCCCTACCTCCGACTGTTGGGGGGATTTAATGAATATGCATGGTAATCACTGAGAACAATGTCTGGTACTCAAGTCTATGAACGTTTGATGTATGGCCACTTTTATGGCCTTTTGCTTAGCTCTGTGTCCACTTGTTCTCCATAAGGATTTCTGTTGACAACAGACTATTGGAAGAACAAGAAAAGAAAGTTGAATTTCAGGATATGCTTACAGACTTATTTTTCTCTGAGTAGATGTGTTTTTACAAGTCTGAATAGTAATTGGGTAGCATTTACAATGAAAGAATTTTTGTGTGTGTTAACTAATAAAACATCAGACTTATTTATTTTATATATGAAGAAATAGATTTAGAGGAGCTAAATATTTTATGTCTTGGTGAAGGTGTTTCTAAGAACCTGAACATGGTAATTAGACTTGACTGCATTTTATCAAATCTTTTGAGACATCACCAAATTTAAGAGGCACTATTATTTTATGTAGCACCATTATTCTCTATAACAGGAAGAAAGAAAAACTGCCAATTGAGATATGACACCCCGGCAAGCATGAGGTGCAAACTCATTTGAGGGAGGTTACGATGGGAAAAAAGTCAATGAAGTAGAGTAAATTGATTTTGTTAGTAGTCTTCTCAATTATAAGTATTCACAATATTATTTACAAGAAAACAAAGGAGTAGCTAAGATGTGAGGGTTCTATTTCATATGTTGCTTTTTAATTTAATCTGTGTCTTAGCTTACCTCAAATAGGCTTTTTTTTTACCTTTAGGCTTTTCTTCATGAAGCTACTTATATTATTTGTATATTTAAGGTTTCAGAAGATGGCAAAGTTCATGACACCCGTGATCCAGGACAACCCCTCAGGCTGGGGTCCCTGTGCAGTCCCGGAGCAGTTTCGGGATATGCCCTACCAGCCGTTCAGCAAAGGAGATCGGCTAGGAAAGGTACTTGTCTGTCAGCAGGAGTCTGAATCTTTAAATCTGTGGCTGCTACCCTCTGAGTTCATTTCAATTTTATTCTCTCAAAAGCATTACTCCTGTGTTCCTTACAGGGATACCAGCTGGGAAGGGTATGACCTCTGGATACTTCCAGTAGTCATAGGAGAGCTGGGCACTTACAAAGGCATTGTGAGCCAATCCTGCTACTTTCCCACAGTGTCTCACTTTGGGGGGTTTCTGGGTCAACAGAAAATTGCCTGCTTGACCTGTGTGCTCTGTCTTCCCTTGTTGCTCTTACTAGGTTGCAGACTGGACGGGCACCACATACCAAGATAAGAGGTACACGAGTAAGTGTTCTCTGACTGACTGCCCAATCAGGTTCTTGGGGAAATTGTTACTTTTTCTGGTAACCTCCACCTGAAAGTGTTTAGAATGGTGACCAGATGCAATAATAATTCATAGTTTTAGGTGCTTATTCTAGACTGTGGACACTACCACATTTCTTTGGAAGTAGCCGCAAAAGTTAGATTGTTCATTAAAGAAGTTTGACCTGTTATAATGAGATTCCCACCCCCTATTTTTTGAGGAGCCATGAACCCTTTCATATTCCCATTTTGCATTTCATTGCTTGGGGTTTACTGAACTGGTGAAGCCACGCAGTGGATCCCAGTTTAAAATTCCTGGGTTTAAGATGCTGACACAGTAAATTGGGTTTTTATAGAGATAGTTGGAAGCGGCTCTCTGGATTAGTAAGTTAAGGTTATCTGGATCTGAGGGCAGCCATTACACATGTCTGCCTTGGGCACCAGATGATGAGAGTGATGGTACTTAAGTCCCATATCTGCCTCTCCTGCAGGAATAAATTTTAACTCATATTCTTACAGACTAAGGCAGAGAGTGGAATGGGTTTATCTTGAGTTCCTCAGATTCCGTCCTAACTTTAAAAGTCTTTATGTCAGAACTTTGTTCAAACTTGAATGTGCATGAGTCACCTGGGGATCCTTTTTAAATGCTGGTTCTGGGTCAGTGGGTCCGGGTGAGGCTGTGAGTCTGCATGTCTCTGATGCTCCCAGCCAATGTTAAGGGTCCCAAGACCACACTTAAATTTCAGGACTTTAAGCTGGCGTGTTTTGTAAAGTCTGTAGGTGGTAGCCGTTACACGTTGTCACCTTTGCCTCCAGATAAGTACTCCTCTCAGTTTGGTGGTGGGAGTCAGTATGCTTATTTCCACGAGGAGGATGAGACCAGTTTCCAGCTGGTGGACACGGCGCGCACACAGAAGACCGCCTACCAGCGGAATCGGATGCGATTTGCACAGGTAGGCCAAGAACCGGCAATCGGACCATCTTTGGATTGTCACCTGCTGCTGAAAGTGCAACCCTGATGAGAGGAAAGCATGAATCTCAGTGACAGACTACATAAAGTAAACTTGACTGGTCCAGCAATGCATTTAAATGGTTTAGATTTCTGTTGACCAGTAGGTAGGACATTATACCCTTGTGCTAAGAATGACGTTTGTGCCAGATAAAAGGGTGCATCTGTGCCTAGTGCCTGACTTAATTGCTAGACTGCAGACTTTATTAAGCAGATGGTCCAGTTGGATCACATCTTATTACATAAAGAGGCAAACTCAGCAACTCTAATAAGAGCCAGTAAACTTCAGGAAAATATGTGTGTGAATGTACATCTAAGCTAACTCCAAGTATTTAGTCCACTAAACCCCCAGACTGTTGATTATGAGATTGAAAGCAAAGTAAAATGTACAACTTGGCCCTGGCATGTGTGGCTCGGTTGGTTGGAGCATCGCCCATACTTCACAAGGTTGTGGGTTTGAATCCCAGTCAGGGCACATACCTAGGTTACTGGTTTGGTCCCCAAAGCAACCAATTGATGTTCTCTCATCAGTGTTTCGCCCTTCCTCTCTCAAAAATCAATAAAGCATTTAAAAAGTAATGATAATAAAATGTACAACTTCGGTTTGGCTTTTTGAACTTAGGCTAATGCCCTCTCATTAAGCACTTGCTATTGTAGCCAAGTCTCCAAGATTTCAACACAAATGTTTTTTTCTAATTCTCAGAGGAATCTCCGCAGAGACAAAGATCGACGGAACATGTTGCAGTTCAATCTGCAGACCCTGCCTAAGAGCGCCAAGCAGAAAGAGAGGTGAGGTTCCCATCCTGCCAGAGCAAGGCTTTCTTCCAAGACTAAACACACACTGAACTCATTAGGCCAGAGTAGGAAATTAGTGGTCTTCCCCACTATTGGGAGCAAAAACATCTTCCTAAAGCAGATTAAGCCACTGTTTCAACCTGACATCATTCCCTTAGGGCCAGTTTCAGTTCGAGGCAATAGCATGAGCAAGAAACTATTTACAACGGACGTGTCCGCTGTAGGAAACCAAGGCAGATAAGACTCTGGAGCTTACCTAGGCTCAGCTCTGCCGGAGCACAACTCCCGGGGGCCCCGTTCGCACTGGTCCTATGAGCCCTCCTGGAGCTGCGCAGTGCAGCGGCCTGGCCCAGGTCGGGCTTGCCAGTGGACAGGCTCTAGATGGAGTAAAATATAACTGGTCAGTATTTGAGGACAATATGCCCTACCAGCCATTCAGCAAAGGAGATCGTGTCTTTTGCTCCTCTTTATTAAGTCCTCACTTTTCTTAAAAAGCTTCACTGAAGGCACAATTTTTTTTGTCTTTCCAGAGAACGCATACGACTGCAGAAAAAATTTCAGAAACAATTTGGAGTGAGGCAGAAATGGGACCAAAAATCACAGGTAGCGTATATGTACCAGAATTCTATCTAGGCATTTGATTTTTGTTTGTTTGGTTTTGTGACAGCTTTGAGATATAATTTATATACTATACAATTCGCCCATGCAAAGTGTACAATTCTGTGGGTTTTAGCATGTTTATAGAATTGTATGATCATTACTGTAGTCAATTTCAGGACATTTGCATCACTCTAAAAAGAAGCCCTGAACCCTTTACCAGTCAGCCACTATTCTCACCTAACCCTGGGCTACCACTACTCTAGTCTGTCTCTGGGTGTGCCTATTCTGTCCATTTTCTCATAGAAATGGAAGCGTGCAAGGTGTGACCTTTAAGGTACATCTGTGTAGCATGTATCCGTCCTTAGTCTTGTTTGTATTGCTGAGCTCCATTGTATGGATGGACCACATTTGTGTATCTATTCACCGGCTGGTGGATATTGGGTTGTTTCCACTTTTTGCTATTATGAAGAATGCTGCTGTGAACGTTCCTGTACGAATATTTGTGTGGACATTGTGAGAAGACACATTAAGTAAGAGTGTAGTAGTGTTGTAGAGGTCACATTTTGCTAAGTAAGATGCTTGCTGTGTCAAGAATAGATAGCTAATAGCTTGAGAGAAACCTGAAGGGGGTGCTGCAGCTCCTTTGTGAAATATAAAGAGCTGCTGACATCTTAATGAGGGGAGGAATTTCCCTTTGTTTTTGAGCTCTCGATCCCTCGTCCTCTTCTACATTGTAAGCTCCTAAGAGATGGGGGAGGGGGTGTACTGTGTTTTAAAGAACAGCCAGCCCGTCGTTATGTTCCAGACATATTTATTGTACTATTAACCTGCCTTCAGCTTGTGTTTTACACTGGCTGGAATTCTTTTCCCTCCAATGGTTTTCATGACAGAAACCCCGAGACTCTTCGGTTGAAGTTCGTAGTGACTGGGAGGTGAAAGAGGAAATGGACTTTCCTCAGCTAATGAAGATGCGCTACTTGGAAGTCTCAGAGCCACAGGACATGTGAGTGGCATCTCTTACTGCCTTCCAGCATGCTCTCGTGGGTGGTGAATATTTTCCGAAGCCCTGGTATTTCCAAAAAAAGATTTAAACCACTTACTCAAAAACAGTCCTGGGGGTGGCAAGAAAGAAGTTTACTGATAATAAGCTTTGGATCACATTGAAGTTCCTGGCATTGCAAGCAAAAGAAAGAAAGAAGTTATATAGCTCTTTTTGGCAGAAGGAGAACAAGAGCAAAGCAAAAGCAGAAAGAAATTTGCTCACATTAAATTCCAGGTTTCTTTAGCTTCCTGGAATCCTGAGCAAAAAGAAATATAATTAAGTTACATAGCTCTTTTGGCAGAAGGAGAAAGACAGCAGTGTTCAGGACAAACAAAGCTTTCCTGACACTGGAGAGCTCCTTGCCTCATAGGACACGTAGTGGGAATAGCCTGAAGCACCAGACCCAACGTCTGCACGCTGGATGCCTGTCAGTCCTCATCTCCCTCCTTTAAAATGAGGAGGTTGAGCTGACCCGGTTGTGTTCACACCATTATCTGGAGCCACATTGGGAGCTAAGGGAACAGGCACCTGAGTGAGCACTGAGAGTTCATCTCCTGTTCTAGACGGGTACTGTTGTCACCTCTCACATATTAGACTTCTGGATAAGACTCCAGATTCCAAGGCATAAAAGAAAAAGTAGGTGAATTTCCCCCTTACTTTGCATGTCTTGCCCACTCTCCCTACAGCGAGTGTTGTGGGGCCCTGGAATACTATGACAAAGCCTTTGACCGCATCACCACGAGGAGCGAGAAGCCCCTAAGAAGCATCAAGCGCATCTTCCATACTGTCACCACCACAGACGACCCTGTCATCCGAAAGGTGGGCACCCCTCTACTGCTCACCCACCTGTTAGGGATGCCCCTAGCTTCTACAGCCAAGACCCAGAAAGAACAGGACCCAGGGTTGGGGCTTGAACAAACCCCTCTGCATAAGTCTTCTGAACCAGACTTGGGAGGTGGTGGAAAGAAAGGCACTCTGCTGGCTAGACCATAAATGTGGAGTTAAGTAAACTGGATTCTAATCCAGCTACGTGTGTTTGACTCTCTGGGACCTTCATTTTCTTCCCTGTAAAATGGGGTAAATGCACTTACCACGTGCCACTGGGATGAGGGTGGCAGAAAGCACCGAGCAGTGCTTTCCTGGAACGTGGCAAGTGTTCATTGCGCTGCAGACCCACCTGGCCCAGTGGTGACTGCCCGCAGAAGCCCCCTGGCCGATGGCTGCAGCCTTGCTCAGACAGCTAGAGGTGCACGTGTTAGTGTGGGTGTGGCTGTGAAGGCCTGAGGGTGTCCTTACTTCTCCCTTCTGTCCTTTCTGCAGCTGGCAAAGACCCAGGGGAATGTGTTTGCCACCGACGCCATCCTGGCCACGCTGATGAGCTGCACCCGCTCCGTGTATTCCTGGGACATAGTTGTCCAGAGAGTCGGGTCCAAGCTCTTCTTTGACAAGAGGGATAACTCTGACTTTGGTAAGAGGCTGTCTGGGACGACACAAGGACAGTGACTGTTTTCACTGGCTCAGAGCAGTTTCTTGGTACTGGAGAAAGGGAGGCAGATGGTCTGTCTCCCTCCAGGCATTGACAGCTGGTCAGACCCCTCCCAGCCTCAGAGGCATGGAGAAGGAACTGTCACTGCAGTCCCTCCTTGGGGCGTCAGATTCTGAGTCCTTGCAGTGCCCCAAATTGTGCTTCCAAATGTTAATCATTTGAATACTTTTGTGATTTCTGTTATCTCTCCATACCATCTTTAGTGTTCTGTTTAACAGAGAAGAAACATGTCTAACACCACAAGCTGTGGTGTGTATTGATGTGTATGTTTTTAATTGATGGGTTACATATATTTCATTGTATTTATAAAGAAAAATATATATGTACCAAATAGTATAAAACATATACATACCTGCCATGACTGAAAATAAAGTCACTCAACAATAGCAGTGAAACAAAACAGTGTAATTATATTGTGGGCCTCGGACCTTGTCTATGTTGAAAGCTGATAAAAATCAAACATTCTCTTAAAGAATCCAAAAGGATTGAAAGGGATAGATGTTTACACTGTGATTGGATTTAATGTTAGAGCCCCCCCCCCCACCATGTCCCTACTGTCCCACCTTGGGAGACCCATAGTAACAGGTGGCATTTATGTGAAGGGAGGGCTTTCATTCACCACATGTCCCCATGGCGCTGTGCGCGGCATTGATGACTCTCTGTCTTGCAGATCTCCTGACGGTGAGTGAGACCGCCAATGAGCCCCCCCAAGATGAAGGTAACTCCTTCAACTCGCCCCGCAACCTGGCCATGGAGGCAACCTACATCAACCACAACTTCTCCCAGCAGTGCCTGAGGATGGTGAGGAAGGACGGCGTCTGGGCGTCCGCTGCCTTTTGTCTACAACTGCTTTCCTGAGCATCTGCTGTGTCCTAGGCTCTGGGCCTGTGCGATTGAGCAGGGCCGATAGGGCCCCTACCTGTCGCCAAGGAATGTCAACCTTGGGCTTTGAGGTCACACTGCCTGGATCACAGCTTGTGGTGTTGGACATGTTTCTTCTCTGTTAAACAGAACACTAATAATTGTCTCACGCAGGCACATTGTAAAGGTTCCATCAGTTATTTGACAGCTCATTGTGGTGTACAAGTACTCTGTTCAGGAAGCAAGTTCCTTCCCTGGGAAGCTTCATTATAGTGGAGGAGGAAACGCAATGAACCCTAAATACATATACACGTGTGCTATTGAGAAAAATGACCCGGGGAGGCATGGTTGCCCATTAAATGAGATGCGTGGAGAACACGGTCGACACATGTAGTTGTTGGTAAACACTAGCTGTTAACAGCTTGTAATTCTTAGGGTGCTTGCACTCAGAAAGGGTAAGTAGGCAGACAACATGCAATGAGCTCAGCCCTTACAGAGCTCCCCAGGAACCCAGTCTGAGCTGTAACTAAGCGGAATTTCAGAGTCTGGCCGATTGGCTCGGCCACAAGTTGGCGCTGTCGTGACACCTTTGTCATCTTTGCAGGGGAAAGAAAGATACAACTTCCCCAACCCAAACCCGTTCGTGGAAGATGACATGGATAAGAATGAAATCGCCTCTGTCGCATACCGGTATGTCACCCGGTGGGGTGTGCACAGACCCAACCTGTATGGGGTGCAATACCTACAATTTAGGGTCTGAGGTGACCAACTAAGTTTCTTCATCACAGGTACCGCAGGTGGAAGCTTGGAGACGACATTGACCTGATTGTCCGTTGTGAGCATGATGGTGTCATGACCGGAGCCAATGGAGAAGTGTCCTTCATCAACATCAAGACTCTCAATGAGTGGGACTCCCGGGTGAGGCGCACCTCCTTCACCTACTTGGGGCTCTCGTCTGCAAGGCGTGTTGTCTCAGGCTGGTTTGTTTTCCCCTTGTGTTACTTGGAGGGCTACTGAGATTTTTACCTTTTGAGTTTTTCCTCCACTTAATGCAAAGATTAGCTTTTATTTGGCTCTGCAGGGCACGCTGCAAGTGAAATGTGCTTTCGTCGATTTTCCTTTGTCTGCTCTCTCCACTGGCATGCCATGATTGTTGGACTGTTGTCCTTTCTGAAGCCACCCAGGCTTATGAGCCTGAATTTGGACTGGGAGGCGGTGCTCCTGGGTGCTGCTGTAAAGAGTTCTCAGTGGGAAGGACAGCTCCAAGGCCAGGCTGTGTTGAAGGAGTGGCCAGTGATACGGAGCACAGAAGGCATTGAGCTCTGCCTTCATCAGAGCCATGGGTTAGCAATGAATGCTGCAGACTATCCCCCTCAGGCTCCAGTCCCTGCTGGAAGGTTGGCTGTGGCCTTAGCTCTGGGCCAGTGCCTTTTCTTAGACTTTCCACCATGGCTCCCTGTAGCGTTTGGTGTAGTGGCTTTTCCTTGTGTCACTGTGTGCTTGACTCTGTCTTAGACATTTCTCAGCTTCCTTCACATATTTTCTGTGCTGGTTCCGCTCTTTTTTTTCTCTCTCCTGGGTCCTCCTCTTAGGGTCAGTCGCCTGTACGACTTTTTTTGCTATAATTACTTCTTTATACGGCCTTATGTTAGTTTTCTTTTGCTCCGTAACAAATTAAAAGAAAGTTGGAGGCTTAAAACATCCATTAGCTCTTAGTTTGGTAGGCCAGAAGTTCAGCATCATATGGTTTTGTCTCTGCTCAGAATATCAGAAAGCTAAAATCAAAGGTGTTAGCTGAACTGAATTCTCATCTTTTGATTCTGGAAGAAAATCCACTTCCAAGCTCATTCTAGTTGGCAGAATTCAGCTCCTTGAGTTACAGGACCTCAGTCCCCTATTCTTTTGCCACCTATCAGCTGGGGCCTCGCAGCTCCTAGTGGCCACCCATACTCCTTGCCATGTCTTCCATCTTCAAACCAGCAACAGCATCAAATCCTTCTCCTGCTTTGACTCTGACTTCCTCCATCTTCAAGCTCTACACACCCAGATTGAAGAGACTCACATGGTTAGGTGAGGTCCACCCAGATGATCCATCTTTTTTTTTTCCTCACCTGGGTATATGTTAATTGATTTTTTTTTTTTTTTTTTTTTTTTTTTTAGAAAGGAAGGGGGAAGGAAACATTGATTGGCTGCCTCCTGCACGCAACCTGATCTGGGATCAAACCCACAAACCCCAAATGTGTCCTGGCAGGGATAGAACCTGCACCTTTTGGTATACAGGACAACGCTCCAACCAACTGAAGCACACGGGCCAGGGCAAATGATAGCGGTCTTAGCTCTGACTTCCATTGGCTTTGCTCCTGACACTTAGGGCTTTCCTTCTGCAGCACTGTAATGGTGTGGACTGGCGTCAGAAGCTGGACTCTCAGCGGGGGGCCGTCATTGCCACCGAGCTGAAGAACAACAGCTATAAGTTGGCCCGATGGACCTGCTGTGCTTTGCTGGCTGGATCCGAGTACCTCAAGCTTGGGTGAGATTCTTGTCCAGGAGTTCTGTGCTCACCCTCTAGAAGGAGGTGTCTGCGGTCAGGGAGACAAGGGCTTGCCGTTTTCCCTTCCCCTTGGAAAAAGTCAGGTGTCCCCATTTAACTGATATTTGTCCCCAGATTCTGCCCCATCACTAGCACTCCATTCTCCCCGCTAGTTACGTGTCCCGGTATCATGTGAAAGACTCCTCGCGCCACGTCATCCTGGGCACCCAGCAGTTCAAGCCCAACGAGTTCGCCAGCCAGATCAACCTGAGTGTGGAGAACGCCTGGGGCATCCTGCGCTGCGTCATCGACATCTGCATGAAGCTGGAGGAGGGCAAGTACCTCATCCTCAAGGACCCCAACAAGCAGGTCATCCGAGTCTACAGCCTGCCGGACGGCACCTTCAGTTCGGACGAGGACGATGAGGATGAGGAAGAGGAGGAGGAGGAGGAGGAAGGTTTGTACTAGTCTCTCTGTGAAGTCTCGAGTGAGCGGCAGGCTGCCCAAGGACCAGGCTCTATGGCCACATGGCTCCTGAACCTTGATGTAAAATTTTTTGAGGGCTCCCTGAGACAGGCCTGAATTTGGAGTGGCATTCACTCTGACTCCAGGAACTTGTTTCGTGAGCCTTTCGGTCACGTGACGGGGGGTGTGGAGAGGAAGGTGGCCTTTCAGAGGCTCAGTGAGGAAGAGGCATCTGGAGAGACAATGGGAGTCCCTGATGTTAGCCAGTGGGCTGAAGGAGAGAAGGCTCTGGGTTCGTTAATGGCTGTAAGCTATCTTTCTTGCTTCACCAGGGGGGACTAAAGGAAATATGTCAGCCCTATGAGGATCTGAAAGACTTGATTTCTGGGTGGAGGTGTTGAAATCCTAAGCTATTCCTCAGTTTCCCATGGCTCATTTCTTTAACATTCTGTATCTTTCAGAGGAAGAAACTTAAGCCAGACAGTGATGTGGAACCAGAATGTGTCAATACACCAAGCCTAGGAGGGCCTTTGATTCCTGGTAGAATGTTCGTCTAATACCTGCTCTCTGGAATTTAAGATGGAATAAAGTATAAATGTCTTTAGTCTCACCCTCAACACATGCCTACATTATGATTTGATTGACAGCCCTTCTTCCTTCTCCAGGTAGCCCTTGGGAAAGGGAAGATGAGATACAGAAGTTTCTTTCTGGAGTTCTCTGGGCTCTATCCTTTGTTCTTGAGCATTTTGAATTTACCATCCTATTAAAGGGTGGGTGCCCTAGACTTCTCTGTTCTTGGAGAAGTTGTGAAATTATCTTTTCCTGGAGACTTAATTGTGAGGTCCCCATGAGCAGTCCGTTTCCATGAGCTGGTCATGTGCCAGACCTAACTCCTGCCCTTAGAGACACAGTCACTAGTGAAGGGAAGCGGCACAGTTTCTGGAGGTTGAGGTGGGGCCGTTGCTCATGGGCGGCCCCTCAGAAGATTCTGACGTTCCGCTGGGAGGTGATCAAAATGGTTGTAAATTGTTTCCAAGCTTGGCTTGAGCTGGTGACCATCTCAAGCTGGCAATCAAAGCATTGTTATAAATCAGAGTTACAGATGTTTAGGATATGAAAACTTACTTTAGTAAGAGCATTGTTTTTATTAAAGGGATAGTGTTCTGTTCTTGGGACTAAGAAGTAATTACATTGCTAGGTATTGTTCTAAGCTTTCTGGAAATATCTGAGCCTGATACAACTTAGTGGGAGTGATACCATTGTACAGATGAGGAAACAGGCTCAGCTTCTAAGTAACATTCTAAATTTTAATCAAAATTGTGCTTTAAAGAAACAAGCAAAATGTATTGTGCTTTGTTAGAGTTATTAGAAAGATGGAGCATAAATGTGCTTCTTAGGGAGTTTTATGTAGGTAATGTGATAAAAATGATGGATGAAAGTGGTGTGACAAGTGCCAAGGGTTTTCAAAATTCAACTAATACCAAGCTGCCTCTTGCAGACTCATGATGCTATCCAGGTGGATTTTCTGGGACAATGGGCAGGTGGAAGTTGGTTTCATGCTAACAAAACATTTTGCATCAGCTTCCAAATACTTCATTTCTTTGATCTATCCCCTGCCCATCTGTCCTGTTGGGCACCACCAAGTTGATTGCTAAAAACAGTCCTAACTCAAAAGCCTTGGCTAGCATCCTGCTGCCTACAATCCAGGTTCTGCCTAGTCTCCAGGCCCTGCCGTACTTCATCTGTCCTAATTTCCCGTTACACACCAGATGAGACCAGCAACTATTTTAGGTACTTCCATTATTTGCCAGCTCCCGTTCTCAAATCTTCACAACCACTAGAAGTAGACCTCCCTATTTTATTTTGGCTAGGTATTTTTCCTGGCCTGTCTGGTTTCAGTGTTCACCCAGCAGATGCTCACTGAGGGCGCCCTGAATGCTCTCAGATACTGGAGAGCGCACTGAGGCCATTGCGATGAGTAAGGTCGTTTCTGCTCTGATGGTGCTTTTCTCTGATGCTGATACAGGCTATGAAAAGTTATAGATAAGTGGCATTTGTTAGTGCTTTCCTTGGTCTCAGAAGATGAGAGGTTTCAACTATTTTTTTAAGTATATTTTTATTGGTTTCAGAGAGGGCGGAGAGAGATAGAAACATCAGTGATGAGAGAATCATTCATCAGCTGCCTCCTGCACACCTGCCCACTGGGGATCGAACCTGCAACCTAGGCATGTGCCCTGACTGGGAATCGAACTGACCTCCTAGTTCAGTTACACTCAACCACTGAGCCAGGCCGGCTGGGCTCAGCTATTTTTCTTTTTATATATTTTACTGATTTTTTACAGAGGAAGGGAGATCGTGAGAAACATTGATCATCCTACTGGGGGTGTGCCCGAAACCAAGGTACATGCTTTTGACCAGAATTGAACCTGGGACCTTTCAATCCACAGGCCGGTTGGGCTCAGCTGTTTTTTATGAAAAGAAGCTCCAGCCATGCAGAGCTAGAATGTAAAGTTCTTTCCACACTAGGCATGGCTGCCTTCCCACAGAACCTCAGTTCCGCCTCACTGGACATTAATGCCTCTGGAAGGTTCCTGTCCTTCCCTCATAAACATACTGTGTTCTGGCCGTGTAAATCTTGATAAAAGTTATGGCACATTTTGACATACTTGATTGGGGTCTGTGGGAGGAGCTAGAGGAGCTAAGGGAGGCGTTCTTGCATCCTATGCCATTGTGAGAACCCCACAGAAAGCTCTGGTGGTAATCGTCCCCTGCCTCTTCCCTTCTATAAGGTGCCCTTCCATTGTTGTCCGATTCAATCCTACGTTTCCTAAATCCTCTTGATGAAAGAATTACCTCCTTGATTCTGTTTCCAAGTTGATAATCTCATGCAGGGTCCACATCCTGCCTCTGGGGGGGGGGGGGCAGCTACAATCATCCTGTTCACCTGAATGGTAGTTCAGGATGGCGCTGCCATCCTCCACAAGCCGCGCCTCCACTCCAGCCACACCACTGCTAACGTGGCTTTATGTTTAAATGTCATACTGGCCTATCATAGGCTGCTTTATTTCCATTACCAGGCTCATAAAACTCATGAATGAATAAAAAAATTTTCATAAAGCTCATAATTGAGTGAAAAGGGAATTTTCATTCCAAGCTCCACCTCTTAACTGTGTGATCTTAAGCAAATCATTCTAACCGAGTGGTTGACGAACAGGCTCTGGAGCCCCGGGTTGCCACTCTGTTGACTAATGAGTTTGCTGACCACTGCTTATGGAGGTTTTGGTCAATGGCTACAAAATGTAAGCAGTTTTTGGCTACCTCACTGGTTGGCGAAAGATCAAGACAATCATGAATGTTTCTTAATAAACAATAGACTGAATCATTGTAGTATCCAGATAAGAACTTGCAAACCTGTAAATAATTTTTACAAGGATATGCCTGGAAGCAAGATCTCAACAGACAGAAAAATGCTTCAGAATGACAGCTTGCAGCTTTTATGCATTTGGGATTAAAGGGGAAGGAAAGTAAGATGCACAAAGCGGGGGTCATTACAGGATAGTTAAGAGTATATGCCCACTAGATCTGGTTTGGATTGATCGGTCTGAAAGGCATTTCAAAGGTGTGTTAGTCCTAGATGCACAAAAACAATGGACCGGGCTTGCTTAAGGCAAAGATAAACCTTTTAACTAAAGAATGCTTATGCCTCCGGGCTTAGTCACAAGGAACGACAGCAGCCTGTAATTATTGGACTCATGACCACTCACCATGACCTGCCCAGTTGAGAATTTATCATCAGATCAACCTGTGAAGTTACTTCCTGTAGAATCAATCCCCTTCTCAGTCCACAGCAGCAAAAACCTGTTCATTGGTTCTTCTGTCCTGGCTTCACCAACCTGGTTTCCCGTCCCCAGAACCTGGGTAGCCAACTACCGTGGTCTTTAGCTACATTAACCGAGGAATGGAAGAGCTGGAATTGCCTCCAAGAATAATCTCCCGCGCCTCACAGTGAAAAGGCAGTTTGAAAACAAGAGCCCGCACCGGTGCTTGGAGGGGGCCTCCAGCCCGGGCCCCGCAGCCCCCCGGGCTGCACGTGCAGGCCTCCGCGCCGCCTACGGACCCCCGCGGGCCCACCGTCCGGCGTGCGGCACGCCGCGCACGTGACCCCGCCCCCTGCCATTGGCCCGGCGGGAGGGGAGGGGCGGGGCGGGGCGGCTCCGCGACGCGACGCGAGCGGGCTGGGCCCGCCCGGCCTCCCTTCGCGCGCTGCCCGCGGAGCGGCTGCGAGGTGCGAGCCCTCGGGAGCGGGGCCCGGTCTGCGGGTCGGGGCGGCCGGAGCTGCGGCCGTGGGCACTGCGCACGCGCGGGGAGCGGCTCCTAGAGAGCGCGCGCCGGCAGGAGGGCGGCCTCGCGCCGCCGTGGCAGCAGGTGTGCTGGGCGTCTCTGTCGCGGGACCGAGGCGGCTCCGCACCTGGCGGGGGTAGGGTCCATGCGGGCCACGCCTCCTTCAGGCTCATCAGAGGGCTGGCTGAAGAGACATGCCCCCAAGGGTGTTGGACACTCTTCCGATTAGGGAGAAAGCAGGGGAGCACCCGCATTCTTACTACTATGGCAGTAAGAAGAGGGCCGGTGCCCCCGGGGAACCGAGGCCCGGACGGAGATGAAGAGGGTGGGGATTTTTGCTTCAAACCATAGGCTTGGAAGGAGATGAAGGGGTTGGGGACTTTTGCTTGCAATCTTAGCAAATGAGCTCAGGAGTCCTTGAGTTCAGGTGCTGGCTCCACCCCAAATAGCCGTGAGCAGCCAGGCCAGCCTCTGCCTCTGGGCAGGCCCCGACCTCCCTCCTTCCCACCTCGCTCCTTCCCGGGGCCCCAGCCATCTGGTCCGCGCAGGATGGGCCTCTCGGTGGCCCGGGTGCGGAGCCCCCTAAGGCTGCTCCTAACCATGGCTCTCTGCCCGGCTTTCCCGCTGCACCCGGCTGAGGCCTCGACGCCCCCACCCCGGGACTACTGTGTCCTGGGCGCGGGGCCCGCGGGCCTGCAAATGGCCTACTTCCTGCAGCGGGCCCGCCGGGACTACGTGGTGTTCGAGCGCGCCTCGGGGCCGGGCAGCTTCTTCACGCGCTACCCCCGGCACCGCAAGCTCATCAGCATCAACAAGCGGTACACCGGCCGGACCAACGCCGAGTTCAACCTCCGCCACGACTGGAACTCCCTGCTCAGCCACGACCCCCGGCTGCTCTTCAGACACTACTCCCAGGCCTACTTCCCCGACGCCGGCGACATGGTGCGCTACCTGGGCGACTTCGCAAGCAGGCTGGGGCTCCGCGTGCGGTACAACACAACCATCGGCCACGTCACCCTGGCCAAGGATCGGCAGGCCTGGAATGGCCACTACTTCATCCTGACCGACCAGGAGGGCCGGGAGTATAGGTGCAGGTAAGGAACGGCGTCCCGGAGCCCGCATGAAGCTGGGCCTTGCCTGGAGGGCCTGGCACTGCCTGTGTGGCCGGTTGGTGTGGCAGGAATGGGAGAAAGCACCATTGGGTACTTAGCATTACCTAAGCTGATGTACCCACAAAACCCTTCTGTAGAACATCTCCCAGAACTAGTGCTCCCCAAAACATGCTGGGAAATGCTGCATCTAGCAAGCGTTAGAGGCGCCCGGTGGGATTTCAGAATGGAACAAGAGCCCGAAGGCCCCACAGGCAGTGCTCCGGGCATTCAGTTTCAGCTTGCGAGAAAGCTGACTGTCCTGCAGGCAACCTAGGTTCAGAGTCACGAACTAGACTGCACTTGAACTAGACTGCACTTGTCGCAGCCTCACCAGGACCCTATGGGGGAGGGTCACTGACTCCTGTCTTACAGATGAAGAACAGGGTCTGAGAGCAGCCCAGCAACTGGTGCTGTAGCACAAAGCTCGCTCTCTCTCTCTCTCTCTCATATTGGGAAAAGTTTTCAATTAGCAATAATCACGCCTCGGATAAGCCTCACTGGCTACCACACTGCCCTGCCAGGCAAAGCTTCACAGAGCTTTTCGGCTGCAGTTTGAGCTCAAGTCTTCCTGACCTCGAAGCCCGTGTTCTCTCCAGCTGCACCAGACGGCCTCTCTCTTCCTGGCCATTAGCTGAGCACCTGGCTCCCAGCAGGTGCTCGATCAGCGTCCATCTTCCCCTGTGCCCTGGCAGAGGCCCAGCCTCGCTCCTGGCTGCTCAGAGCCCAGGGGAAGAAGCCTGAGCCATTCTAAGCCTGCATTTAAACAGCTGTGCTACAGCCGAGACCGGTTTGGCTCAGTGGATAGAGCGTCGGACTGTGGACTGAAGGGTCCCGGGTTCGATTCCGGTCAAGGGCATGTACCTTGGCTGCGGGCACATCCCCAGTAGGGGGCGTGCAAGAGGCAGTTGATCGATGTTTCTCTCTCATCGATGTTTCTGACTTTCTATCCCTCTCCCTTCTGCCCTGTAAAAAATCAATAAAATGTATTTTAAAAATAAAATAAAAAATAAACAGCTGTGCTACAGCGTAGGGAGGCAAATGTGAGCAGAGTGGACAAGAGTCAGCTGACACAGTGATAGGGCTGCATATGCCCCTTTCACAGGCCATCATCCAGTTGGATTTTTTTTCCAGTTCGATTTTTGAAACCACCCTGCAATCAAATCATTCTTCTGCAGGCCGGCAGGATCCAGCCCCCCTCTCCGCGCCACCCCCCCCCCCCCCACAGCACTGCAAACCCACCAGTATAAAGAGCAGGACTTGGGCACCCTGCTGATCTGTGGTCAGTCTGGCCCTGCTGGCTTGGAGCTTTGGACGCCAGCCGGGGGCCTGTGTCTCCTCACCTGTAAAGCAGGCCAGATAACACCCATCAGGGTTGCTTTGAGTGTAAGATGACACATAAAACATGCCCAGGGTCTGTAGAGACTGCTCCTCAACAGATGTCTGCACTTGTCAAGTCAGAAAGGGGGAAGTGAAAACATCAGGTCTCCTCATCACTGAGGGTGACAGTTGGTCTGACTGCTGTGTTCAGAATTGGATGAATTACTTGATTTCTCCTGGTGCTACCTTCTCCTGTCAGTCAGATTCTCATATTTGGTATAATCCCGGTCAGGGGTAAAGGAAACTCCGCTGGAGGGAGCGCAGTGAGGGATAGGGGTAAGGTCTCACGTATACTGGGATGGATCAGTCATCAGATGAAGGAATGTCCTGTTTGCCTTTAGGAGCCAGCGGTCTGAGTCAGGTGGACAAGCCAGGTGGCAGGCCCTAAAAGTGACTTTTGCTTAGTGCCTGGTAGCTGAGAGACTAAGCCAGTTTCTCGTCCCCCACCCGCAGCATCCTTCTTGTCGCCACCGGTTTGTCGGTCCCCAACCTGGTGGACTTCCCCGGCTCCGAGTATGTGGAGGGGTACGAGTCTGTGTCCGTGGACCCGGAGGACTTTGTGGGTCAGAACGTGCTGATCCTGGGCCGAGGGAACTCGGCCTTCGAGACGGCAGAGAACATCTTGGGTGTCACCAACTTCATCCACATGCTGAGCCGCTCCCGCGTCCGGCTGTCCTGGGCCACCCATTATGTAGGAGACCTCAGGTAGGCCATGCAGCAGCTCCAGCCCCTCTGAAGCCAGTCCTGACCCCTGCTAGACTCACCACCCCTTCCTCCGAGCCCCTGTGCCCAGTCCAGACTCCTTTCTCTCTCCTGCATGCTCCTGGGCCCAGGGCCATCAACAACGGCTTGCTGGACACCTACCAGCTGAAGTCTCTGGACGGACTGCTGGAGTCCGACCTGACGGACCTGGCTGTTGTGAAGGACCCCAAGGGCAAGTTCCACATCACCCTCAAGTTCTACGTGGAGGAAAGCAACCAGAGTGCCGAGGCCGTCCCCCTCCCCCAGGACGACAGCGACAACTTCGCCATGCGCGTGGCCTACGATCGTGTCATCCGCTGCCTGGGCTGGAACTTCGATTTCTCCATTTTCAATAAGTGAGTCCAAGTGAGGGGGAGCTGGGGTCTCACACGAACCCCTCTGATGCCCCTGGGGAGACAGCGCCCGCGTCCGGCTGCGCCAGTGTCAGGCTTCCAGGCCCCCACCCTCAGCCGGGATGTGGCCGCTGCTGGTTTCCCGCCCGATGGTGGCTCTCTGTACACTGAGAAGGGTTCCAAGTGGCCCTGAGGCCCGCCCCCCCTGTAGCAGCAGCAGCAGCAGCAGCGAGTCTTCGTCTGTGTTGTGATCTTTCACCTGAAAGATGGGAAGGCAGGGACCAGGAGGTGAATGTGCTGGAAGGCAGTATGGTGGCCAGGAATGCAGCCTCTGGGGTCGATCTGAGATTCTTACCAAATCTGTGAGCTCTGGGAGAGTTGCTTTACCACAGTTGGCCCCAGTTTCTCATCACTAAAATGGGGGTCATAGTTCCTTTTTCATAGGCCTGCTGTGAGGATGAATCCAGAACACTACTTGGGCTCCAGCAGGTTTGGCTCGGTGGATGGAGAGTCAGCCTGCAGGCCAAAGGGTCTTGGGGCCGATTCCAGTCAAGAGCATTCAGAAACAGAGAAAGGGCCGAAACCGGTTTTGCTTAGTGGATGCAGCGTCAGCCTGCGGACTCGAGGGTCCTGGGAGCACATCCCCTGTCGGGGGGTGCGGGGGGGGCAGCTGATGGATGTTTCTCTCTTATGGATGTTTCTGGCTTTCTATCCCTCTCTTCCTTTCTGTAAAAAATGAATAAAATATACTTAAAAACAAAGGAAGATAAGGGAGGGGAGGGGAAAGGAGGGAAGTGAAAGGGGAGGTGGGAAGGAAGGTGGGAGGGAGGAAGGAAAAGAAAACAAAACTACTTGGCATATACTATATGCTCAATCACATGTTGGCTGCTGAAAGTATTTATTGTTGGGGCGACCTCAGTTGACAAAGTCCTGAGAGAGCAGGTTTCACAAAGTGGCCTGTCTCCCCCTGGACCACAGTGACCTTTAAACCCAATAGTCTAGTGAACATGCATTCTGCCCCTCAGAGCACAGTGACCTTTAAGTTCAATAGTTTAGTATACATGTTGCCCTTGAGCGAGTAGCAGAGCACAGGGAGAGAGCTAGGGGTTCGAGTGGCGCCAAGCTAGGATAAGGAGTTTTGTGTCAGATTGTGGGAATGATGAATGTGTTATGTAACCAGCATAGCATGAAAGCTTGGAGGAAATTAAACTTGGGGCCGCAGTCTGAAAGAGGGCTTGCGCACCCCCCCCCCATCCCATTTTTTTCTGTCTATCATTTCCAGTCCTCATCCCCCTTCCAGGTGCTGTACGACTGATGCCGGCTGGCTCCGGCAATTTGTAATTGCATTTTGAAGAACTGCCTTGTAGATCCTCTTCTTTAGACATTGCTGCCCCAGTTCCTTCGTAAGGCTTCGTATCAGAGAACCCATCCAGGGTCTCACTTCCCTGTGGCCAGGGCACAGGCAGACAGGAAGCTGGAGGGCCTGAACCAGACCCTCCTGCCCATCTGGTCACACAAGGCCCAGTCTTCGCCCGGAGCCCAGCCTTGAGTCAGGCTTGAACCCTGACTCTGGCCCCAACCCACCACAGCTTTAACCCGAGCCTCGATACTCCATCTGTTAAATGGAGATGATTATACCTGCCTCCTGGGTCATAGTATGATTTAAATGCAATCCTATATAATAAAAGGCTATTATGCAAATTGACCGAATGGCAGAATGATCAGTCACTATGATGTGCCCTGACCAGCAGGGGGCAGATGCTCAATGCAGGAGTTGCCTCCTGGTGGTGAGTGCGTGCTCATAGGGGAGTGCTGCTCAGCCGGAAGCCGGGCTCACAGCTGGTGAGCCCAGTGGCAGGAGCCTCTCCCGCCTTCACGGCAGCTCTGAGGATGTCCGATTGCCGGCTTACCCGCTCCCAGGACATCCCCTGAGGGCTCCCGGACTGTGAGAGGGTGCATGCCGAGCTGAGGGACAACCCCCCCCCCCAAATGCATACATTTCATGCATCGGGCCTCCAGTAAGGAATATGAAACACTTGGCTCAGAGCCGGGCCTGTGATTCATGTTTCACACACAGCGATGTTTATGAACAATGCTTTGTGTTCACAGGTCCCTCCGACTGTCTTCAGGGGGTGAGTTCAGCAGGAAGTACCCCCTGGTCAGACCTAGTTATGAGTCCAAAGGAAGCCGTGGTCTCTTTGTCCTGGGGACGGCCAGCCACTCTGTGGATTACCGGAAATCTGCTGGGGGCTTCATCCATGGATTCCGATACACAGGTGAGCCCACCTCCCCGGCTCAGGAAGTGCGCTCCAGCGTCCAGCAGCCTTCAAGCCATCGCTCATCAGGAGTCGACTGCTGTAAATTCCGTGTCTGGGTTTCCGTGAGGATGTGTCTAGAAAAGCCTCCGATGAGGTATAGAAGTGCGTACATCTGGGGGGGGGGGGGGTGTTACATGCCTGTCCTGTCGGGTGAAGAGCCATGTATTGGTGAGAACACTGAGACTGAGGATTGTTAACCTGGATTCCTCCCCAGTGGGGTGGCCTCAGAGGTTAAGCTTCTTAACCTCTCTAAGCCCCTGGGGGGTACCCTCGGTCAGAGGTAGGAATGAGGGGAGGCCCCTGCCCTCGAGGGACTGTTGAAAGGACTACAAGGTCATACCTGGGACCGGGCAGCTGTGAAGCATCACACGCAGTTCTGAGTACCGACAAATCTGAATAAGAATTACAGTTGGAACCCTGGCCGGTCTGGCTCAGTGGATAGAGCATCAGCCTGCGGACTGAAGGGTCCCAGGTTTGGTTCTGGTCAAAGGCACATGCCCGGATTGCGGGCTTGATCCCCAGGGGGGGGCATGCAGGAGGCAGCCAATTAATGATTCTCTCATCATTGGAGTTTCTATCTCTCCCTCTCCCTTCTCTGAAATCAGTAAATATATATATATTTTTTAAATAATTACAGTTGGATTATATTCGTACCTTTTCGGAGGTCTAGGTCCCGAGGGTATAAATTTCTGCCCTCTGGGGAGGCCTGGGGATGGGTGCTTTATTGCGTGGTGGGTGGTACATGAGCCCGTTAATTCTGTCGTAAACACCGTGAAGGTCCTGCACCCTGCATTCTCTTTCCTGTGCTTAATTTGATGCCTCACACTGCCTTAATGCTCACTTTGGCATTTCACTGTCCTTCCAGTTCGGCAGAGAAAGATAGTTATTTTTCACTGCTGATCTCCAGGCAGTATATTTTGCACCCCACACGTGTCGTCCGAGAAGGAGGGAGTGGTAGCGGTCTGTAAAGCAGAGTATTTGCCAGTTGAGCGCACACGCACACACATGCCCACGCACACACACGGAATGAGAAGAGTGTCTCTTCAGCCGAGTCCCCCCAATAAGAAATCCCCATCACCGTTCCCACGGCCGGCACCCTGCCTGCACCCTCTCCTGGCACACCCCGCCCTGGCCCTCTTGCACCCTCTGTCCTCCGCCCCTTTTTTCCAGCTCACAACAGCCCCATGAGACACATCCTGTCATTTCAGCTCCACTTTGCAGATAAGGAAGCGGGGGCACAGAGACGTTAAGTAATTTGCCCAAAGTCACCCAGCCGGCGGATGGCCAAGGTGGCATCTGAACCCAGATCTGCCTGACGGGGCTCACAGCTGCCTGCAGAGCTTCAGGCAAATGAGAAACACGTGGGTGTGTGGGCCGCAGACTGCTGTGGTCAGTCCGCAGAGGAGCCTCCCGGGGAGCGACGGGTGACGACACAGTACGTTCTGCCCAGACCTTGCTCATCATTCATCTGAGGACAGGCCCCGAGGGAGACAAGTAGCAGAGGAAGGCAGAGGAAGCCGCCGAAGATAAGAGCTGGGCAGCGGCACAGGCCGGAACTGCTTGGGACGCAGGACTTGCTGGAAGCCCTGCCCATCCCCCATCTGTGTTCTGTACACCCTCTACCATAGAACCCACCAAAACAGCTTTTTTTTTTTTTTTTTGTAAAAAACAACTGTATCCTTCCTCTGTTGGCACATCTTGAGTGGCTCCCCGTCTCCCCAGGGAGTGCTGGCTCCCAGCTCGGCATTCAGAGCTCTCTGCGCAGCCGCCACCAGCCCGCCCTGCCAGCCTGGTCGCTCCCCTGCTTTTCAAGAGGTGCCAGGCTTTCTGAAACATCTCTTCGCAGATGTGCTCCTTCTGTCGGGTCACGTCCCAAACTCCTCTAGCTGTGTGATTCCTCAACCTTTCGCAAAACTCAGCTCCACCCTGGTTTCCTCCGGAGACCCAGTCTGGTGAGGCTGCACGCCTTGCTGCGACTGTGGGCCAGCGAGGCCCCTGTCACGTGAACCGCTGTGCCCTTGGCCTGGGCTGGATTTGGGTGTTGTGGTGATCCGTCTGGAAGAGCAGGCGTCCGTGTGCGGTGGCCCAGTTTCACAGCGGCGCCCGGCAGCCCCAGGCGCGCAGAAAGCGCCGCCTGTTCACACAGCTGTTGCTTGTCTCTCCCGACATCAATATACAGGCGTTTCCAAACAGAACTAGTGGCAGATTGGGTTTGGGCCGTGGAGGAGGGGGACCAATCAGAGGGTTTCCGTCTGGAGGTCGCCCGCGGGAATGGGGACCAGGCGAGGGCTAAGATTGCAGAGGGAGGCTCTGGTCCGGTTTTGACACCACCTGTGGAGTGACAGCTGTGGGGCTTCCGTGTGCGGGTGGTGAAGGCAGGGGCAAACAGGCCTGAGGACCGGATTCGGCCACGCCCCTGCGCTGAGCTGCCCTCTGTGGCTGCTTCCGCACCAGCGGTGGAACTGAGTAGCCTGACGATCCCTACGAAGCCCGGAAGGTTCCCCGCCGGCCCTTTACAGACCGTGTCCCCCCCCCCCCCCCCCCCCCCGCTCTGACGGCATCTTTGGGTGTCCTGGGTACAGCGTGTACTGAGTTGAGAGAAGCTGATGGGGACTTTATGTCCCTCCCCATGGCAAAAGATAAACTCTTCTTTTTTAATGTATTTTTATTGATTGCAGCAAGGAAGGGAGAGGGAGAGAAAGAGAAACATCAGTGATGAGAGAGTATCGTTGGCCGAAACCGGTTTGGCTCAGTGGATGGAGCGTCGGCCTGCAGACTGGGAGGTCCCAGGTTTGGTTCTGGTCGGGGGCGTGTGCCTTGGTTGCTGGCACATCCCTGGTGGGGGGTGTGCAGGAGGCGGCTGATCCATGTTTCTCTCTTGTCGATGTTTCTGGCTCTCTATCTCTCTCCCTTCCTCTCTGTGAAGAATCAATTTTTTTAAAAAGGAGAGATAGAGTTATTGATTGGCTGCCTCCTGCAACCCCCTCTGGGTATCCAGCCCACAGCCCAGGCATGTGCCCTGATTGGAATCAAACCGTGACCTGGTTGGTCGGTCCCCGCTCAGGCACTGAGCCACAACGGCCAGGCACCAGGTAAGTCGGTGAGTGCAGCGTGCCGCCCCCTCTGGCCGTTTCAGTGCGGGCTGTTCACCGGCTGCTGGAGCATCGCCACCACGGCGTCGCCTGGCCCGCCACCAAGCACCCCACCGCTCAGCTGCCCAGCTCCGTCCTCCGGCGCGTGAACGAAGCCTCTGGGCTCTACCAGATGTTCGGGGTGCTCGCCGACGTCGTCCTGTTGAAGGAGTGAGTCCCACCCCCACCCCGCTCCCCCTCTGCCGCCTCACCTCACCCTCGTCACACCTCTTCCCGTCCCCAGTGGGGAACAGCCCAGGGGTTCCCTCCTGAGATGAAGCCTGAGGAGAAACAGGGGTGAGGGTAGGGGAGATGGATTGCTTCTGGAGGAAAATCAGTGAAACCCGTACCAGCAGCTCTGCAGACAGACAGGCCTGAGTGAGAGCCAGCCTCTGTCTCTTTCTGCCTGTGTGACTCTGGGCAAGTTAGTGAGCCTTGCTGAGCCTTTCTCTCACAGCAGATTGGGGGTAAAGCGGGGGCTCTGCGTACCTGGCAGAACTGTAGGAAGGAGAAAGGTAACTCAGAAAGCATCTGGATGAGCAGAAAACTGCAACACCGGTGAGCTTCGTCAGTGCCCCGGGGCCAAGCGGCTCCTTACCAGTCCAGTGTACGGGGGCACTTCCTGAGCAGGAAACTAGAGGGGCTGGAGGGGAGGCCCTCCAAGGACAGGTGGCAGGTGAGAAGCAGAGGAAGAACTCAGAGGAAACAGCGGGCCCACAGCCAGGGAGGGCAGCAGCACACCAAGCTCAGGGGCAGCGCTCAGCGCAGCAACCTCCATCATCCTTGACCCCCTCTCGCCTTCACACCCATTCACCACACAGACCACCCCTAAGTCCCGTCGGCTCTCCTCCGGTCTCTAGACCTGACCTCCCGCACAGCCCTGCCCTGCCCCTTGGTCCACACACGGCATCTCTGGGGCCCTGGCCCAGCAGCGGTCTGCCCCCAGCGCGTGGCCGGGGCGGCCCTCTAAAGCACGAGTCACACCAGTTCGTCTCTGCTCGGTGCTCTCCAGCGTCCTGGCTCCCCCTCAGTTCAGACGAAGCCAGGCGTTCCCATCATGGCACACACAAGCCTTCTTTGACCTGCCTGCAACGATCCCCCCCCCCCCCTCCCCGGGCCCTTCCCCTAAACCCCACTCCAGCCACCCCGGCCTCTTCCTGTCCCCTGAGCACACCTAGGCATGCGCCCCGGCCGGGCTCAGCTGTAACATCAGCAGGAGACGTGCGGGGCCGGTCAGAGTCTGCGTGCCGGAGGGGGAGAGACCCGCGCACACGCCGCCTCTGCCGCAGACTGAGGGTCTCGCCCTCCCGTTTGCCCTGGTCCCCAGGAACGGCTCAGCGTTCGAGTACCTGGAGGAGTTTCCCATGCAGATGCTGGCCCAGCTGGAGACGGTCACAGGCAGGCGGGCCCGGCACGGGCTCTTCGTCATCAACATGGAGTATGGCAGGAACTTCTCTGGACCCGACAAGGACGTCTTCTTCTATGACCGGTCTGTGGGGTACACGGAAGATGCCTGGCAGTCTAACTTCCTGCACCCCGTCATCTACTACTACAGGCACCTCCCCACCGGTGAGCTGGCTCTGCGCCCCCGCCCGCCTGGGCTCTCTGGAGGTGGGCACTCCTCGGGCCCCGCTGTGTATCGGGGTGTCACCGTGAATCCCTCCTACAACACTCCCCTGACAGAGGAGGACCACTGGGGACTCTGTCCCTAGACAAGAGGTCCAAGAATGATGAGTGCTGGTCCCAGATTCTGGCCTGTACCATGACCCGAGCAGGGCACACACGGGGTGGCATGATCTCCAGGCACCTCAGAGTAGAGGGACGCTGTCTTGCTGTGTGTCTCCAGAGGAGGCCGATGATGGAGTGGGGAGGGGGCACTTGGAGATGAGTAGAAGGAACAGGGAGACCAAAACCGGTTTGGCTCAGTGGATAGAGCGTCGGCCTGTGGACTGAAAGGTCCCGGGTTCGATTCCGGTCAAGGGCATGTACCTTGGTTGTGGGCACATCCCCATTGGGGGGTGTGCAGGAGGCAGCTGATCGATGTTTCTCTCTCATCAATGTTTCTGATTTTCTATCCCTCTCCCTTCCTCTCTGTGGAAAATCAATAAAATATATTTTTTAAAAAAAAGAAGAAGAAGGAACAGGGAGAGGAACTGGAAGCGGTTAACGCAGGAGTGGGGCGGTGCAGGGCAGGGTACCTGCTCCCAGGTCTGCCCTTTCCCTGCTGTGTAGCCCTGGACCATTTACGAACCCGTCTGAGCCTCAGCTTCCTCCTCTGTCAAATGGGGATAAAAGCAGAACCTTCCTTCCTGTATGAGGATAAATGAGGTAACATATGCAGAATGCCAGCACGGTGTCTGGCCGAGTAGCTACCGAGGGGTGAACCACCGGGGCAGCCCAACTCCTGCTTCAGAACTTGGGGGGCTGTCGCTTGGAAGAGGATGATCTAAAAAGGGGCAGAGGTGGTATCAACAGGCAGAAGTGGCAGGACCGCAGACGTATATCCAATAGAAGGAGCAGGTAATAGAGCTGTCCCACTGTGCAATGGGCTGCCTCCCAAGAGCCGAATTTCCCACACAAGGGTGGCTGGGTCATGGCCTGAGCCGTCTGACAGGGACACCACAGAGGGGACCCACAACAGGTGGGAGAGGGGCCAGCTGAGCTCTAAGACTCTTCCAGTGCTGGACCCGAGCCTCCTCACAGAAAGACCCGTTTTGAAGCAGCCGTCATAGACCTCAGTCCGCGTGGAGCCTTAGAGAAACACCAAGTTCAAATGGTTGGTCTTAGTTCTGCCCTCTGAAGCACAAGGGACAGGTCTAGTTCTGTCCTGCTGCTTCATGCTCACCTTCCAGCATTTGGAGATGGCCGGGGAACCACCGACAGCCAGCGCAGGGGTCCCAGAGAGCCGAGCTCACGAGCGTGAGTGAGCGGGGTCGGCGTAGGGAATGTGCGGGCACCACGCCGCTGCCACTGACCCCAGAGTGGGAAGCCCGGCTGCTGGGCTCTGACCCGGCCCGCCTCTCCCCCACAGAGCAGGAGGTGAGGTTCCGCCCTGCAGACTGGCCCCTGCCCCGGCCCGCAGCCATCCACCACATCTTGGAGGACTTCCTGACAGACTGGACCACCCCCGTGAGCCACATCTTGCCTCTGAGGCGCTTCCTGGAGAACTGTCTGGGCACCGATCTGCGAAGCTTCTATGCAGGTAGCTTATGTGCCCGAAGGACAGCGGGACTGAGCTAGAGGGTGGAGAGGCCCGATAGAGCATGCCCTGGGCTGTTTCAGGACGCACATCTAGAAACCCAAACACTGCTTCGTTTCCCACAACGTGGCAGACTAGGTGTTCACGGAACCCCTCCCAGACCGCCTGGAAACGCCGGTAACTGGCAGGAGCATTAGGAAACTGCCCAGAGCCAGCGTAAGCCCAAGCTGGATGTGGGCCGCCTGCTGGCTGTCAGCAGGCCGAGCCTGGGGAAGGGAGCAGCACTTGCGGGTAGGAAGGTGAGGCTGGAGCGGGGCGGGGGGGGGGGGGGGGGTGCTTAGAGACCTTCAAATAAGCTTGGATCTCAGTGGGTAAACTAGGAGGCAAAGAACCCCCAAGACGGAGATGGTTGAGGCCCATTGGGAAGGGAGGGCGGTGGGCAGGGGGGCGAGGGGAGTTTGCCCCTGATGGCTTCCAACCACTAGGCCTCACTCATGTGAGTTTGGGGCCAAACTGCACGGTATGGCTGTGGTACAGCAAACATCTGTTAAGCATCCACAGTATAGAAGGTACTATTCGTAGCAAATCAGGTTAGAGACAGCCCTAACCTGCAGGGTGACATCCTCGGTCCACTTTGAAATAAAAATGTTCAGGGAGATGGCTTAAAACAAGAGTTTAAATTCATCATCCAAATACATGGAACTGCTCCAGCAGAGAGTCATGGAGCGGAGTGCTAGCGTTCTGCAAGCCATCGGCTTACACGTGAAGCTACATGGAGCAGGACTGGCAGCCTCGGCTACAAAGCGCCTACCTGTCTCGAGGATTCGGGAGTTCACAAGGATGCCGGGCCTGTTAGGAAACATAGTCCCACCCTGAGTGTCGGCTCCTAGGTTGGGTCATCCCTGGCCCGTTACCCTCCTGGCTCCCACTACCTGGACACTAGTACAGGCCGCTGTATGCCAGTGCCTTGAACTTGGAGGAATCCTACCTGGCAGAGGGCCAGCTGGCATAGGTGGGCCTTCTCCCTATCCCCTTAGATGATGTGCTACGCTTCCCTGCCCCTGGCCCTGCTGAAGGGGTGATGTGCATCATCAGAAGGGGGTGCCTGCCAAAAAGCCATCTTGCTGCGCCTTTGCCATTCCCCCCTCACAGCTGTGTCTTCCCTGCTCCGAGAGGGTCATCAGGGACCCTCTGTGCTGTAGTCAGAACTAAGGTGGGAAATCATCGTGTAGCAGCCTGTCCACCCGTGTAGGCCTCCCAACATTCTTTGCAGTACCAGAGTGGACAAAAGGAGGTTTACAGCTGCACTGTGACATTCTTTTGAGTTAATAGAGCTTTTGTAATTATAACCTGTTTGACATTCGAATAACTGTAAACCTACTTTTGCCCACCCCTGTGCGCCCACTTTGTGAAATAAAAGACACAGTCTGGTTTTCTGACCCTCACTCCATTTTCCCATCCTGTCTCAGCCCCTCAGAACACTGAGCCCATATGGTTCATCCTTCCTATTTTTGTTTTTAATCAAAGTTATGTAACACCTGGCTCTAAGGCTTTTCCCGCCTCCGTTCTCATTCTCCAGAAGGAGCTGCTTCTAGCTCTTCTGATGCTTTCCTCCTATTTCTAAATAACAAGCACCCGCATGGTTTCCTGACCGGTCGATTTGACCCACCAACTGCTGTGGCACAGAGGAGGCTAGAGCAATGGGAGCCATTGGCCCGTTTTGTCGTCTTCACCCCTGCAGCGCCAGAGCGGGGCTCGCACACGGCATTGCCACTCAGATATTGTCGAGGGAAGAAGTCTGCAGGCAGCGCTGAGCTCAGAGGGGACTGAGCCCCACCCAGGCTGGCCCGGGCAGAGCATCCTGCTGGCCCCATCCCTGGAAGCTGAGTCAGCTCTGGTTTCACTCTGGAGCCTCGTTCTTCCCAAATGTTGGGGTAGCCGATTCCTGGAACTACAGATGGGGGCCGAGTTCCATGGCCACTCGGTTAGAAATGAGATGCCTGGAAAAGTCAGCTCCCAGACTCAGGGATGGAGGGTCCTGGGGGAGGCCCCTGGGGCCCCGGCAGCTCCTCCTGCATCTCGCCCCACACCTCTCATCCATCTCCTTTTGCTTTTCTGTAGAGTCCTGCTTCCTGTTCGCCCTAACACGTCAGAAGCTGCCGCCCTTTTGCCAGCAGGGATACCTGCGAATGCAGGGGCTGGTGGGAACCGGACGCCTCCGCCAGCACCGAGTGGAGAGTGGGCTCCTGCAGGGCTATGCCGCCGCGGGCAAGCGCAGGGAGGACGGTGGCCAGTGGCCTGGCTTCCATGAGCCAGTACATCAGCCCCAGGCTCCAGGGCCTCGGGACCAGTCCCTCACCAGCAGCAAGGAGGAGCTGTGATGTGCAGGTCTCCCACCCAGGCCTTCTTTCCCGCAGCACCGTGCTCCCACCAATGTGTGACTGCCACAGGCCACTGCGATCATTGCCGGGACCCCACCAAAGCCCCACAGCGTGCACTAAGGGCTAGGGCGGCCATGCAGCGGGCTCCTCCCCTCCTGTGGGGTCCATAGTGCCCAGGAGGTGGGGTGCAGAGGAGGACATCCCCTGCCGGCAGGAGTCGCCTCTCACAGCCCGGCTTGTCTGCAGGTGAATGGCCGCCGAGCGCCAGGCTGGCTCAGTCTGTCCCCATCAAGTGCCCACTGGTTCCTTTTCCTTCTGGTCTCCTCTTCAGACGGGCTGTGAGTGGAGCGTCTCACAGATGAAACCATTTTCCTCCGCATAAGGGTGAGTGGCAGGCTCTTGCAAACAAAAGCTCTCATCTCCCCAGTCACGTAGGGCAGGTGGGACTCTTACTCCAAGACACCAGCCCAGAGAGACTGGGTGAGTCCCAGGGCCCTGCCCGGAGTCCTGTCTGCTGCGGCCCTGCAGCCTGTCCCACCTCACAACACCGCCTCTCCCCGCCCCACCTCTGTTCTCAGAAAGGGGCCAGGGGCCAGGGGCCTGGGGAGCTAGGCTGTGGTCAGGCAGAGATGGCATCTGCTCTCAGCGGGCTCTCCCGGAGAGGAGCGCTGCTGCTTTCTCCCTGATTTATCTTTAGCCTCTGTTTTCTCCCCCGGCCTCTGGCTTCCTGAACAGTGCCTCCCTGAGAGGCAGATCAAGAGTTGGCACCTCCCTGCCTTGCAGTGGGGTTGCTTCTGGAGGTGGTTTACCTGCTGTTTGAACAGAGCCCCGCTCAGCTTGTCTGGAGACATTTATAAATGCGTTTGTGTGGTAATGATGGATTTTGTTCTAGCCCCCTTGGCTCTTCTGGCTCTTCTGTTGTCCTTCCTTACCGGGGACCTGTTTCTGA
Source organism: Antrozous pallidus (assembly GCA_027563665.1). Taxonomy (NCBI): domain Eukaryota; kingdom Metazoa; phylum Chordata; class Mammalia; order Chiroptera; family Vespertilionidae; genus Antrozous; species Antrozous pallidus. The sequence continues at coordinate 111,704,579 of CM050513.1, read as the reverse complement.
GAAAGCATTGTACATACAGCAGTCATGGTGATTTCTCAAGGTTAGGATCCTAAGTGCTGTTTTCTCACTGGTTCTTATAGCCCTTCACGCAGCCACTCAGAAGGTGAGGGATCTGGGCTCTCCGGCTCCACAGCCTATTTCTGGGACCATTGTCGGGGCTCAGGTTCACATCCCTTCCCTCGCTGCCCCACCCCAGACGCCTCTCCCTCCAGTCATGAGCAGAGTGAGAACAATGGAACTCCGGCTACGGCAGGAGGCGTTTACCCAGGGACAATAATTGGCATAGTTTGCACCAGCTAAACCTTCTACATGAAGGGTCTCTCCCCATTCCCAGGAGGTAGGGTTCACTGTGTCTCCTACAGATTATAGGTAAACCACCCACCCTTTCCAAAACATTTTCAAAAATAAATCTTTTAATTAGGACTGTACCATAACCTCATACACATCTTGCCTACCAGATCACCGCAGACTGGCTGAGCCCCTTTTCCAATACGAGCTCGAGGTGCTGCAACACATGGTTTACTGATGCCTGAATAGGGGGCATCTGCTGCTTTTCCCATCGTCTGGCAACTTGTTAATGCCGTCAAAATATCCGCCAGCCTTATTTGTGTTTGTAAGACATGGTTCCATTCTTGCTCAGCTGATAGATGTCTGAGCAATGTCCCTGGTATTCTTATAAATTAATGAGAGGCTCAGTGCATGAATTTGTGCATGGTTGGGGTCCCTCAGGGTGGCCTGCAGAGATGGGGGCCCCAGCCTCGCAGCCCCACCTGGCACTGTCTTGGCTTGGCACGGTTCCCTCACCTCCACCATCCCGTCTACGCGGATATCTATCCAGGCCGGGCTCCCCATCCTCGCTGCCACCATTAGGCGCTGTTTGCAGGGCAATCGAGCCCCACTCACACCCGCCTTGGCCTGATGCTGCCCACTCACTTGTTCCATCCTGCTGCAGTCCTACTTTCACTGGGCTGGCAGCACCTCTACTGCCACCCCCTGCCAGCACCACATTACTGTCACCCCCATGTTCCATACTGCCCCCTGGTGGTTAGCGCACATCGTAGCAAGCAGTCAAATGACCACCAGAGGGGACAATTTGCATGTTAGGCTTTTGTTATATAGGACTAGAGGCCTGATGCACTAAATGCATGCAAGATTGGGCCTTCCCCCTGCTGCTGGCACCCAGAACCCAGGTCTCCCTCCAGCCACCAGCATTCACCAGGACGCAGGCCTCCCTCACTGCCCTGGCTTCATCCGGAAGGATGTCCAGAAGGACGTCCCGTCTAATTAGCATATTACACTTTGGCTTCAAACAGAACTACTTTGAAGATCATTGCTGCATTTGCTGGAGATCCTATCTTGATTTTCCCTCCTAGCAGATCTCATTGTTCCTCTTCTAGCCAACACCTGACTTAATTAATTTTTTTTTTTTTGATGTTACAAAGCTACTGGTGCAAAACAGACAAATCAGTGAAATAAGAGGCCAGAAACAGACCCCATTCTAAGAAGGAAGTGATTTTTTAAAAATCACAAACCAATGGAAAAGATTGTGCAGGACCATGCACTCAATAATGTTGGCCTAACTGGATAGTAATTTGGAAAAGAAAATGCATCTAAAATGTAGACCCTATTTCATACTACAAATCTAATTCCAGATGAATTTTTTTAAAGCCATATAGAAACCGGAGATGAAGAGGGGGTACTTTAATAAAAGAAAGGCTATTCCAGGTTTAGAAGCAGCAGAATAATTCCCAGACGAAAAGAAAAGGTCTAACATTTCCAGGAACACCCATCTAACCTGTACTAAAGAAGTTGGTAAAAATTAAAAGGCAAAACAGCATGGGAAGAAAATAATTACAGGAGACTATAATAAACATTTTTGTTATATATAGAACAAAATAAAGGAGAAAAGTCAAGTTAAATAAACTATGGCATATTCACCCAATTATACAGTTCTCAAAAATTCTAAAATATGGTGAGATGTATAAGTTAAGTGAAAAGAAGCAGGATATGAAATTGTAGTTGCAACTTCTTTAAACTATATAAAAATAGAAACCAGCATACTGCAGAAAGGAAGCCTCACTAAATATCATTGGTGGTTGAGTTAAGATTTGCAGAAGTCTTTTTTGTTTTTTGTTTTTGCTTTTTTCTCTTGTCCAAATTTATAATTATACTTTATAGAGAAATAAATACATTATTTTTTTAATCACATCTCATTTTGGAATTTAAAATTGCTGGGGGCAAGGCCTAGCTGGTTTGTCTTAGTGGACAGAGCATCGGCCTGCAGACTGAAAAGTCCCGGGTTCGAGACCAGTCAAGGGCACATGTCCAGGTTGTAGACTCAGTCTCCAGTAGGGGCATGCAGGAGGCAGCCAATCAATGATTCTCTCTCATCATTGATGTTTCTATCTCCCTCTCCCTTCCTCTCTGAAATCAATAAAATATATATTTTTAAAAATTGCTGGGGGGGTCGAAACCGATTTGGCTCAGTGGATAGAGTGTCAGCCTGCAGACTGAAAGATTCCAGGTTTGATTCCTGTCAAGGGCATGTACCTTGGTTGTGGGCACATCCCCAGTGGGAAGTGTACAAGAGGCAGCTGATCGATGTTTTTCTCTAATCGATGTTTCTGACTATCCCTCTCCCTTCCTCTCTGTAAAAAAAAAATAAATAAATAAAAAATATTTTTTAAAAATTGCTGGGAGTGAGTGGAACTGGGGCCCTGCCCAGAGGACATGCTCTGTCCTTTTGGTCCAAGTGGTACCTGTGCATCATCCTGTCTCCCCAGCTGGGGAGACACTGCACCGAGTGTTGGGGGGAGAAACTTCTCAGCCTAGAGAAGAGGACTTAAGTGGGTGTGTTCCTCGTCTAGTCTTTGGACTGTGTGACCCAGCACTGCGGAGATCTCTGGAAGCATCTTCCCTCCCCCTGATAGAAAATGAAGGATTAGAATTCTCATTTTGTGGAGGTCTCCTGGGCACCAAATCCACTCTGTTGGAGAGCCCCAATTCCTTTCACCTGATCAAATTGGGGTGTCCCGAATATAAGCATAACCCCTGGACACAGTAGGGTGGGTGAGGGCATGTGCTGGGAGGTGGGAAAGGCAAGGGAGAGGTCAATGGGGGGAAAAGAGACATATGTAATACTTTAAACAAAAAAATTTAAATTTCTAATAAAAAATTGGGGTGTCCCTAAAGACCACCTAGAAATGGACTCACCAGAAGTGAATTTGTCTGCTACATGCCCAGAACTGTGCTTTGGTGGTTTTAAAGAAATGTCCACAAATTCTTTGATATTTCTCTCCCAAAAGAGGTGGAGCACCATTCCTTCTTGTTGGGTGTGGGCTGGACTTAGTTACTAACTTCTAGCAGATAGAATACATCACAAATGACAGGAGGTCATTTTCAAGATTAAGTTTTTAAAACTCATTCAAAACGGCCCACCTGGCGCAGTGGGCAGTGCGTCAGTCTCATAAAACCACACTCAGCCCTAGCCAGTTTCTCAGCGGTTAGAGCACTGGCCCACACTGAAGGGTCTCAGGTTCGATTCTGGTCAAGGGCATGTACCTCGGTTACCAGCTCAATCCCTGGCCCCAGTCAGGGAACATGTAGGAGGCAACCAATTGACATGTCTCTCTCACATTGATGTTTCTATCTCCTTTCTTCCACTCTCTCTAAAAATAAATGGAAGGAGGAGGAACCAAGATGGCGGCATAGGTAAACACCTATTGTGCTGCCCCGTGCAACAATTCCAAAACTACAACATAACAACAAAACAAACATCATCCAGAATCACCGGACAGCTGGCTGAGTGAAAATTCCACAAATAAAAGTAAAGGTGGGACACTGAGACTCAGAAGAGCGGCGGAGCACAGCCTTGAAGATACGCCCGGAGAGAGGTTTGGAGCCGTGAGCATGCATGGGCTGTAGGGCTGGCAGCAGCAATCCCGGCTGGATTTCTCCAACAGGGAGGGCAGAGACGTCCCACTGCACAGATTCCCCAATGCCAGGCGAAGTCCAAGGTCCGGGGTACGCACGCTAAAAGCCAGGCGCGGCAGAGGTCTCCGAGTTTGAGGAGAATGCGTGTAGTTTGGAACAGCAGTTTGCGCATAAAGTGCGCAACAGCACAGAGAGGACGTGTGACTTGTTCCTCGTTTGGGAGACCACCAGACTGCTTTGTTTTACAACCCTGGGCGAGACTTTGGGTGTGCAGACTCATTTGGGGAGAGGCAGAGTTGTTTGGCAACAGGTGTAGACCAGCGGCGGCTTTCTCTTAGAGGTGCCTGCAGCCATTACCACCCAGCACAAAGACCCCTGCGTTGCATAGCACGTAGCTGACGCTGATGCTGCCTGCTCAGCTCAGAGACTCTGCCCATCCAACCTGAACACAGTTTCCCTTCACAGCCAATTGGCCTGGAGGTCAAACCCTCCTGGGGCTAACAACAACAAGCTGGGCTTAACTTCAAAAATACTGTACAACCCATAAAGGGCTGCAGCAAGAGTATCCACCTCAGGTAACTGGGGAGGCTGAGCCACTGTCCCTTAGAGGACATCTACCACACAAAGCTAATCGACCAACTCAGGAAAGCAGCCACAATGCAGAGAAATGGAAAGAAATCAGGTGTGAAAGAAATGGAGGGAAAAAGACAACTAAACATAGATTTCAAAACCACAGTAATTAGGATTTTCAAGAGGCTCCTAGAAAAGGCCAATGAACTTAATGAGAACTACGAGGAAATGAACAAGACCTACGAGGAAATGAACAAAACCTATGAGGAAATGAATGAGACCTACAAGGAAATAAACAAGACCTACAAGGATATGAACGAGACCCTCAAGGATATGAAAAAGAACCAACTAGAAATCAAGCATACACTGACTGAAATTAAAAAATATTACACAAAGTCCTAAAAGCAGTCCAGAGGGCCACAAGAACCAAGTCAAAGATTTGAAATACAAAGAAGCAAAATCCACTGGGCTGGAAAAGCAAGAAACAAAAAGAATACAGATAATTGAAGATAGTGTAAGGGGCCTCTGGGACAACCTCAAGCATGCCAACATCCGAATTATGGGGGTGCCAGAAAAAGAGAGAGAGCAAGGTAATGAAAACCTACTTGAAGAAATAGTGACTGAAAACTTCCCCCACCTGGTGAAAGAAACTGACTTAAAAGCCCAAGAAGTACACAGAACCCCAAAATATAGGAATCTAAAGAGGAGCACACCAAGACATATCATAATTAAAATGCCAAGAGCAAAAGATAAAGAGAGAATATAAAAAGCAGTAAGAGAAAAACAGTTACCTAAAAGGGAGCACCCATACGATTGTTAGCGGATTTCTCAACAGAAACGATGCAGGCCAGAAAGGAGTGGCAAGAAATATTCAAAGTGATGAATAGCAAGAATCTACAACGAAGATTACTTTATCCAGCAAAGCTATCATTCAGAATTGAAGGTCAGATAAAGTGCTTCGCAGATAAGAAAAAGATAAAGGAGTTCATCACCACCAAACCAATATTAAATGAAATGCTGAAAGATAATCTTTAAGAAGAGGAAGAAGAAAAAGGTAAAAATATAAATTATGAACAACAAATACACATCTATCAACAAATGAACATAAAAATCAAGTGAATTAATAATCTGATGAACAGGATAAACTGGTGAATATAACAGAATCATGGACATAGAGAGGGAATGGACTGACAATTCTTGGGGAGGAAAGGGGTGTGGGAAGTGCAGCAAGAGACTGGACAAAAATCTTGCAACAATGGGAGAGGACAGTGGGGGATGGAGGTGAGGGCGGAGGGTGGGATGGGTACAGGGTGGAGGGGAGCTATAGGGGGATAAAAAAAGGGGGAACAATGTAATTAAAATGAACAATAAAGATAAAACAAACAAATAAATAAATAAATAAAATGGAAAAAATATCCTCAGGTGAGAATTAAAACACACACAGACACACACACACGCACACACGCACACACGCATTCATCCACCAAGAAACTGTTCTCTCCCTACCCACCTCCTCTCAAGACCCTCCCTGGGGGAGACCACCTGTCATGTCAGAAGGACGTCCAGTAGGCACAGGCCCACATGGCAAGGAACTAAGCTGCCAACAGCCAGACAGCGAGTGAGCCTGGAAGTGGATCCTTCTCCAGTCCGGCCTTCGGATGACTGCACCTCCAACGCAGCCCCATGAGAGACCCTGAGCACAGCCACCAGCTAAGTAGCTCCCTGATGGCTGAGCCAGAGGAACTTTATCTCATGTTTGTTGTTTGAAGCTGCTCAATTTGGGGAGTGCCAGTGTGACTTGGTTGGAGCATCATCCTGTACACCAAAGGGACAGGTTTGATTCTGGTCAGGGGACATGTGGGAGGCAACTGATTGATGTTCCTCTCACATCAGTCTCTCTCTCTCTCTCTCTCTCTCTCTCTCTCTCTCTCTCTCTCTCTAGCAATTTAATCGTCAAAAAAGGAAATAAAATAAATTGGGAGGGTTATTTGTTACACAGCAATAGATAATTAATACATGCACTAAGTAGCTTTGGAAATCTACTTCCTTTGAGCCATCCTCTAAATATTAATTAAAGCAACCTTCCCTCATCACCATCCCTATGTGAACACTGGGTGACAAGAAATTGAGACCAAGCAATTCTCAAACCTAGGAAAGTGTGTGGTTCCCACAGGAGGCACAGACATCCTGAAATGCTGATCACACAAAAGGTACCTTCATGGCAAAACCGGTTTGGCTCTGTGGATAGAGCGTCAGCCTGAGGACTGAAAGGACCCAGGTTCGATTCCAGTCAGGGGCATGTACCTTGGTTGCAAGCATATCCCCAATAGGGAATGTGCAGGAAGCAGCTGATCGATGTTTCTCTCTCATTGATGTTTCTGACTTTCTATCCCTCCCCCTTCCTCGCTATAAAAAATCAATCCTACCTAATAAAAGAATAATATGCAAATTGACCATACCTTCACTATACCCACTGGTCACGCCCGCTGGCCAATCAGGAGCAGGGGGCAGGGCTGAGGTGACTGATGAGCACACGAGGCGGGGACTGGGGCCGAGGCCAGTGTGAGGTGGCCAGCGAGCATGGCCGGGGGGGAGAGGGGCCCGGGGCCAGCCGTTCAGCGGCAGCTGGGGCCAAGGCAGCTGGCAAGCACGTGAGGTGGGGGTCAGGGCCATGGCGTATGCAAGGCAGGGGGCGGGGCCACGGCGCATATGAGGCGGGGGCGGGGGGGAGGCTGCTGTGGTGGCAGAGTGCAGGGTGCCCCCAGGGCTGGGTGGTCACCACCAGGGCTAAGGCCTGGGCTGGGGGGAGCAGGCCCAAGGTGGCCAGGACAGAGCCAGCCATCAGCCCCATTGCAGGGTGATGGCTGGGTGCCCAAGGCCTAAAACTTTGTCCAGGGGTGAGGGGTCAGTAGGACATCCCCTGAGGGCTCCCGGGATGTGTGAGGGGACGGGCTGGCCTGAAGGATCACCCACCCCCAGTGCACGAATTTCGTGCACCAGGCCTCTAGTAAAATATATTAAAAAAAAAAAAAGGTACTCTCACCCAGAGCACTAATCCACTGCATCAAACCAGACCTCCGTGGCCAGGCAAGGTGGGGTGGCCCAAGCAGGAAGAGGAAAGCTCGAGTCTGGGGCATCGGCCCATGCCAGGCTTCAGCCTCAGGATTCTCAGCTCTCTGGCCAATCACATCATCATCCCCACAAGCCAAATTGGATTCTTCCCAAAAAAGAAAGCAGAGGCTGCATCATTTCACTGCAGATGCTTATTTTTTAAGGATGGTAAAAACGCTGACTGGGGAATGCTCTTTGTCAGACTGCAGGCTTTAAGAAAGCATTAACTCAATCTGGCATCCGAGACGGAATGTAAATCTGCTACAAAGTGAAGTTGATGGACAAATATATGAGATGCTTTAGCCCAAGTATTTAATCCAAGTACAGCACACGACCCATTCATCAAACTTGAAATAAATAAATAAATAATAGCATGCAACAGATGTATTTAAGCAGGGAAGAAGGGACCAATAGAATACCTCTCGCAGTTCTGCATAAATCAGACTGGTTTGCCTGCTCTTCTAGAGAAAGCCCCAAGCTCGCAGCAAACTGCAGTCTTCCCAAAGTGTGCCACCTGCTTTTTCATTCTCTTTGAGGCATTACTATCTCAGACCAGTTTCTCAAGCCATTATGAATTAATTAAGGCCTGGTGCACGAAATTGGTGCATGGGTGGGATCCCTAGGGCTGGCCAGTGATCAGGGCCGTTCGGGGCCTTCCGGCTGCCAGCCAGGGACTTCCTTCATTTTGCACCACCCCCGGCGGTCAGCACACGTCACAGTGAGTGATCGAACTCCTGCTTTTCCAGTTAAACTCCCGATGGGACACTTTGCATATTCGCCTTTTATATATACAGATCAGATGCAGAAAAGTCCTACTTACAGAAAAAACACAGCAATATCTCAAAATGTGCAGTGTGTTATAATCTACCATTGTAGTTTAGAAACAAAGCAACTACAAAAAATATGTGAGGGGAGCCCCTTAACATCCACCATGTTTAGGTTTTTAGGAAGTCCATCTGTCAGGACAAGAAGAGGTGCCCAAAAGCCTCTGTTGTGAGGCACTGTGGTAGATACATAGCCCAAAACTCTACGACTCCTATCAATATGTGAGGTCTATGCCCCTCCTCTTGAATTGGGGTGCCCTCCAGGACTGTTTGAACCAAAAACATGGTGGAAGTGTGTCACAACAGTTTCTGGGCTCAAGCCCTAAGAGACTGGCAACGTTGACATCTGTCTGGGAACCCAGCCACCATCCTGGGGGGTAGCCCCATGTGACAGTCAGTACCAACTGGCAGCCAGGTGGGTAGCCCGTCTTGGAAAGGGATCATCCAGCCCCACGTGACCTCCCCACATGCAGCAGAGAGGAGCTGTCACTGCCAAGCCCCGCCCAAATTTCATATTTATGAGCAAAGTAAGTTTTGGGCAGTTTGTGACACAGCCATAGGTAAGGGGATGAGCACCATGGAGCAAAATGTCAAAGTGACATATGAAGGAAAACTTGTAAGAACAGGCATAATATCTGCTTTAGTGATTGTCAATAAGTATATTACAAAGATAATTGCAGAACACGTCCATCAAGGCACTCTACATGAAATACAGCTGTGGCATTGCACCATTTGATGCATCTACACTAAGGGATCAATGACAAAGAAAAGACAAAGAAGAGAAGTCTGAGCAAGTTAAGTAAGGCAAGACAGTGCCCGGAGACTCGGTTGGTTGCCGGATATTAACTGGTGGAAACGCGGGAGTCTGATGTCTGTTGTTCCTTCCAGAAAACCACAAGTAACTAGCTAACTATCTGATGTGCAAGTCCGAAAGACAGCAGACATCTCCCAGAGAGATCAACACTCTGCACATGAAAGGGATTTAACTGGCCCCGCATAAATGTCCCTGATCAAAGGATGCTCCTCCAACATCAAAGTTTTCCCAATCTTTTTTTTTTTTTTTACATTTTATTGATTTTTTTTTATAGAGAGCAAGGGATCAGGATAGAGAGCCAGAAACATCGATGAGAGAGAAACATCAATCAGCTGCCTCCTGCACACTCCCTACTGGGGATGTGGCCGCAACCAAGGTACATGCCCTTGACCGGAATCAAACCTGGGATCCTTCAGTCCACAGGCTGATGCTCTATCCACTGAGCCAAGCTGGTCAGGGAAAGACTTTCCAATTTTATCAGACATCACTGACAAAGAAGTTATGTGACAGATGGAAATATTATTGGGCTTGAACAGAAGAGTTCCTACATGCATGTTTATGATTGGCATGCATGCCTTCCCCTGGAGAACCCACTCAACTTCCACCCTACTCTATGGGGGCCACCCACTATCGGGCAGGTACATGCAGACTGGCCAATCCATAACTGAGCCAGAGTTAGACACATGACCAGACAGGGTTAATCAGCTTCTTGCCTGAGGCATGATATGCATACCTGGGCAGGAGATGCTCTTTTTGTCTTATTTTTAAATATATTTTTACTAGAGGCCCAGTGCGTGAATTCGTGCACTGGTGAGGTCCATTCAGCCCACTCTGATGGGGACCAATCCGGGGACTGGCTGGGGTGAGGGGCTGTGGTCGTTCTGCCTTCAGTCACTGGGCTTTTATTATATAGGATTGATTTCCAAGAGGGAGACAGAAACATCAACGATGACAGAAAAGCATTGGCTGCCTCCTGTATGCCCCCACTGTGGATCGAGCCCACAACTGGGCATGTGCCCTGACTGGGAATGAAACCATGACTTCCTGGTTCATAGGTCAATGCTCAACCACTGAACCACCCTGGCTGGGCAGGACTTTGCTCTTGTTAATTGTAAAACCAAAACTTGTCCTTTTGTGACTGGTCGTAGCCACCTTTCCCACTGCACGGAGAATGAAACCAACATGCTGCGGAAAACAAAACTGGGGGTGGAAAGTCACAGAGCTCAGTAACGTCCCTGCAGGGCCTAAGGTAGCCTAGGACAGCTGCACCCTTGAGCTTACCAGTCATATGACCTAGGAAGTTCTCCGCAATGACTGGGTTTTAATTGGTTTCTGACACCACAAAAGAGTGCTGACTTATACGAGCCTCAGGGAGGAACCTTCTTGGGGACACAGTTAAGGGGCTTCCATCCACAGACCACCACAACTAAAGCCACCTCTGACTTCAGCCTTTCCTCCCCTCACTCATCAAACATCTACTGAGTGTCCACTGTGATCAGGCCCAGGGTTAGGTCCTATATCAGTGGACGAAGGGTCGTCAAAATACATTAAAAGTATCAGTAAATTGTCTGTGCTGGGCCTCTGGAGGCTAAAATGGAGAATAAGAGAATCAGAATCCCTTTCCTCATAAAGCTAACAGTCCAGTAGAGAAAACAGACACCAGATGAGCAATTAGTCCTCAGGATAAAGAAAGGCAAGGGTGCCCTGACCAGTTTGGTTCAGTAGATAGAGCATCAGACTGCGGACTGAAAGGTCCCAGGTTTGATTCCAGTCAAAGGCATCTACCTTAGTTGCAGGCACATCCCCAGTAGCGGGTGTGCAGAAGGCAGCTGATCGATGTTTCTCTCTCAGCAATGTTTCTAACTCTCTATACCTCTTCCTTCCTCTCTGTAAAAAAACAACAATCAATAAAATATATATTTAAAAAGGAAAAGAAGAAAGGCAAGGTTGCAGAGGGATCATATGGATGTCGTGTCTTCCCCTCTATTCCCACCTGTGACACGTGCTTCATAATAAGAAATGCCTGTTTGGTCTTTGCCCTGTTTCTTCCTCCCCCTGTCCTGTCATGGGACCCCATCACCGTGACCTCAACCTAAACCTAATACCACTCAAAAGACCCCCCAAAGACCATCATATTGGAGATTAGGGCTTCAATATATGAATTTTGGGAGGACACAAACATTCAGCCCATAACAGCCCACATACCTTTCTGCTTTACAGATGCTAGGCCATCAGTAAACCTTCATGGTGGACAAGAATAACTGGGTTAAGCGCTGGATTCTAGAATGGAAGCAAAATGATCTCCTTCGGGCCTATTCACTGATTTCTTTGTGGGTAATCTGAGTCGTCCTCACTGACAGGTAAGTACTTCCTTGAAAGAAGCTGTTTATATCAACCAGATAGGCCTTTACCTCCCCAAAGCGGCTGTTCCTTCCTACCTTCCCACCCCAGGCTTGGGCTTAGTGTCCCAAGGGCCCCCAGAGAGGGTGGCTGCCACTCGGGTCCACTGGGGAAGCCTGAAGAAAGCTATAGACAAAGAAAACTAACAACTGTTCCAACACAAAAACAGTTCACTGGGTCCTAAGACAGGAACACGTTGTGCTGTGAGAGCTGCGGGTTTCGCCCTGACTGGCTTGGCTCAGTGAACAGAGCATCGGCCAAGACTGACGGGTCGCCGGTTCGATTCCAGTCAAGGGCACGTACCTGGTAGGGGGTGTGCAGGAGGCAGTTAATCAGGGTTTCTCTCTCATCGATGTTTCTAAAAATCAATAAAATTTTTTAAAAAAGAAACTTGAAAAAAAAAAGAGTTGCAGGTTTCAGGCAACAAAGCAGAGGTGGCATAGGTCATGTGCACACAAGAGAACAAAAAGTTAAAATAAGGGACAGGAAGCCCGTTCCCCACTTCGGCTCCCTGCAGCCTTGAGCTGAGCAGTAGCCATCCCATAGAACAACGGGGTGCGTCCTCTGTGTGGTGGGTTCTCAGGCTGTTCAGTAAATGTTGAAAACAATGGTAGCAAGTCTAAGCTCTTCCACTTCTGATCACCACTATCCCCAGATCAAACCCTCTCATCACAAATAACAACCTGAATAAGATATCTATATTTTAAACATTACCTGAAGACGCTGATCAGCCAGAGCAGGCAGAAGCTAGAGGGGCTGACACACGGAAGAAGGAAATGGCATCAGGCGAGTTTTCGTTTTGTAAAGCCTTCCCCTGAGGACAGGTCAGGGATAGGACCACAGGGGGCGGCTAAACCCCCACGGGGGGCGGCTAAACCCCCACGGGGGGCGGCTAAACCCCCACAGGGGGCGGCTAAAACCCCACAGGGGGCGGCTAAACCCCCACAGGGGGCAGCTAAAACCCCCACAGGGGGCGGCTAAACCCCACGGGGGGCGGCTAAAACCCCATTACAAACCCACCGTCCTGCTGGGCTTGAAGAACCAGAGAAAAGAGTAGAGGAATACCAGAGGCGGGAGTGAGTAAAATCCTCAAAGACAAAACACAGAGGAGCCCCAAATTCTGCATCATTTGTACAAATCTCTGGCTGACCCCCGCACTACCCGTGTGCGGGGTAGACTACAGGCAGTTCAGCTAAGGCCGAAAAATGAACTTAGGTTCAGTGGCTGCTCACCACAAAGGAGACAGAGCTTACAGCTCGAATTTAGCTAAATCAATTGTCCATTAAAACAAAACAAACAAAATTTTGGGAGGGATATACAGAATCCAGAGTATCTGCAATGTGTCATCACAGTGTCTAAGATATAATCCCAAATTATTAGACATGCAAAATACGACCCAAACTTAAGAGAAGAAGCGGTTAATGAAGACTGGCATTGAGTTGACCCAGATGCTGATCATATCATACTAATTTTAATTTTTTTTTTATTTTAGAGAGAGGAAGGGGGTAGCTAGAGAGAGAATTTTATTTCTTTTTAATAATTTCTATTCTCTCTAGTGAAATTACCTATCAATTTACTTATTATGAGCATATTTTCCTTTATGTCTTTGAGCATATTTATAATATCTGCTTTAAAATCTTTGGCCCTGGCTGGTAGCTCACTTGGTTAAAGCAACATAAACGAAAAGATTTTACAGCATAAGTCCAGGTGATTTTTACAGTACACTCATTAAAGCTGGGGACTGAAATGAAGGAAGGACTGAAGAAGAAGCAACAGGAGAGAGCCTAGGTCCGTGGTCTGCAAACCGCTGCTCCCAAGCCACATGCAGCTCTTTGGCCCCTTGGGTGTGGCTCTTCCATAGAATACCACGGCCTGCGCGAGTCTATTTTGAAGAAGTGGCATTAGAAGAAGTTTAAGTTTTAAAAATGTGTCTCTCAAAAGAAATTTCAATCGTTGTACTATTGACATTTGGCTCTGTTGACTAACGAGTTTGCCGACCACTGGCCTAGGTGGTAGTCTGCTTTGGGTCCGTTAAAACATTACAGGAAAGAAGTGAGCCCCGGAGGGGCTGCTTTGGCTCACTGGGAAGTAAAAGTCACAGTGACAGAAGTGAGTCAAGGCAGGCTGCTTTTAGCTCCCTGGAAAGTTTAAAAAAAAAAAAAAAAAAAAACAGTCTCTGTTCTCTCTCCACCCCCCACACACCCTCAGGGTGATTTAAGCTATTTATTCTCTGGCTAGGAAGGAGAAATATAAACCATTTGTTCTCAAGTGTCCTTGGTTAGGGAAGATAAAGTCTTATAATTCACTAGCTGTCCATAAGTTGTTTAAATTGTTTGGCCTTGCTTAAATTATCTCAGTTTTCCCATTCCACTTGCCCAATTTTCCTACTTTCTTACTATCCTGCCTCACCACCACATCCATGCAGGTCAGTGGTGACCCAGGACCTGTGGTCAGATCAGAATGGGAGCCTCCCCTGGACACTGACTAGCTGCGCGCCCTTGGTAAGTCACATGACTTCTCTAAGACCGGATCTGCGGACCGGTAAGCAGTCGGAGGTCTGTACTGCCAGCCCCATTTTACAAAGGAGGAGGCTGAGCCTTGGCTGGGTTACATCATAGTACTTGTGAGTGGCAGGGCCAGGATTCAAATCCAGGTCCACATGGGTTCCACAGACCTAACGCCAACATTCCTGAGCCCTACTTTCCCGGCACAAGTGTGAGGTTTGCACATCCAGCAAAGCCTATCATAAGACCTAGTGTTTACACGAAAGGGACCTTTCCAAAGGTTTTTTTACATGCTAACTCCTGTTTACAGGTCATAGTAAAGACTCGGTAGAGCCGAAACCGGTTTGGCTCAGTGGATAGAGTGTCAGACTGAAGGGTCCCAGGTTCGATTCCGGTCAAGGGCATGTACTTTGGTTGCGGGCAGGTCTCCAGTAGAGGATGTGCAGAGCTGATGGATGTTTCTCTCTCTCATCGATGTTTCTAACTTTCTATCCCTCTCCGTTCCTCTCTGTAAAAAAATCAATAAAATATATTTTAAAAGACTCAGGAGAGCTGAGTTAAGGCTACACCTTCTGGGCCAGCCTGCCTAGGTTTGAGTCACAGGCCTCCCATTTGCTTGATTCGTGGTCTAGGCCAGTGGTCGGCAAACTCATTAGTCAACAGAGCCAAACAGCAACAGGACAACGATTGAAATTTTTTTTGAGAGCCATATTTTTTAAACTTAAACTTCTTCTAACGCCACTTCTTCAAAACAGACTCGCCGAGGCCGTGGTATTTTGTGGAAGAGCCACACTCAAGGGGCCAAAGAGCCGCATGTGGCTCTCGAGTCGCAGTTTGCCGACTACGGCGGGCTAGGCTATTTATCTTTTCAGGACCCCAGTTTCTCTCATTGGTAAAATGTGACTAATAGCATCTTGCTTGTTGTGAGGAGAAACAGGGAAAGCGCTAGATCAAGACCCCAGATGTGCTGCGCATTATTTCATTGTCATGAAAGTGCCCCGCCCCTTTCTGCAGAGTAAGCATTGTTAGAGCCTCGGACAGATGGGCAGCAGTGCCAGAGGGTGACCTCCTTGCCGAGGGCACCCAGTGGGTGAGAGGCCACAGCCTGTGGAAGAAGCAGTTCCAATTCCGGATGGGGAGGCGGAGCAAGCCAAAGGGCGAGGGATGAAAGAGGAAGGGTCCCCTGGGCCGCCCTTCCCCAGCCTCTCCCAGCTGCAGACCTCACCCTGCCCAGCGGGATCAGGAGCACGGGAGGAGCCTCACTCCCACCGTGGGCAGGATGTGGAATGAGCCTGCACGTGTCCACGGAGGGCACTGGTCTCACAGGGGAGTGGGCAGGTGTGGGTGCCAGCATATGCCCTCCGCCCCCAGGACAGCCATGACACTGCACATCTGCCCCCGCAGGACAAGCCATCACCAGTCTATGAATTGAAGGTTATGTTACCGTTCCAGTGCCAAGTCTTTATGTTCAGGAAGGGATGAGGGGGGCACTGGGTAATTGCTGGAAACAGGACAGAATGAATCACAACAGAGTATGAAACCAACTTCTTGAATTGCAACACATAGGTCATAGTTCCGATTGTTCTGCAACAGTGCTTACAAAAGAATTACCATCAAGATGGAAACTGGAAAAAAAAAAAAAGATACTCTAGGACAGTGGCTGGCAAACTGCGGCTCTCGAGCCACATGCGGCTCTTTGGCCTCTTGAGTGTGGCTCTTCCACAAAATACCACGGCCTGGGCGAGTCTATGTTGAAGAAGTGGCGTTAGAAGAAGTTTAAGTTTAAAGAATTTGGCTCTCAAAAGAAATTTCAATCGTTGTGCTGTTGCTATTTGGCTCTGTGGACTAATGAGTTTGCCGACCGCTGGGCTAGGAGCAACAACTCTTGGAGAGGAACGATTAGCTTCCTGTGTGGCCCAGCACCTCTCTGTGTTTGTTTATTTGTTTCTGAGGTGTGTCCCTCCAGCCACGAAATTCTCAGATGCGTGGTCAGGGAGAAGCACCCTAGGCCTGCGCTCAGCCCCGCAATGCTGGGAGAGCCCATGCCCCCAGGATGTGTCCAGCTTGCCTGGCCCACTGAGAGGCAGGCTGAAAGAACCACGCTGCCACCGTGTGGGCGCCTCTGCTCACAACCACTGCTGACTGCCTGCGGCCAGCTGCAATGTTTGAGCCCATGTTGCTCTGATGGCCTAGATCAGTGGTAGGCAAACAGCCGCTTGCGAGCCACATGCGGCTCTTTGGCCCCTTGAGTGTGGCTCTTCCACAAAATACCACGGCCTGGGCGAGTCTATTTTGAAGAAGTGGCGTTAGAAGAAGTTTAAGTTAAAAAAATTTGGCTCTCAAAAACGCTGTGCTGTTGCTATTTGGCTCTGTGAACTAATGAGTTTGCTGACCACTGACCTAGGATGTACAGACATAGAAACAACATGAACAAAATAATACTTATAACATGCTACGTACTCTATTTTCAATTCTGCTTATATTTTTATTTATTTTTACTAGAGGCCAATGCACGAAATTCATGATTACACACACACACACACACACACACACACACACACACACACACACAGTAGAGGTCCTGTGGTGGTGGGGGGGGTGTCCCTCAGCCTGATCTGCACCCTCTCCAGTTCCAGACCCCTCAGGGGATGTCCGACTGCCGGTTTAGGCCCCATCCCTGTGTATTTTGTTTGTTTTTTTGAAGTATATATTGATTTTTTTATAGAGAGGAAAGGAGAAGGAAAGAGAGTTAGAAATATCGATGAGAGAGAAACATCGATCAGCTGCCTCCTGCACCTCCCCCACCGGGGATGTGCCTGCAATCAAGGCACATGCCCTTGACCGGAATCGAACCCGGGGCCTTTTTTAATACAGGCCAATGCTCTGAGCCAAACTGGTTTCGGCTCCCTGTGTATTTTACAAGAATACACAGGACTGGCTTTCCTTTGAATTTGGAGTATGAATTAAGCAAGGGCATTGGCCTTCCAGAAAATGCTGTGGAAATGCTGATAGGGTTGATTGGTGGCTCTGGAAGAGAAAGTGCTGGAGACACAGAAAAACAGAAATGAAAATGGACAAGGTGGAAGTGCCCTGCCAGATGGCATCGGGCATTAGCAGGAACAGCTGCACCAAGGGATGCTGACCTCAGGAGAGCCAGGGGTACTGGGGGTCCCCCTGTGGATCACCGCTGTTGGCTTCAGTCCCAGGTGGGGACAGAGGCTAAAGCAAGCATTCAGATGTGGTGGAGAAGGCCATGCTGTGCAGGTCCTCACCTAGTCTTCTGCCTGCCGTGAACTAGGAGCTTTATTTAGAAGGCTAACATGGCTGCTGGGGGGCAGGGGATGTGCACCTATCCCAGATATTCCCTCGCCTCATCCCAGAAGGCCCCTGGGCAGCTGTGGCTGTGGCCCTGCCCACCAGGGCAGTGAGGGAGTGAACCTGCCAGTTGGACAGAAGACCAATAATTTTGTGGTCAAAATAAATGGAGACAGGGGAAGCATGGCAATGAC
Organism: Antrozous pallidus; assembly: GCA_027563665.1. Lineage (NCBI taxonomy): Eukaryota > Metazoa > Chordata > Mammalia > Chiroptera > Vespertilionidae > Antrozous > Antrozous pallidus. The sequence continues at coordinate 111,686,914 of CM050513.1, read as the reverse complement.
TTTGGAAGGCAAAATGGAGCTATGTATGTGACGGGAAGATTTGATGAGGATCCCTGCTGTCTGTTCATGAACAAATCATCAGAGTTCCTGCTATGATGCATCAAGCCCTGTGGTAAGCAATGGAGAGACAGATGGAACCCAGAAGCCGACAGTATAGCCAAAATTTGTTTGGCTCAGTGGATAGAGTTTCGGCCTGCGGCTGAAGGGTCCTGGGTTCGATTCCAGTCAAGGTCATGTACCTTGGTTTCGGGCACATCCCCAGTAGGGGATGTGCAGGAGGCAGCTAATCAATGTTTCTCTCTCATTGATGTTTCTAACTTTCTATCCCTCTCCCTTCCTCTCTGTGAAAAATCAATAAAATATATTTTTTAAAAAGAATCCGACAGTATAGTGAGGAGTGAGGGACAAAGAAACAGTCAGAACAGAGTACCGAGGGTGTTCACTGACAGATGCACAAGGGCTGTGGAGGGTCAGGATAGGGTCTCCAGAGATGATGCTTAACACGCTAAGCATCAGTCATCGGTGACTGACACTACACTTTCTGTCCAAAGAAAAAACAGGCTGGGGGCCTAACGTGCTAATCTGGTATCTGGAAGCCCTTTCTCAGGTGGAGGGAGAGTAGAGGGAAGAGCCTCCCAGTTATAGGGACCAGCAACACAAAGTGCAGACGATGCACGATGATGCAGGTGTTCTGAGGTCTGGGGACCAGGGGATGCATGATCCACGGTGTGTTCTCGGCTTCCTGCAGGGAAGAATTCGAATGCCAGCATAGTTTAAAGTGAAAGTGGTTTTGTTAGTGAAGCAGTGAGCCCGAGAATGGGCTACTCCACCCATGGAGGAGCTCCCTTTAGCGGAATTGCCTTCCTTTATTGAGATGCATTTAATCCGGGGGTAGGGAATTCAATAAGCGACAGGAATATTCAAGATCTTCTGGGGAAAAGGGTGGAGATTTCTCTGGGGAGCTCAGTCAGCCATTGTGTGACCTTATATGGGCTTTCTCTTTCCAAGCATGATGGTGTGGTGTGTCATTTAGCGTGTAATGAGCATAGACTGAGGCTAGGGGTTACCATCAGGTGAAATTAGTTGCCAACTTGGATCAAGCTGGTTTTTGCTGGTTTTAAGCCACAAATTTGGTGTGAGGGTGATCTTCCTCCTTCCTCACAGCTCCTGTAGTTTTTTTATATATATATATATATAATATATATTTTTATTGATTTTAGAGAAGAAGGGGGAGGGAGCAAAAGATAGATAGAAACATTAATGATGAGAAAGAATCACTGATTGGCTGCCTCCTGCACACCCCCAACTGGGATTGAGCCTACAACCCCAGGCATGTGCCCTTGGCCACAATCAAACTTGGGACCCTTCAGTCCGCAGGCCAAAGCTCTAGCCACTGAGCAATACTGGCTAGGGCACAGCTTCTGTGGTTTTTATTGATTGCAGCTGTTCCCTCACAGACCCTATCTCACAGGGAGGGGAGAGACGTTTACAAAAACTCTGAAACTGCGATTCCCATTGGCTGGCATGAAGGCTGAATGGGGAGGTCTGAGATGGACTCTGCCCAGGTACCTGCTTCATGACTTTGGATAAGTCATGCAACCTCTCTAACTGTATTCCACTCCCTCTGATCTCCAAAGGTAGTCAGCTCAAAGAGCATCTATTAAACATCCCCTGTGAGCAAAGCACTGTATCAGGTTGGTGCTGGGCATATGGAGTCAGAAGAAAGTTACAAATCCTTATTTTTAGGAAGCATATGGTCTAGTGAAGAGACAGACACTGCAAAGTGTTCTGTGAGACTTCTGAACAAAGCACTCGAAAGAATTAATGCTGCTCAAAGACGAGGTGGTGAGTAGTCTAGGTCCATGATCAGCAAACAGCAGCTCTTTGGCCCCTTGAGTGTGGCTCTTCCACAAAATACCAAGGCCTGGGTGAATCTATTTTGAAGAAGTGGCATTAGAGGAAGTTTAAGTTTAAAAAACGTGGCTCTCAAAAGAAATTTCGATCATTGTACTGTTGATATTTGGCTCTGTTGACTAATGAGTTTGCCGACCACTGGTCTAGGTGTTCAACCAAGTGGAGAGAGAAAGCGGAGGTGAAGAGAAAGGCACACTGATGTATTCACAGAACCCTAAGAGGCCATGCGTAGTTGTACAGGGTGCAGAGGAGACAAGAGGTGGTTGTGGCCCCAGCCTGGACCCCTACTGTCAGACAGGGAGGGACAAACGTCCCTCTGCCCTCGAGTTCTTTGAGCTGGTCTAATAATCAAATAGACACAAGACAGGTTAGTAAGATAAAACAACCAGGTTTCCCACATATGTATGAGATCCCCATGCACAGGAGGTTCAGAGGTAGAAAGAGAATAGGGTACAGAAGGCATTCTGAGCTAGGGGTGAGGAGAGGTGCCTTGGGGGCTTAAAGGATCTTTGCAAAATGGTAACAACAGACCTCTAGTGAACTGAAGTCTGCCGTGTCGTGTACATCAACGGGTGCCAACCTTTCAGACTCATGGACTACGGGTTGGCAACCGAGGATGTAGATGAATCAGAAAAGGTGATCATAGTCTGGAATGTGGGCCCCCAGATTGAATGGTCCTGGGTTTGACTGCAGTCGAAGGCATGTACGTTGGTTGCAGGGCAAGTGCAGGGGCAACTAATCAGTGTGTATCTCTCTCAGATGGATGTTTCTATCTCTCCCCCTCACTTCCACTCTTTAAAAATCAATGGGAAGCCCTAACTGGTTTGACTCAGTGGATAGAGCATCGGCCTGAGGACTCAAGGGTCCCAGGTTTGATTCCCGTCAAGGGCGTGTACCTTGGTTGCAGGCACATCCCCAGTAGGAGGTGTGCTGGAGGCAGCTGATTGATGTTTCTCTCTCATGGATGTTTCTAACTCTATCCCTCTCCCTTCCTCTCTGTAAAAAATCAATATATTTTTAAAAAACGAATAGGAAAATATGCTCAGGTGAGGATTAACAACAACAAGTTATTGCTGATAATTTCATTATGGGCAAGGCCCCTAATTCAATTTAGCCTGAAGCTAAAACTGGCCTCCTCTCAAAACAATCCACATGCCACAGAAGCATTTTTAGGATGACAAGCTCTGAACTCCCAGTGTGAAGGGCAGAAAAGCAGGCCCTCCAAGTATCCACAGAAGCCCAGCCCTTCATGCCACATATTGGGAAGCTAAAGCCCTCAGGGGGACACGAACTCCCGCAGTTGTGTTTCAGAAAACGGCTGAAAGCGGCCTCTTGACTCCCGTCTTATGCTTCTTAACGGACACTACAGCTTTCAGGAGCTGAGCTCCCTCATTTGTAAAAATGGACGGAAAGAATCTTCCAGCACCTCTAGGAGTTTGGGGAAGACAATGAGGCAGAAGAACGGGCAGTGGTGGCTGAGCTTAAAGCAGACTGAGTTTGCAAACTCCAGAATCATACCTCCTTTCCTCCCTCTTCTCCTAATAGCACCTCCCTCGCGTTCCCGCCTCCTTTCACCTCCTCTTCCGGTCCCTCCTCTTGGGCCTGCCCGCCTCTTCCGGTCCCTCCCCCGAAAGCCATCGCCTTTCTGGACCCTCCCCTAGGACCCGCCCTTCCTCTTCCGGTCTCTTTCCCAATCTCCAGAGCTCTTTTTTTTCCGGGCCCTAAATGAGGCTCCGCCCCTTTAGCTGTCACTTTTCTCGCCATCTCCATTGGCCGAAAACCGAGCCACACCCTCCAGTTGTGGGAGACGTACCCCAGGTTGCCCGTCCCCGGAAGTGACGACAGAAGACCCGCCTCTAAGGAAATGACGCAAAGTGCCCTTGACAGGCGGGAGGGCCGGGCTGTGCATCACGCGCTGCAGAGAGGTAGGAAGCCCATGTGGGTGGCCGGAGGTGGGGTCACCGCCGAGGCACGCTGCGGGCGCGCTCCCGCGGGGTCCGGGGCCCGAGTGGGCGGAGGCCCTGGGCGGGAGGACTTGCCTTAGGATCAGCTGGGGTCCCTGGTGGGGTCGGATTTCCCCAGGTCCCTCCACACATGCGTCCCTTCTTTTTGAGTTACCCCCCACACTCCTGTTTCTGTACCTTTTAGTTCCTCCATGAATTGTGGTTCCTCTTACCTCTTTTTGTTTTTGTTTTGCAACCTCCCTTTTCCCTTAATTTCCCACTAAAACACTTATTAAAAGGAATTGATAGCGTAAGGACTTTGCAGACGGCCTAAGGTTCCAATGTTGACTTATGTAAGAATAGTTGGGTTACTTTGGGCGTGCCACAACCGAGCCTCGGCTTTCTTATCTGTAATACCGGCTCTACTATATGTAGAAACTTTCTCGAAAGTTGATCTGAGAGGACATATAACGTATATAAGGCACTTGGTCCTTAGCAGTATTGTTTTTCCCCCTCTCCCATTCTTCTGTTGTCATAACACCAATATCCCGATTTCTTTCTGGTTGTCAACCCATTTTTCCTGTCCTGGTTTGCAATTCCTTCTTCCCTTTGATTCTCATTCTTCACTCACCTCCACTGCTGAAAGCTTATATAATTCCTGGCATTTTGCTTTCAGCCCTGAATCTTGAGTCCCCCAGTCCTCCAAAATCCCTTTCTCCGGTTCTCTGCCACAACTCTTCCTGCCTCTTCCCCTCACAGATGGCTCAGCGACTCCTCCTGAGGCGGTTCCTGGCCTCCGTCATCTCCGGGAAACCCCCTCAAGGTCGGTGGGCACCCCTCATCTCCAGGGCTCTGCAGACCCCACAACACAGTCCTGGTGACCTGACAGTAACAGCCCGCCAAGCCCGACCATTGTACACCACCAGGGTCTGTTCAACAACCTTTAACATCCAGGATGGACCCGACTTTCAGGACCGAGTTGTCAACAGTGAGACACCCGTGGTTGTGGATTTTCATGCACAGTGAGTCCTGGGGTCCAGGAGAAGACTGGGGTGTCGCTTGTTCAGATAATTTTGAGTGCCAACTACGTCTCAGTACCACGTTTGGTGCTTCTGCTACAAATACAGGGAAGACCCAATCCGTGCTCTCAGAGATTGAGGGTGGTCTGGTTGGGGACAGACCAGTAAACAGTCTTGAGAGCTCACTCTGATTAGTGCTGGGAACCACTGGTGTTGTGTCTTCACTGCCCAGGTGGCTCAGCTTGGACCAAAGCAGGGAAAATGTAACTAGAGCATCATCTGGCTTTTGGTGTATACCAGTTCCTGCGCTTGCAAATAACTTTATTTTATTTTTAACATCTTGCCACCCAAACTGGGAAGGGATAGCTAAAAGTTTTCAGTATTACCACCTCGTGCCCATGCATGCAGGGAATGGACAGGAGTTTCTTTTCAGTGCTGTATGAGTTTGTTTTCAGGATGTTTAGTGCCTACGGCCTACTGACTTTTAGCGTGGACTTCTTCACTTCTAGACTTTGGGGGCCTGGCTACAAAAAAAACTGGATGAACGCCTCAGTGAGATGCTCTAGAGCAGTGGTTCTCAACCTTTCTAATGCCGCAACCCTTTAATACAGTTCCTTATGTTGTGGTGGCCCCCAACCGTAAAATTATTTTTGTTGCTACTTCGTAACTGTAATTTTGCTTCTGTTATGAATGGTAATGTAAATACTTGTGTTTTCCGATGGTCTTAGGCGACCGCTGCGGTAGAGCCTAAGACCATCGGAAAACACAGGTATTTATTTACATTGCGATTCATTAACAGTAACAAAATTACAGTCATGAAGTAGCAACGAAAATAATTTTATCTTTATTTATTTTTAAAATATATTTTATTGATTTTTTTACAGAGAGGAAGGGAGAAGGATAGATAGTTAGAAACATCCATCAGCTGCCTCCTGCACACCCCCTACTGGGGATGTGCCCGCAACCAAGGTACATGCCCTTGACTGGGACCCTTGAGTCCGCAGGCCGACGCTCTATCCACTAAGCCAAACCGGTTTCGGCCGAAAATAATTTTATAGTTGGAGGTCACCACAACATGAGGAACTGTATTAAAGGGCCATGGCATTAGAAAGGTTGAGAACCGCTGTTCTAGAAGGAGCCAGTGTAACCTGAGTTACAAGTTGGGAAGCTTTCGGCACAGATCTCTGACAGATTCTTTGGCTTTTTTTCCTGTTTTCTCTGACTCACCATGTCACTCAGAGAAGGCCATTTGATGCCCTTGTACTTCCTTTTCTTCACTTGTGTCCCAGGTCTTGCAGACTGGGTTTTTAGGTGTTGAAATCTCTGAATGAAAAGGGTTTCAAAGGCTGAAAATAAAATAGGAGTCTACAGCCAGGATTCATGGAAGGCAGAGCTATTCTGCCCTCCTGGTATAGTGAGCACTCCAGAGAGGGCTTCCAAAATGAATGGTAGCCTGGCTGGTATGCCTCTGTGGTTAGCGTGTTGGCCCTCGCACCAGAGGGTCTCGGGTTTGATTCCCAATCAAGGTCACATATCTGGGTTGCAGGTTTGCCCCCTGGCACCGGTCAGGGCACATGCAGGAGGCCACAGATCCTTCCCTCTTTCCCTTCCACTGAAAAAATCAATGTGAAATGAATGGTAAGTTGGGTGACACTTCATTTTCTTATCCAACAAGGAAACAGTGAGTTGTTCATTCAGTTCCAGGCACTGTCTTTAGTGCCATATACCTGGGGATGACAACCTGTTCTCGAAAGCTCACCACCTAGAAACACAATGTCCAGTGCAGCAATGGCTGCTGACACTGGGCCTGAGGGTCACGGTGTAGCCTCGGCTAAAAGAAGACACTTGGAGCACAACCTTGAGTTGAATCTTCGCTGTGCTTACTAGCTGTGACCTTGCATAAGTCTGAATGTACATGGGCCTCCGTTTCTTAGTTTTCCTTTGTAGGGTGGAGGGTTCTGTGCAGGGAAAGCTGAGAGGTTCTGGTACAGTGACTGACATGTTGTAGACACCGCCCAGCCATTGGTTTCTCCTCCTTTTAGTTCTGAGTCAATGAAGAGTCCGGTGTAACCCTACAGCTCACAAAGCATGTTTTCCCGTATTGCCTCCGCTGATTCCTCAAACAGCTCTGAGAGTAGTCTCTTTTTTCAAATGAGGAAACCCGGCCGCAGAGCGATCAGCTGGTTGGTGAGGAGCCTGTCTTTGAACCCAAACCTTTTAACCTCAAATCTTGTGTTTTTTTATATGACAATGCATTTATTTTAATTCTCGAAGTAAGTGAAAAAAGCCTTTATAAGAGTCTTAGCCTGACCGGGTTGGCTCAGTGGATAGAGCGTGGGCCTGTGGACTGAAAGGTCCCAGGTTCGATTCCAGTCAAGGGCATGTACCTTGGTTGTGGGCACATCCCCAGTAGGAGGTGTGCAGGAGGCAGCTGATCGATGTTTCTCTTTCATCAATGTTTCTAACTCTCTATCCCTTTCCCTTTCTCTCTGTAAAAAAATCAGTAAAATATATTTTAAAAATATATATAAAAGACCAAATGAGCATTAAGATGGGACAACTAGCCAGTAGCTATGATGCACACTGACCACTAGGGGCATATGCTCAACGCAGGAGCTATCCCCCAGTGGTCAGTGTGCTCCCACAGCCAACCTCCGGCAGTCTGTCACCTCAGCTGGCTGGCCCAGATGGACCCCGATCGCAGGCCAGGCTGAGGGACCCTACCTGTGCATGAATTCATGCACCAGGCCTCTAGTTATGTATATAAGAGTCTTAGGATGAGGCCCAGTTACAGAGTCTCTTGGCATTGCCATTTGGCATATCAGCATTACAGGTTAATATTCAAACACTGTAAACAGAGGTAATAGGACAAAAGGTCCCTTGGAAAATGTGGATTAAGGGCATGTTTTGGGGAGCCCATAGATCTCTTGGTGAGTGCTTTTGTGATGGGGTGCTTCCTTTTTCCCCTTCCCAGGTGGTGTGGCCCCTGCAAGATCCTGGGGCCAAGGTTAGAGAAGGTGGTGGCCAAGCAGCAAGGGAAGGTGGTGATGGCCAAGGTGGATATTGACGACCACACAGACCTCGCCATAGAGTATGAGGTATGGAAGGGCAGGGGATTGCCACAGGGCAATTGGTTTGGGGATGCCTGGGGCCACGGGATAGCTGGTGCAGGAGGTGTATGTCTTGGAGACCAACAAGGGGAGGTGTCTTGGTTTTCCTAGAGCTCTCAGTAATTCACAGCACCTTGCGAAGGTGACTCCATTGAACCTCTGAGCCACGCGTCTCTCTTACCACCTTTTTAAAAAAATATATATTTTATTGATTTTTTACAGAGAGGAAGGGAGAGGGATAGACAGTTAGAAATATTGATGAAAGAGAAACATCGACCAGCTGTCTCTTGCACACCCCCTACTGGGTGTGTGCCCACAACCAAGGTACATGCCCTTAACCAGAATCGAACCTGGGACCTTTCAGTCCATAGGCCGACGCTCTCTCCACTGAGCCACACCGGTTCCGGCTCTCTTACCACCTTTAGAAAGTAGAATGCACGGCCAGGCGGTCCTCTGCATTTCGGGACGTCGATGCATTCCTTTGAACCTGAATTCGCTCACCCACAGGTTCAGTCGGCTGTCGTTGGAGAGCCCTACTGTGTGCCAGGCATTCGGGCTCTGGCACAGATAGATGAGCTCCTGGCCCCAAGCCGCCCAGAACAAGCAGACAGGTCTTTCCATGTCAGATGAGAAAACAGGCACAAAGAAGGGACTGATTGTATGGAGGATGGGGGGAAGTGGAGGAGGAGGACGGCATCATATTAAAGGGTCCCTGAGCAGAGCCATGAAGGATGCATGGTGAAGAAGGGAGACCAAGAGCAGGGCATACACAGGACATGAAGTGGTCTGATGTAGAGTCCCTTAAATGCCATTGCTGTTACTTGGTGCTGTCCAAATGGCAGTGAACAAAACACAAAATCCTGCCTTCTTGGAGCCTACATTCTGGTATTTTAAGTTGGGGTTAGCAAACTTTCCCTAAGGGACCAGGTGGTACATATTTGAGGATTCATAGGGCATTGATCTCTATTGCAAATACTCAACTGTCACTGTAGCACTGAAGGGGCCATAGACAGTATATAAATAAACAGACATTGTTGTATGCAAATAAAACTATTTATAAAAACAGGAAGTGGTCTGGGTTTGCCTATGGGCAGTAGCTCCCTGATCCCTATTTTATTTATTTTTTAATATATTTTTATTTATTTCAGAGAGGAAGGAAGAGGGGGAGAGAGAGATAGAAACATTCATGATGAGCCGGAACCAGTTTGACTCAGTGGATAGAGCATTGGCCTGTGAACCGAAAGGTCCCAGGTTCGATTCCGGTCAAGGGCATGTACCTTGGTTGCGGGCACGTCCCCAATTGGGGGTTGTGCAGGAGGCAGCTGATTGATGTTTCTCTCTCATCAATGTTTTTGACTTTCTATCCCTCTCCCTTCCTCTCTGTAAAAAAATCAATAATGTATATATATATTTTTTAAAAAAGGAACATCCATGATGAGAGAGAATGGATCAGCTGCCTCCTGCAAGTCCCCACTGGGGATCAAGCCCACAACCCAGGCATGTGCCCTTGACTGGAATCGAACCTGGGACCTGTCAGTTTGCAGGCCGACACTCTATCTGCTGAGCCAAACTGGCTAGGGCTGATCCCTAGTTTAGATAGTAAATGCTATTGAGAAAAATAAATCAGGGAGAGGGGGTGAAAGTGCTGAGCCTGGGGCTGGGGAGGGTTTCCTTTTTAAAAAGGTGGGCTAGGGAAGGTCTCGGTGAGAAGCCCGTATCTAAGACCCGGAGGGAGTAGGGGTGAACCATGCAGCTACTGAAGAGCAGTCTGGGCAGAGCAGACTTCAAATGCCAAGGCCTGAGGTCAGGGTCACAGGTTTGCTCACCGAATAGCAGGGCCTGTGTGCCTGCAGCCGAGCTTCCTTAAAATGCCAAACCGGATGTTGGTATTTAAAACCCAGGTTTCACATGAATATCCAGATTTCTGTTTCTCTGGAAATACCTGGATCTGGCTGGAATGAATCCCCTCCCCTCCTTCCTTCAGATAACAAGTGACCGAAAGAGGGGGCCGCCTCCTCAGAATTTGGAAGTTCAGGATCAACTCTCCCTAGACCAGGTCAGGCAGAGATGCGCATCCTCCAGCCTGTCCTGTAGCAGGAAGTGGGGTGGAGGGTGGAGCCTGTTTGAGCTGGGACTGAGGAATCATCTGAAGGGAAATCAGGCTGCCCTGGCCCAGAGGCAAAGGAAACCGATGCTGGGCGGACAAAGCCATCAATGACTGCTGCAGGTGGGCGGGCGGGGGAGGAGGGGGGTTGTTACCAAGGAGACCATCTGTTACCTGGGAGAGAGGCGTCCTCAGCTCTCCTCTTGAGGGAAAGATTTCCATCAAGAGACAAAGTGTAGAAAAGTAAGCAAGAGTTTACATTAAGGACAGGGAAAAAGGGACCATCGCAGGTCTCATGGGTCCCGTAGAGGTCAGGGGACATGTGCCTGAGGCAGAAGGGAATGGCACAGGCATGCTCCCTGGAGGGAGAGTGCCCTGGGACCTTCCATTTTCAGGGGTTTTAAAGTCTGGGTATTTAGAGATCTTAAGGGAAGGTCAATAGACTATTCACCAGCTCTATGCTGATTACCAAGAATGATATTTTTTTTTCTCTTACTGTGTCTGTCCTTGGGTGTGGCTGGCAAATGGCATTTAATTGGATTTCTGTTATCTGTATCCCTGTATAGGGTGATTTAAGCTATTTACTCTCCGGTTGGGAAGAAGTGCTAACATTTTATTCTTTTTTAAAAAATATATTTTTATTGATTTCAGAGAGAGAGAAACTTCAATGATGAGAGAGAATCGTTGATCAGCTGCTTCCTACACACCCCACACTGGGGATCAAGCCTGCAACGTGGGCATATGCCCTGACCGGGAATCAAACTGAAACCTCCTGGCTCATAGATAGATGCTCCTGGGCATAAAGTCTTACGCTCCCTCTGGCACCGCCCGACACCACAGCTTCAGCCTCAGCCAGTGGAACCTGAGCAGACACAACCGTGTGCCAGGAACGTGCTAACTAGTGCAGATGAAAAGAAGAGTAACCCAGTCCTTGCCAGTGGGGGTCACATTGGTGGTGAGAGTTCCCAGGCCACCCCACCTGCATTCCAGGGGGCCTGGTGATGTAGGGCTGGGCACTGAGTCCTGTGTTAAGCTGGAAAGTGGTGCAGGGGTGAGGGTGGGGGTTGGGAGTCATGACTCATAAGATAAGATCTCTCTCCTCCTTCTCCTCCTCTCACTGTCCAGATAGTACGTGTGGGTCACGCAGAAAGACCCCAAGGCTGCTGGGCCCAGCCATCTGAGCCCAACCACCTTGTTTTGCCAAGCCCTGGGCAGATATCACTGCAGGCTTAGGAAGCTCCAACAGGGATGCTTCCTGACCCTCCCCCAGCCCTTCTTCCTCCTTCCTTCCTTCCTTCCTTCCTTCCTTCCTTCCTCCTCCTCCTCCCTCCCTCCCTCCCTCCCTCCCTCCCTTCCTCCCTCCCTCCCTCCCTTTTGGAAGAGCCTGAGGAAGATGTGTCAGCTAAGAACCCTGTAGTACCTCCTGGGAAAGCTTCCGCCAAGGCCTGAGTGCTTTCCAAATGTTGGATAATATGTTGGAGAAACTGCTTAAAATTATATGCATGGAGTCGAAACCGGTTTGGCTCAGTGGATAGAGTGTCGGCCTGCAGACTGAAGGTTCCTGCGTTCGATTCCGTTCAAGGGCATGTACCTTGGTTGCGGGCACATCGATGTTTCTGGCTTCCTGTCCCTCTCCCTTCCTCTCTGTAAAAAATCAATACAAATATATATTTTGTAAAATAAATGAAATTATATGCAGGGAATTAGGCACTTCTTCCCGAGCCCTCCTGACAGCAGCCCCCATGCCCATCACACCCCCCTGGGTCTCTCCTCATATAAAAATACCTTTCCCCTCACATCCCACTTTTTTTTTAATGTTTTTGTTGATTTTTAGGGAAAGGGAGAGGTAGAAACATCAATGAAAGAGAAACATCATGGGTGGGCTGCCTCCTGCACGCCCCTTACTGGGGATCGAGGGCTTGTGCCCTGACCGGGAATCAAACCAGTGACCTCTTGGTTCTTGGGTTGACGCTCATCCACTGAGCCATCCCAGCCAGTCAGCTGCCCACCCTAGAATGTCACTGTCTTCCAAAGGAGACGGAAGGAAAAGTCACTCAGGAGCTTGGGGTTTTGGTGTTTGTTGGCAGCCCCCTCGCCCAGACTCTGCTGCCCTGGCTTGGGGCATGAAGCGCTCTGGCTCCCCCAGCTCCTGGTTCCCGCAGAATGCTGGGTATCCCAGGATCTCCCAGCTGTAGGGCAATTGTGGATCCAGATGTGGATCTTTGAGCCTCTATGTTTTCCTCTGGGCTCCGCTTCTGACCTCATCCTTGGATCCTTTTATTTTCTAATCTTGCAGACTGCCCTTCAAAAAGATTTGGAAAAACAGCCAAGTAACTCCAATGGGGAAAGTCACCTGCAATCTTAACCATCCAAACAGCCACTGCCAACTTTTAGGGTCCCTTGGTTGGGGTTTTTGTTAGTTTTTCTTTTTTATGTTCCACATAATTTCATAGACAGTTTGTAGCTGGAATGGACTGTATGCTTCAGTCATTACCATATTCCCTGTTTTGAACATCTTCTAAATCGGTGCTTCTCAAACATGAATGTGACCTGGCATGTTGGAAAGCAGACTGATTCAGCAGGTCCAGGTAGGACCCAGGATTCTGCATTTCTAACAAGCTTCCCGGGGATGCCACTGGGAGTCTGGGACCAAGTGTCAAGGAGCAAATTCCTGGCTGATGTGGCTCAGTGGTTGCAGTCGACCTTTTAGAAATGTATCCAGTCCACCAGGGGTGCGGGGGGGGGGGGGGGGGGGGGGGGGGAGGGGAGGGGGCGTGCAGGAGGCAGCCAATCAATTATTCTCTCTCACATGGATGTTTCTGTCTCTCCTCTCTCTCTCTGAAATCAATAAAAATATATTTTAGGGAAAAAAGTTCTCAAGCCCTGGGCTGGCCATGGGCCATGATACTCTCACAGAGGCCCTTCTCACCTGTCAACCTGTCAATGAGAGGGTTCCCTCCTGGTGGTTTGGAAGAAACTTTAATGACATGTGTCCACAGTTACAGCATCCTACAGAACAGTTTCCCCACCCGAAAGTCCCCTGTGCTCCCTTGTCTTCCCTCCTCCCCCGAGCCCCTGGCAGCCACTGGCCTTTTCGCTCTCTGCACAGTGTGGCCTTTTCAGAAGGTCCTGGAGGTGGGTTTGATTTTTTTCAATAGTTTTCCAGGAATCCTCCTGTATCTAAACGCTCTTACAAAACACCGGCATTTCTTGTTTGAAGCCTGGCATCCTTTTAACGCTTCTCTGCTGTGCTTCCTAGCCTGTGGGGACTGGGTGTTTACCTCCAGTTCCTGGCTCTTGGGCCGAATACCGGGCAATCTGATCACTGCCTCATGGCCCTACCCCTGTCACTCAGTCTGTGTGCCTCAGTGTTCTCGTCTTGAAAATGACCCCACCTTGAGGCGAGAATTCATGAGAAAGCACACAGAAGTGGCCAGTGGCACTAAAAAAGTGCCTACTGCGTGGCAGCCAGGGTATCAGTGATCTCTCCCTTTGCGTTAGTCCTGCAATTAGCTAAGAGGAGGTCGCCAGGCCTTTGCAGAACCTAGCACTGTGCCAGTCCCTTGGTAGATCCTCAACAGTTGGAGGAAACGGGGGTGAGACGGCGTGCAGGGCTGTAAACTCCAGGACGGGGAGGGGGGGGGGGGGGGGGAGGGGCAGGACCTGTGCGCTTCCCTAAGGCCGTGTGTACAGGCACCAGTCCCTCCTGGTTTGTGAGTCAAACTCAGGATCAGCAAAGCCATATCCTCCTCCTTGGGGGTGTGGGGAGCCCAGTGACAGCTCTGGCACCCCTGCAGTGGCTCTGTGTGTGCATGTGTGTGTAAGCTTAAACTTCAAAGAATGCCCTTGATCCGGAATGACAGACCTTGGTCGTCAAGAAAACGCAGTCATGGCGTGCACGCTATACACCCAGCGGCCGCACAGTCTGTATGTGCGAGCACATGTGTGGCTACACTGTGCCATCATGACAGGACTCACCTGGACTTCTTGAGGAAAACAAGCCCACTTCAGTCCTGCTTAGAGGACATGTGAAAACAATCCGGTCCCTTCACATGCAACGACTTACAGCTTTTGTTTCTATTTGGAAACAGAGGGCAAAGCCATGGCCAGCCAGGTAGCTCAGACAGGCAAAGAAACACCGGTAATTTTAAAAAAGAGAGGACAGGGTGGGATCCAGCAAGGCCAAGTTCAAGTTGGTGCTTGAAAAGTTGCCAGAGTTGAGGCCGCTCCCTTCACACACCACTAGAGGGTGCAAAAGAACGAAGCAGCAGCCCTGTGATCTTCCCATCAAACCATGTGCCTGCATGGCTCCTGGTGCTTCCCGGAGCAAGCTTTCTGGGCCCGCCCGTGTCTGGAGACAGGGCGCACCAGTGCTGGGCTTGTACATTTCATGCGATCACCCAGGCCGAGTCAAGAGTGACAAGGACAGGAGCCAGTGACGTGTGTGGGCTCCCCACACATGCCACCCACATCAGCCGCAGGCTGGTCCTTAAAGGGCCCTGAAGACACCAACAAAGACAGGGACTGTGTCATCTTACCTGCTGCGTTTGTCCCCCAAGGCCATTGGGAGAGGGTGCAAGGGCTTCCCCATGAAGTCTGTGAGTGGCCTGCGGGTCTCTGTAACTGACATGCGTACTGCTGAACATGGTCAGTCCTAAGACTGGCTCCCAGGGATGACTCATGAGCAGGACAGCACCGGGATCAGGGAAGACCCGGTATGTTTGTCTAAATCACTGCTGTCGCTAACTTTGTGTAAGATAAGTCAGTGTTTATCTTGTCGTGTTTATATATTTTTTTCCAAATGGCCACCAGTGGCAGGCAGAGGAGAGAGCCCAGGGAACAGAAAATGTTCCGTGTCATTGTCAGCAAATCGTGTTACAGAGCGGCCTGAGCCTTATTTACATACCATGTCATCCAAGCAGGTCCCTGAGGGAGCTTGAGAGCATGCTTCATAGGCCAAGAATGCCGCCTCCAACCCCCACAATAAATAAACGCCAGACCATATATTGCTGAGCCCTCTTCCCACACTGCCCAGTACCAGCGGGGGACCTTCTGGACCCTTTTCACCATCATGGCATTGAGCTAACGTGGTTCTCATGGGGCCCTGGGTTAGGCTTTCCTGACCTGCCCTAGGCAGGCACCATATGCTGAGTGCCCACTGTGTACCAGGCACCGTGCCAGTTTCTAACTGCTGGCAGCCCTGCCGAGTGCGGGGCGCTGTGCTGAGAATGTGCATTATTTCATTCAGCCCCCACAGCCTCTAATATGAGTCCTGTTAATACCTCCTGTTAGTTGATGAGAACACTGATAGATAAGAGTGACAAAGTTGCTGAAGCCAGTTTGGCTCAGTGGATAGAGCGTCGGCCTTCGGACTGAAAGGTCCCAGGTTGGATTCCAGTCCAGGGCATGTACCTTGGTTGCAGGCACATCCCCAGTAGGGGGTGTGCAAGAGGCAGCTGATGGATGTTGCTGACTTTCTATCCTTCTCCCTTCCTCTCTGTAAAAAATCAATAAAATATATTTTAAAAAAAAGAATGACAAAGTGGCTTGCCCAGAGTGGTCCATGATGGGCTCAGCCAGCTTCAGAGCCCAAGCTCCTCACCACTCAGCTCTGTATGTGAACCTTTAGTCCCTAACCCACACCGACAACTAGATACTAGCACCCCTGTTTGATGGATGAGCTCCGAAGGAGTGTGACCTGGCCACGGCCCCCAGCCAGCGAGTCGCAAAGCCGGATTCAGACTCCCATCTCCTGGTCTCCCCTCTCCCAGGCTGCCCCCCCGGGAGAGTTCTCTTAGCCCCTCAGCTAGCTCTGCCCCACCCCGGCCGGGCCTGCAGCTGCATGGGTTATTTTAATCTCCTGTCGTTCCAGCCAAACCACTGGGCCAGTGAGTCAGCCATGCGGTTGGGGGAGGAAGGGTACTTCTGGGAGCCCACAATGGAAACGTTTCTCCAGGGGGGGACCTCCAGCCCCGCGGTACTCTGCACCAAGGGAAGGGGCCCGCCCAGGGCTTTGGGCAGTCACTGCCTTGCCTGAGCCACCAGCCTTCCCCACAGAGGCCTGGGCATGGCGACTGAAGAGTTCACGTCACCTCTGAATGACTTGGCCTCCCTTGTCCCCTCCGTCTAGGTGTCAGCCGTGCCCACCGTGCTGGCCATCAAAAACGGGGACGTGGTGGACAAGTTCGTGGGCATCAAGGATGAGGATCAGCTGGAGGCTTTCATGAAGAAGCTGATTGCCTGACAAGCAGGAAAGATCCCTGATGCTCTTGCCCGCTGGGGCCCCGTGGTCCTGGGAGGACCCTGATAGAACTCAGGCTGGGCAGCCCTTCCCGCCTCCTCCCTTCTGTCTGGCCCTGAGGGCCCATGTTTGGAGACCAGGCCTCCAAGCACGGATCCTCCAGTGCTTCCAGCCAGGGTGGCCGCCAGAGGAACGGTGCTGCTGCTGATCTGGGGACAGCGGTCTCCCACACTCTTCGGCGTCTGCTCCCCCTAGGGCTGTTGCAGCTCTCCCAAGGTGCTTGGAGAGCCTGGGCCAGCCTGCCGTGTTCCTGTCCCCAGGAGCAGCTTGTCCTCATCTCCCCGGGCCCTTCTGATCCTAACCCCAGTGCCTGGCTCCTCTGCCTCCTGCATTTTTCTTTCCTGCTGTTGTTTTGTAAAAAGAAACCCAAACAAGTGAGAGTAATATATAATTCTCTCATTTTTTGTAGGTCTGTAATAAAGAACTTTATGTGATCCTTCTACCTCCTGCTGTGAAGAACAGACCCTGGGCCCCCCACTGAATTACTCTATAGCCACCCCACCCCTCAACCCCCATCCCCGGGCCACCCCCCTTTTTTCCTGCCAGGCGCAAGGGCAATGAACACATTGGGCTCAGAGAGTCCTACAGAGTCAGACTCCACCCTCCCTCACCGTGAGACCCTTTGGTTCTCTGAGCAGGAGACTCTGCTATGAACAAACGAGACCAATAAAATGGAGGTTTGCGCCGTCGCCGACTCCCATCTGTGGCTCTGGGAGCACTTGAGACTCCTTCCCAGGCTGGGCTGCTCTCCCTGTCTCTGACTTCCCACCACCCACATGCCCTTGATCAGCCCTCTCCCTACTGACACTTGTCAGTTGATGGCCACTGTTCTAGGGGCACCTTCACACACAAGACAACAGGGTGGTCATTGTCCCCATTACACAGATGAGGACACAGGCTCACAGGCCACAGAGTCAAGGTTTCTACCCAGACACATGGTTGCCTCTGAAGCCTGGCCTGTTAGAACTGGTCCTCTTGATCCTCGGGGGCCTTCTCTACTGACTGGCACATGGCTGGGCTCGCTAAGGCCCACAGAGTTGGGCCAGGCAGACCAGACTGCCAGCTGAGGGGCCTCCCTCCATCTCCTTCCTGGGTTTGAGCTAGCCCATAGCTGGGTTGCCCAGATGGGTGCCAGATTCCCAGGAGCCATGGATGCTGGACAGCAGGGTATCCTGGCACCCTCCCCTAGGTCCTGAGTGCTGTTTCCACAGCTGTGCACGCTTCTCAGTGGCTTGCCTGTTCCCATTGGAGCTATCTGAGTTACTCAGGTCTTCAAGGGACTGCCTTGGGAAAGCTGCTGTGATGATCAGGAGAGGGAGGTGGCCCCAAAAGTGAGGTGTGGGACCTGTGGCCTCAAAGATGGCAGGCCTGGAATATCAAAGGCCGTGGAGGGGAAATAGACCAGCAACTGGCAATGGCGGAGAAAGCCATGTGTCATGAGTGAGCACTTCCTGGGTGCTGGGCACTGGTCCAAGCGCCTCGCCCCAGCAGCCCCATGAGGTGAGCATTTCCCTTGTTCCCTTTTACACATGAAAGCCACACAGGTACCTGCACTGAGGTTCAAGGCCAGGCAGGCTGCCCCTCCCCTATCAGCTTATAGAGGAGATCTTAATCCCACAACCGGCTGATGAGGCAGGTAGTGACAGCTCATTTTATGGAAGAGGCACTGATGCCAAGCTTTCAAAGACACCCAGAGAGGAAGGGGCAGGGCCAGAATCCAGGGCCGAGGCACCCTGCCTCCCAAGCCCAGGCCCTTTCCACTATACCCACTGCCACTCCTTAAAAGGTGCCCTTTGCCAAGCGATTTCCACACACATTACCTCATTTGATTCCTCTCTTGTGAGGCAAGCATTTCTATATTCCAGGTGAAGAAACGGGTTCAGAGAAATTCACTTGCCCAAGGTCACATCTAAAAAGTGACAATGCCTAAAAATAAACAGTGACCATGCCAGACTTGAGCCCAGGTGGGGGTCTGGCCTCTCTGCCCTGGGTGGATGTGGAGAAGGCCTGGCAGAGGTCTGGCAGGGCCTCGGCTCCCTCTCCTTAAAAGGTGTGCTGGCGCGAGGTGAGCCGGTGGCAACGGCCTCCCAGGTTGGCAGCCGCTGCTCCTGGCCTGAGTCACTGGCCATGACACAATCCTCAGGGAGAGCCCCTCTGACTAATTCCATGGCCCCGAACTCACCAGGGGCTGCTGGCTCGGCAGCGTTGCCCAAAGCTGCCCTGTGGGTGCCTCTCGGCTCCTGGGCCTGTGGCAGAGGGGTTAGCAGGGCAGCTGCAGGGCCCGGGGGTCCTGCTGGGAGGCACGGGCACCAACCTCCTAGCTCTGAAGCACAGACACCTGCTGAGCCCAGGGAAAGGGGTCACAGCCACAGGCTCCCCCAGCCGCTGGCCGTCCTGGGTGTGGCTTCTGGGTAATTATTCTCCTGACACCTTGAGTCTATCCAGTTGACCTGGGGGCAGGAGGTGGGGATGGGAGCTTGAGTTTGCTGTGCTGGTGCCCTCACTGGTGTTCTCTGCTGTCACCCCCACCACACCCCTGCCAGGCACTTCTCCCCACTTCACAGAGGAGCAGACCGAGCACAGTGGGATGGCAGTGGATGGCCGAGACTCGCTTCAACTAGGAATGCTCATCATCCAAGAGCGTCAGCCGTTCTTAGAAGCATTTGGACAAATGACTGGTGGCCTTCTAAACACTCGGGGAGTGACCAGGCCCTCAAGAAGCTGATGCTCAAGACATCAGAGCAAGGGGCTGCGGGCCACTCCTGAGCCAATGGCAGACTGAGGGGAGCTCAGGGCACAGGAAGGGGCGTGTGCCCAGGTCACGGTGTGTGTGTGTGAAAGGGACTTGGAGCCAATCCGAGGTTAGCCGGCCCGAAAATGACAATGAGTCACAGCCTTCTCTTCCCTCGGCTTCCGAAGACGTGAGCAAGGAGGGCCATCTCTGGGGCCTGGACACGTTCGGTCAAGGGGATGTTGACAGACCGGCCGCCAGTGCCCTTCCCAGCAGTCCCCACCTCGGCCACCGGGGGAAAGTGTCTCCGGAAAGTGAAGGTGATTCTGGCCAGACCTCCGGAAATCCCGAATGTGTGGGCCCTGGGCTGGGAGGGTGCAGAGAACAATGCCGGGGCCGTGTCCATGGCTGACGGGGACGCTGTGGGGCAAGCAAGCTTCCAGGCAGCTCTGCAGTCCCTGGCTTCTGCCTGGAGACCTGCCCCTGACCCAGGCCCCAGCGCTGGCTCCCATGGCCCCAGCGGAAATCTGGCCACTAGTTGTTCCAAGCAGCCTCAGCTCTCCAGCCGCCTCCTGACAGCCTTTGGAAGCTGGGGGCCGCCACTGGGCCCTCCACAGTTGTGTGCAGGGAGAATTCGACCTGAGTTCATGTCCTGACTTTGTCACCCACCAGCGCGGTGTGACCTTGGCAAGTAGCCTCGCCATCCCGAAGCTCAGATGTCACAGTGAAATGGGGACGATGATGGCTCGCACTGGCCACACGCCTGTTATGTGTCATCTCACTGAAATGTCACTTAGACAGCGACTATTATTTTTTTAAATACATTTTGTTGATTTTTTTACAGAGAGGAAGGGAGAGGAATAGAGAGTTAGAAACATCGATGAGAGAGAAACATCGATCAGCTGCCTCCTGCACACTCCCCACTAGGGATGTGCCTGCAACCAAGATACATGCCCTTGACTGGAATTGAACCTGGGACCCTTCAGTCTGCAGGCTGATGCTCTATCCACTGAGCCAAACCGGTCAGGGCTAGACAGCAACTATTGTTATCACTATCTTACAGACGAGGAAACTGAGGCCCAGGGAGCTAAAGTCAGTCGGTACGAACAGGTGCTGGAGCTCAGAACAGAACTCGGTTGTATTTGACCCCATAGTCGTCATGATCTTACCCATGAGCTACACGCTTTCCCATTGGGGCCAAGATTTTCACCAGTTTGAACTTTAATTGCACCATCTACAGACAGGTTAATACAATCATTACCAAATGAGGTCATGGTGCAGATGAAATGGCAAAGCAGGTAGGAGCCTTGTGGTATCTAGGAAGGGCTCAAGACATGTCCATCACTCTGCTTTTCCCGCCCCACGCTTCCCCCTTCTCTAAACTACGTCTTAAACAGGAAACACCAGGCTTCCCGAGATAAGGACCACAGTACCCACCAGGGAGGAGCCCGTCCTTGTGCCAGGCTAAGGGCCTTACATGTGGCTCTGTGTCCTGGCCCGGCACCACCCCCTCCTGCTCCAGAGCTGGCTCAGCGGTGCCTGTGACTCAGGCAGCCCCGGGGAGCAAGAGGTGGTGACCTCACCCTTGGAGAATGCCCACTGGAATTCACCCTGAGTCTGGTCGGCCCACTGTTCTCCATGCCTCCCTCCAAGCCAGCCCGTCACACACAGCTGCTGATGGGAGCACCTCTTCTGAGCTAGGTCACCCCTGTTTTACACAGATGCGAATTATTAATTGGGGGTGAGCCGGTTCCCCACCCTAGGCCAGCTTCCTGGGTGACCACAGGCAAGTAGCTGTCTCTCCCTGGTCTGCAGCCAGCATCCATCCCTTGGTGCCCCACACTGCCCAACGCTCCACCCACATCTAACCCTCCCAACACCCCCCAGAGGTGGTTATGGTTGTTCTCATTTCACACGTGAGGAAACTGAGGCCCAGAGAAGTGGTTCGAGCCCAAGATACAGCCTGGGAAAGGGCCTGGGGTGGCCTGGCCCATTCCCTCATCCCTCCCCTTTGCCACATTGCTACCACAAGGACAGTCAATAATCTTTCTCATGCCAAGAGTGGGGACTTGGGGCCTCCCTCTTTTACCTGCCTCTCCCACCAGGAGATTCCTTTCACTCAAGCTCTACTCCTAAGGCTGGAATGTTCCCTCCAGTCCCAACAGGCGACCTCACCTCCTGACCTCAGTCGGCTGGTGTGTGAGGGCCTCTCTGTGGCTGTCCGGTGCCAGGAATTAGGAATTCATGCTCAAGGCACTCACAGCAAACACATTGATGCATCTAACATAGAAATGTCACAGTAGAAACAAATAACACATCAGGAAGATAAGCACAGAAAGGGATCAAGTCCTCAAGAGGAGCAAATCTGGAAGGGCTGTCAGGCACACCATAGAGAGAAGGCGACATTCCAGAAGGGTTTTTGTCTTGGGCATGGGGGTGGGGACAAAGAGGGAAAAGGGGTCAAATACAGGTGATGAAAGGAGACTAGACTTCAGGTGAGGAGCACACAGTTGAGTGTACATATGTTGTATTATAAAGCTGAATGCCTGAAATTTTCATAATGGCATAAAATAGTTATATAATATTATTAATATAATTCAGTATAATGTTAGTCCAATGAATTTAATAAAGAATACTATATAATAAAAGCCTTAATATGCTAAGTGTCCGGTCATCCGGTCAGCTGTTCAACCAATCAAAGGATGATATGCTAATGATATGCTAAAGCCACTCAGCCACTTGCTATGAAGTGCGCTGACCACCAGGGGGCAGATGCTCTGACTGGTAGGATGGCTTGCTGCCAGAGTCCAGCCAATTGGGACTGAGCGAGATGGGCCGGACATGTTCTGGAGCCCTCCCTGGCTGGCAAACCTCCTGCATCCCTCCCTGGCCCTATCGTGCACTGGTGGGGTCCCTTGGCTGGCTTGCACTCTCTCACAATCTGGGACCCCTCGGGGGATGTTGGAGAGCCAGTTTCAGCCGATCCCACAGGCCAGGCCGAGGGACATCACTGGTGCAGTAATTTGTGCACCAGACCTCTAGTAAGTAAATAAATGTAAATGATAGAAATTAATAGGGAGGCTAGGGTTGCCAAGGAGGAAGCCAAAATTCTACAGCCCTAGCCTAGGCCTCCACTCTAGGCTACAAAGTTTCAAACAGAAATGGCTGTGGCAATGGAGCGAGCAGAAGGCTTGGTTCCACTCCAGGCTACAAAGTTTCAATTGTAGAACATAAATTAATTACAGATTCCAGGGCCTCCACTTGGGTCACTGGGGGCATGGCCAGCCTGCAAACCACTATAAGCCCCTTACCCAGGCCTCCCCATGCCCCAAGGGAACCCCCACCCTGATCCGGGACACCCTTCAGGGCAAACCAGTCCCCACCCATGCACCAGGCTTCTATCCTATCTAATAAAAGAGTAATATGCAGATTGACTATCACTCCAACACACAAGGGGGCTCCCCCATGTGGTCAAACATGCTGCCCCCATGTGGACACAAGATGGCCACCACAGGATGGTCAGCAGAGGAGGACAGTGGGAGGTTCCAGGCCCTGCAAGGGAGGGCAGTTGTGGGCCATCAGGCCAACAGAAAAGGGCAGTTGTGAGGAACCAGGCCAGCAGAGGAGGGAAGTTGGGGGCAAACAGGCTGCCAGGGGACATCAATTAGGCTGATAGGGTAGTGGTTAGGAGGTGATCAGGCTGGCAGGCAGAAGTGGTTAGGGGCAATCAGAGAGGCAGGCCGGGTGAGCAGTTTGGAGCCAGCAGTCCTGGATTGTGAGAAGGATGTCCGACTGCCTGTTTAGGCCCGATCCTGGTAGGCAGTCAGACATCCCTGGAGAGGTCCCAGATTGATGAGGGTGCAGGCTGGGCTAAGGGACACTCCCCCACATCCCCACCCCTTGTGCACAAATTTCGTGCACGGGGCCTCTAGTGGTTTAATAATGACGGTTTAATAATGAAAACAGAGGTTTCAGGCACTGCTCTAAACACTCTACATTAACTCCTTCCATGCTCATGTGACCCTGGGAGATAGGTCCTTATCAGCTCCAGTTTTGGGATGAGGAAATTGAGACACAGAGGACTTTAGTTTTGACCTCAGTTCACACAGCTGGAAAGGGGCAGAGGCAGAATGTACCAGTAAACCTGATAGTCCAACTCTGGGGTCCCTGCTCTCCTCACTCCCTCCCTTACAGCCTCATTGCCACCCCATAGCACCAGCTCCCTGCCCTCCACAACCACCCTCTAATCTATCCCAGTCCAGGGAAATCACTCAGTTAAGGTCACACCCTTAACCTTTGCCCCATTTCCCAATATTTAGGTATTTTTCAGTTAATATTTTTGTCCATTATAAATGAAGCAATCAACATATTTGGACATGAAGCTTATTTCTTTTGGATATTATGGGTTGGGGTTTCCAGGGCAAAGGGGTCATTTTGTTGCCCCTGAGAACCTGGAAGGAGTGTCCCCAAGTCTGAAAATGGAGCTGGGTTCCCTCCAAGCATCGGTACCTCCCACTTGCTGGTTTACTTTGGGGGGAGGGGAGCTCCAGGGGAGGCTGAGCAGCAGGAATGTCATCAGACCTGCCCCACTTCTCCACCTCTGTCCACCTCTGCCTTAGAAAGTTCCAGGCCCCAAATTCTTGTATTTCTGAGACCCTGAGTCCAAAGCCACCATTCATATAAGGATCTGGCTATGATTATAGGTTTGGGGTGGTACTTGGAATGTGCGTTCTTAAAGCCCTAGTGTTTGGAACATGAACTACACCTTGAGATAATGCAGCTCTTAAAACCAAAGGCCTGCCCTAACCGGTTTTGCTCAGTGGTTAGAGCGTCAGCCTGTGGACTGAAGGGTTTCAGGTTCAGTTCCCGTCAAGGGCATGTGCCTTGGTTGTGGGCACATCCCCAGTGGGAGATGTGCAGGAGGCAGCTGATCGATGTTTCTCTCTCATTGATGTTTCGAATTCCCTCTCCCTCTCCCTTTCTCACTGTACAAAATCAATAAAGTATATTAAAAGATAAAAAAGACCAAAGCCCTTTCCAAGCCCAGCCTATTGCACCTCTTCCTTGAGCATCCCTCATGTCCCTACCTCTATCCCTGGGGCTGGGCACAAAGGAGGGCACAGGACTCTACAAGATAGATGAATGAATGGGTGAATGAATGAAGTGTGTAACTGTACCAAGGAGTTATTCCATGCCAGGCCCCGTGCCAGGTCCGCACACGTATCCCACTGCCCAGACCCCATTCCAAAGGCCCCTCTCTTCTCACTAAGGAGACCTGGCTGGGCCCCAGCACCTCTGCCACCTCCCGCATGACCTTGGGCACCTCTCTGTGTCCCTGAGCCACTGTGTGTCCTCCCTCCCGGTGAAACAGGCATATTTGTTGTTCCCACATTATTTCCTGTATTAGTCATGCCATGTCACAGGGTCCCTATGATGTCGAGATAGGGGAGGGAAAGTATCAAGTCTGGATGAGGAAAGAAATGGAAGTCCAGAGAGGGCAGGGGCCTTGCTTGAGGTCAACCAGCAAGCAAGAGAGAGGTAGCTCTGGGCTCCCCCTGCCGGCCTTGGGGTTGCTCTTGATGGAGGCTGGCAGGGAGGCTGAGGCGGAGAGATTCTTTCTGGAGGAGGGGAGGAGGCAGGAACTAGTCCCCCAGCCTCCCTACCCCCTGCCAAGGCCCTTCCAGGCCTGCACTTGATTGTCCAGATGAGCAACCCCCACGCAGCCCAGGAATGACTCTCAGTGGCCAGAGATGGGGACTGGCTGCCCATGACCCTGTTGTTTGCTCAGCCCTTGACCCTGACCACTGAGCCACAGCCAGGCCGATGGCCAGACCACAGAGCAGAGTTTCCTCCCCAGCTCAGGGAAGAACGCAGGTTCTGCTGGGCCAGCCAAGCCCTCCCTGTCCGGGCACTGGCCTCATGGGCTCCAGGAACAGGCGGAGGGGCTGGCCCCTGGACAATGGCCCAAGAGGAAGAGGTTGGCGGGGGGAGGAGGGTGAGCCTGGTCATCGCAGCCTGGGCAGCCTGGGAAGATGAGGCTGTTTATGCACGTGAGGCCTGGGTGGGTGTGCTTGGCCTCTGATGGGTCCCCTCCAGAGGCTGCAGTTCCCAGAACTCTGCTCTCCCCACGTCATGAACCTCCGGGCAGGAAGCCCTCGGAGACCAGTTCCCACTGCGGGGTTTGCAGAGGAAACCAGGCCCAGGGAAGGGAGGGACAGGTGGGGAGTGGGGGCCGTGAGCCGGTGAGCCTGCAGCCTGCAGTCAGTGGTGGGAGTGGCTAAGTCAGGAGGTGGCTCTTCAGAAACCCCCTTGAGGCCTCTCTGCCATCTCCAGCTATCCATCAACCAGAATGATGCCATGTGTCCACACATTTGACTCCCTGACCAGGCCTAAAGGCCTAGGGGTGAGGCTGGCTTTCTCCTTCAGGACTGGAGTGACCGAGGAGTCTGTGTCAAAGTGAACTAAACTCCCGGCCCCAGGCGAGTGTCCTTCTGATGCTTCCCTCTCTTCCTCTCTCTCCCAGGAATGAGACAGTCTCACCCCACCCCTGCCCCACTGTGACTGATTTCTGGACAGTAAGAGAATGCTTTTGATGTTTCCTTTTTTGTTAATCATTGCCTGGGGGTTTTCCCATTGAATTTTTTTTTTAATTTTTAATTTTTTAAGAGAGAGAGAGAGAGTGGAAGGGAGAGAGAAACACCAATATGAGAGAGACATATCGATTGATTGCCTCCTGCACATGCCCCGACCAGGGCTAGGATGGAGCCTGCAACCCAGGCACGTGCCATTGACAGGACTCGAATCTGCCAGTTCACGAGCCCAAGCTCCAACCACTGAGCCAAACCGGCCAGGGCAAGAGAGATTGTTCAGATGCTCAGACTCTGAGCTGGAGAGCATTGTCTCCTCTTAAGGCAACTCACTGAAAAGCTCAGGGACAGTGGCACAGGCCCCGGGGAGGTTGGGGGTGGCGGTCCTCAGAGACTAGGAACTTGATCTGAGGTTACCAACCATCCTGTTTGCCTGGGACTTCAGGGGGTTCCAGGAACAGGACTGTGAGTGCTAAAAGTGGGACAAGTCTTGGTTCTGTTGCTCACTGTCTAACTACACGTAAGTCACTTCACCTCTCCGTGTCTCAGACGTTTAGGAACAGAATGGGGTTAATATCTACCCTACGTTCCCCAGGTTGTCATGGAGCTCCTAGGAGACTGTGAACAGAACGTTCGAATGTGCTACATCCCAGCAGATGTCACTGAGGCTTATTTTGTCACTGTTAGTAATGGACATCCTGCTGAAAGACCTCCCCTCCTAGATGAAACCGGTTTGGCTCAGTGGATAGAGTGTCAGCCTGTGGACTGAAGGGTCCCAGGTTCAGTTCCAGTGAAGGGCATGTACCTTGGTTGTGGGTTGGTTATGGGTGCATGCCCAGTGGGGTGTGTGCAGGAGGCATCTGATCAATGTTTCTCTCTCATCGATGTTTTTGGTTCTCTATCTCTCTCCCTTCCTCTCTGTAAAATATATATATATATTTTTTTAAAAAAGACCTTCCCCTCCTACTGCCTGAAATTCATTCATTCACCAACAAACACTACTCAGCACCTACTATGTGCCAGGCACCCTGTGCACCAGCAGAGGAGGAAGAGCTTTCGTTGAACGAGCCTGTGCAGGCGTAATCAGAGCACAGGAGGACGGGTTTTCATGAACAGCTGCTATGTGCCACGCCCTGTCTTGAGCATATACAGACACGAACTCATCAGACCTCAGTGGGGTCGGGCTTATTCCATCACCATCTTGCAGAAGAAGACATCGAGGTTCGGAAAGGTGAAATAATCGGCTGAGAAGTCAGGGAGAGGACTCTAAGCACTATCTCTTTGAGTGTATACAAGGGAGGGCTTTTTCGGAGGAAGCTGCAGGTGCAAAGGTGGGGACATGGAACAGCATGATACCTCCAGGGAACAGCAAATTCACAGAGCTCTGTCCTGAGCTGCTGGTTCCTGTAAGCGACTGGGAGGCTGTGAAGGGCTTTAAGGAGTAGGGCAGAGGCTGAAGAAAGGCCGTTGGACCGTTGAGGGTTTAAAAAGGATCTGGGTTGCCCTAGCTGGTTTGGCCCAGTGGATAGAGCATCAGCCTGCAGACTGAAGGGTCCCCGTTTTCGATTCTGGTCAAGGGCACATGCCTGGGTTGAGGCTAGATCCCCTGAAGGGGGCATGCAGGAGGCAGCCGATGTTTCTATCTCCCTTTTCTTCTCCCTTCCTCTCTGAAATCAATTTAAAAATTTTTATTTATTTTTTTTAAAAAGGCTCTGAGTTGTAAGAAGAGCTTGGAGGTAGAAGCCTGGAGGCCGGGGGCCAGCGGGGGACTCATGCGGAACACTTCCTCTTAGGTTTGAAGCCTCACCAGGATGAGTTTGGTAAATGGCTGATGTTTCGCCAGGCCCCGGGCTGACTCCTGGATACAGAGACTCCTGAGAGCCAGTTACAAAGGGGCCTGGGAGGGTCACCCTCTGACCCCAAGGCTGGGTGACAGAGCTCCAAGGGGCAGCCGCTAAAGGTCCTCCCCCACCCCCACCACCCCGCCCACGGCTGCAGCCGCGGTGGGCGAAGCCAGAAACGCACGCAGTCAAGTTCAGCCCCTGTAGGCGGGGGCCCGCGCGGGCCTCAACCAGTAGGGAGGGGCGCAGGGGGGAAGTTCGGGGGACTTGGGGGCACCCTTGCAGAGAAGTCGCCCCAAGAGTTTCTGCAGGGACCCGGGGCCCGCCCGCAGCCCGCCCCCCCACCCGCCCCTCCCTCCGGCGCAGCGCTGCCCTAATAAGGTGCGCCCCAAGGGAGCGGCTGTCGTCACCTGAGTCCGCCCAGCCCCGCAGCCCGCCCGAGGGGGGCACCCTTCCCAGGCCGCGCCCCCAGCGCCTTCCTTCCGGTCAGAAAGCGCCGTCCCCCGCCCCCTCGCCTTGTCCAGGGGCTGCCCTGGGTTGCAGGGGTGTCGACTCCCGTCGGGGCACACGATACTCCCCATCCCACCTCCCACCACGTCGGGGCTCGGGTCCCTGCGCCCCCTGCCATCCGGCTGCAAGGGAACCTTGGACCTGCGGCGCGGGAGAGCGGGGATGTTGAGCCTGAAATGGGGATACCCGAAAGCCAGGGGTGGGGTGGAAAATCAGCCTCCCTCCCGGACGTCCCAGCCCACCCGGCGCCTGCTCAATGCCTGGCACTGAACCCAGTTTTTAAATCGCCTGTGCCAGCTTCCGAGGACTGGTTTAGGAAGCGCCAGGACGAGCCAGGCGGCTGGGGTGCTGACTGGCTTAAGGGAGCTTTTCTGAGCCTCAGCGTCCTGTCTGGACAATGGGGAGCTAGTGGCTTACTCCTCAGGGTTGTGGCGAGCGTGCAATGTGTTGATACCTGGCTGTACTTTCCAGGAGCTTTGGGGAGAGTCGTTTGCAAGGCCTTGATAAACAGTTGACCCTGAAGGGTTGCAGTCCCAGGGTCAGAGGGTCAGAGGTGAGACCCAAACCCCAGTGTCTGGCTCAGTTCAGCTTTGGTCCCTGGTCTTGCTTGCCAGGGTTGGTGGTGTAGGTGCAGTTTTGGAAAACGGCGAGGTGTTTATCTTCAGGTTCCAGTAAATCCTGATTAGGTGAGGGAGAACGTCTGTGCTAGCGTGTGTCTGACGCCCCGAGCAGTGTCCCTTTTCAGCCAAGGAAAGACAGGCCCCGGCCAGGAACTAGGTGAATTTAATAACATGACTTCGTTTTTGATGACTTTGGAGTTTCCATGGAGCGTTTAGAATGGCTATTTATGGCACTTGGCTTTCCATACATGGTCACGACATAGATCCACTTAATGGTTTGAGTATGAAAATGTTCATACATACAAGGGCATAGAGAATAACAGTACAATGATCCTTCATATATTTACCTAATGTTCACTTTTTAAAAAATATATATATTTTATTGATTTTTTACAGAGAGGAAGGGAGAGGGAAAGAGAGCTAGAAACATTGATGAGAGAGAAACATCGATCAGCTGCCTCCTGCACACCCCCTACTGGGGATGCGCCTGCAACCAAGGTACAGGCCCCTGACGGGAATCGAACCTGGGACCTTTCAGTCCTCAGGCCAATGCTCTATCCACTGAGCCAAACGGGTTTCAGCCACTTTTTTTCTTATTTAAAAAAAAATTTTTTTTTATTGATTTCAAAAAGGAAGGGAGAGGGAAAGTGAGATAGAAACATCAATGATGAGAGAGAATCATTGATCGACTGCCTCCTGCACACCCCACACTGGGATCAAGCCTGCAAGCCGGGCAGGTGTCCTGATTGGGAATCAAACCTTGATCTCCTGGTTCATAGGTTGACACTCAGCCCCTGAGCCCCGCCAGCTGCTCACTTTCCAAAGATATAAATGCGTTAAAATGTGAGCTGGTTTGTAAAGAGGATAAAAGTATGAGGAGGACAAGGGCAAAACTGAGCGTGCTCACCGTGCCTGAGGTTTGCCTGGACTGCCTGGGGCTGTGCTGGGCAGAGGAGTGAACGAGGGCCTTGCCTCCCGTCTGCGGTGGAGGAGGGAAGCTCTGAGTGGCCATCTGCCCCTGAGCCTGGCTGGGCCTCAGCTGCAGTTGCGACCTGTGCATTCCTCCAGCATCTCACCCAAGAGTCACCTTTCTATTCCCGGTCAAGGGCACTACCAGATTCCAAGTTCAACTGGGCAGGTAGGGGGGAGTGCAGGAGGCAACTAATCATTGTGTCTCTCTCACCTCAGAGTCTCTTTCTCCTCTTCCCTCCCTCCCACTCTCTCTGAAAACCAGTATGCCCTCTGGTGAGGATCAGCAACAGAAGGAAGAAATGGCGTTGAGCGGTGGAGCGAAGCACAGCAGGCAAGGCGCTTAACTCGCTCCCGGAGTTTACTCACTGTCCGGTGTGGGAGTTAAATAACGAAGTGCAAAATAATTTTTTTTTAAAGTACATGTTATAGAGGACCAAGAGAGTTTTTGCCTTTTGCCTGGAGAACCCCACCCCACTCTGCCCTACTGTAGTCCTCCTGTTGGCTTCCGGCTCGCTCATTCTCTTAGTCCTGTGTCATTGGCTCCATGGGGTCCCCTGGCATATGCTTTCATTGAGGCTTTTATCACAGGGGGAGAGAGGGGAGGGAGAGGAGTTGATTAATTTAAATGTCTGTCTTATTCTAGTTGATTTAACGCTCCCAGTAGCTTGTGGGGTGCAAGAGGCCTAGTAGGTGCACAGCAATTGTTGGATGACTATTAAGGCTCGGAGCTTCCAAACCAGTGCTCACCCCCGCCTCCTTCCCCAAAGAGCAATTCAACCTTCAGTCAGTCATGTATTCACTCATTTTAAATGGACGATTTCATTCATCCAGCAAATGTTCAAGCTC
Organism: Antrozous pallidus; assembly: GCA_027563665.1. Lineage (NCBI taxonomy): Eukaryota > Metazoa > Chordata > Mammalia > Chiroptera > Vespertilionidae > Antrozous > Antrozous pallidus. The sequence goes on along the minus strand of CM050513.1, from coordinate 111,656,416 downwards.
TCCTGCCGGGGACCAGCTGATGTGCAGCCGGTGAGCGAGGTGATGGTGGGGCTGCCCACAGTGAAGGGGCCGACCAGCCCGGGGCCCTGGGGGATGATTATCATTTGAATGGGGCCTCCCAGGGTGAAGGCAGGATTGGCGTTAGGCTGAGAGAAGGGGGATGTGAAGGAAGCAGAGGTGTGAATGTGTGAGACGCTTGGGTGGGGCCCCCAGCCGGGTGTGGCCGGATCCTGTGGTGGAGTGTGGGGGTGAAGAGCTAAGGGGGGGCAGTTTGGGCCCTTTGGGGAGGGTGTCACGTGCTCGCTTACTTCCCCCCTCCCCCGCTGGTGAACAAAGGGCTGGGTGCATAATCTGCGGCAGTGGCTTCTCAAGGCTTCCTGACTGTGACTACGAAGGAGATCCGCATTCCATCACAACCCGGCACAACACACAAGACTGAAAGAGGTCATGAGACATTTTACTCTTACTACCCAAGACCCACTCTGATATCTTCTCTTCTATTTTATCATCATCATCATCATCATGAAATTCTGAGTGGGACTAGCCAAATTAATTTCAAGATCCATCAGTGGGTTTTGCCCTGCAGTTTGGAAAACTTTGATCCAAGAGTCATTCTAGTCCCAAGGCTCTAAGCCTGAGCTGTCCTGTCTTCTCCTGCCCTCTTGTGGGGGTGAGGCACCCCAAGATAGAAGGAGCCCCTCATTTTCTCCCCTGAGCCTGAGCACCTGGAGGAGTGACAGGGAGCATGAAGCCTGGGTACCTGTTTTCTCCCAGGAACCTGTTGCTCCCCAGGACATCGAGATTAGGGTGGTGGCTTCTAGTCCTTTCTCTTTGGAGACACTGGATGTGGCCTGATATCCAGGCACAGGGGCCTCTCCCTCCCAGAGTCTTCCTGGCTCCTGGGGCCCTCCTTGCACGCTTTGCTTTCTTGTTTCTCTTTCCTTTTATGTCTGGGTGTCTCCTCTTTTATGGGCCCCATGGCTTGTAGGGCAAAGGTGAGACCCTATACCTGCCATCAGGGAACCTTAGAGCAAAGAGGGGTGTGGGCCTCTCCCTGGGGGAGGCAGCATGAGTCCTGGTTAAGATCTGGGATTCACAATGGAAAGTGCCTGGGTTTGTTGTAGTGCACCCGCATCTTACAAAGGACACCTCACAAGAAGTGCAAAGGACACAAGAAGTCGAATTACGAAGTCATTTATTAAAGGCCAGCGGCATACGAGGTATGGAGCAAAAGCACTCCAGACCTTGACGCCCCGAACAGCTTGCCACATCTGGCTTATATTGGCAGAATATCACAAAGGTATTGATTACCTGTTTCACGAAAAGCATTTTTTTACAGAAGCAAAAATTGAGCAAGTTAGTTACCTAAAGTATCTAAAAATCACTGAATCAACAGGAACACATTATCTGGGACCCCTGGGCAATTTGGAATAATGGTGCTGTCCAGATCCTGGGATCACGGAGTTAACAGGAATGCACTATCGGTAGCTACTGAGACAATTTAGGGTCTGTTCTGATTCCAGGACCACTGAGTCAACCGAAACTCGTTATCTGTAGCTACTGAGACAATTTGGGATAACTGTCCTGTCCTGGTTCCCAGAGGAATGTGCTTCGGTGACCAGTGAGATCATAATCAATGTGACATTCCAACCATCATCAATGGAGTATTGGGATAACATACATACGTTCAGAAAACCAAAATAACTTTCTATTGTTTTATCAAGCAAATAAGAACAGAACCCAAACAGTAGTTTCTACCTGAGTTGATTGCTACCATACTTTAGATTCAAGCCCCTATCCCCCTGCTGGCCTGCTGGTGGCCTTGAGGAGCGCTCATCTAACTGCATCTGTGGATTGAGATCCTTGCCACCACTTTGAAGACTAAATGAGGGAATGCAGGTACACAGGGCTCGCTAAGACGTGTTCTATGGGCATGTTAGTGGAGTGTCACTCCACTCGGGGCAGTGACACGGGAGAGAAGAAAGGCCGAGCTGGGTGAAGCACTTCACCCGCACTATCCCCACCTGCTTCCGAGCGACTCTGAGAGGGAAATAAGCTCATTACCTCCTTTCAGGGACTGAGGCTCAGAGAGTGAAGGGACTGCGGCCCCCGATGGCAAAGGATCTAACCCTGACCTCCCTGGCCATAGGGCTTTAACCCTCCTCCGGTTCCCCAACAGACTTGACAGCATTTCCACCAGATGGGTCCCAGTCCCTGTGTCTTAGCGCAGCTGCTCTAACAGAATTAATTCCACAATCCGCGAAGATGGTGGTTACAGGAAGAGCCGGACAGCTAGACCTCCCTGCCAGGTTTCTTTCCTCGTGGCCTCTGCCCCTGGGGCTGTTGATTCTGAAAGGGATGACTTTATGGCTAGGTGTATTTGAGCTCTGTCTCAGGAGTCCCACCACGAACCTGGGTTCCACCTGGCTCCACCACTTCCTCTCTAGGGGCTGAGTTTGGGGACCACCTCTCCAGGATGTGGCCATCAGATGCTCTCTCTCTCTCTCTATCTCTTTAAAAATATTTTTTATTGATTTTTACAGAGAGGGATAGAGAGTTAGAAACATCAATGAGAGAGAAACATCGATCAGCTGCCTCCTGCATACCCTCTATGGAGGATGTGCCTGCAACCAAGGTACAAACCTGGGACCCTTCAGTCTGCAGGCCGACGCTCTGTCCACTGAGCCAAACCGGTTAGGGCCATCAGATGCTCTCTCCATGAGTGAGTGTGTCTCACGAAGGTTCAGATTCTGTGAAGCAGAATGGGGTTGCCTGGCTTGAGTCAGGCCTGCCCTCTGGGTAGGGGGACAGGACCTTGTGATTGGCAGTCCTGCTATAACCCAATGGAATGGGGGTGGGGTGGATCCCCAAAGGAAGGACTGCTGTGATCAGAATTAGGAGGTAAGAGAAGTTGGGACACAAATCAGAAGCTCTTCACCCTCGAATTTTACCCATTGGTCCTAGTCCTGGACTCCCTGAAAATAAATTTCTCTTTCCCTGCTTTCCCTCTCCTTTCCGTTCTCTTTTCTTCCTCGCTCAGACTTTTAAGTGCTGCTCTGTTTCAGACACACTGCTAGACCCTGGGAAAAAAAGATGAGTCAAACCCAGGGGAATTTCTCTAGTCCGTATCAGCACATATATAGATCAGAGCTCAGCCACCGCCAGGCCAGGGCAGGCATTGCCAATCAATCCCAGCACACTCTCCCGGGGAGCCTGGGCTCAGCCTTGAGATTCTGCTCTGCGCAGAGCTCCAGGTGGCCATTCTCATCATTTGGGGATAATCCAAATATGGAAACTCTTTTCCGTGCCTAAATCCGAAACATTCCTCTTTCCCCAAACAATTCTGGCATTCACAAGCAGCAGCATTCCACTGTGCTTACCCCCCAAGGTCATTTTGTCTCCTCAGGGAAAATAGCATTGGTGCCTTTGACTCCTCAACCTGGTTGAGTCAGCCTCATGGTTAGGTGTCTGAGCATAGTCCTCCAGACAGACAGACCACATCCAAGGCCTATCCCTCCCTTCTGAGCCTTGGGGTTTGGGTAGATTTTCTATGGCTCCTGTAACAAATACACTCAGCCACTTAAAACTAGACACATTTATTATCTTGCAGTTCTGGCCGTCAGAAGTGCAAAATGACTTGCAGGGCTGAAATCAAGGTGTCATCAGGGCTGTGTTCTTTCTGGAGGCTCCCAATGAGAATCCATTTCTTTGCCTTTTTTGGCTCTTAGAGCCTGCCCACACTCCTTGGCCCGTAGCCCCACCCTCCTGAGAGATCCCTTGCCCCTTCACCTTGTGAGGACAGTGAGAAGGTGTCCGCTATCAACCAGGAAAAGGACCCTCTCCAGAGAGTAACCATGGTTACTTTTATCACGAAAATGGACCTGGATCTTGGACTTAGCCTCCAAACTATGAGAAATGAACTTCTGTCTTTTATGAGCCACCCAGTGTGGCATTTTGTTACCGAGGTCTGAATAGACCGAGACACTCACCCTCTGTCCTGTGACGAGGGCCTTTCTGATTCCATCAACTGGATAATTCATGAAAACCTCAAGATCCTAATCAAAGTCACATCTGCAAAGTCCTTTTTGCCCTTTGAAGTAACATCCAAAGATTCCAGCTAAGGGACTGAAACTGGTGTCTCTTTGGGGGCACTGTTCTGTCTGCCACAGACTCTTCACCTGTAAGATAGGGGTACTGGTAACCCACTTCATAGTCTTGTGGGGGAGATGACGGGAGACAATGCGTGTGAAGCCCTGAGCAGAGCGCCTGGCAAATGCAGTTTGTGGGAGACTCCTGCATCCATAGGAGCGGTTACCGGGGAGAGCTCAGAGCCCTGAGCCCTGGCCCTCGGCCCTGTATGCCTCCTCTTCTCTCTCTTCTGGGTACCCTCTGCTCAACCCTGGTGATGGGGAGATGGGTAGGGTGGGGCTGTGCAAAATCATTGCAACGTGTCAGATTTGTGTTTAGTGTCTTTTCTAAGCTCTATACCCCCACCAAACACACACATGCCAGATCTCCAGCTTTTGTAGAATCCCCTGATTAGTACAGAGAAGTGGCCCCAGCACAAGCAGCATCAGAAACACCTGGGACCTTGTCAAGGCACTTTCTTAGGCCCCTCCCCGGACTAAAGCAGAAGCTCTGGGGTGCTGCCTAAGGGTTTGAAGGAGCCCCCAGGGCATTGGTCGGCAAACTGCAGCTCGAGAGCCACATGTGGCTCTTTGGCCCCTTGAGTGTGGCTCTTCCACAAAATTCCATGGCCTGGACGAGTCTATTATGAAAAAGTGGCTCTAGAAGTTTAAGTTTAAAAAATGTGGCTCTCAGCTGAAACCAGTTTGGCTCAGCGGCTAGAGCATCAGCCTACAGACTGGAAGGTCCCAGGTTGGATTCCGGTCAAGGGCATGTACCTTGGTTGCAGGCACATCCCCAGTAGGGGCTGTGCAGGAGGCAGCTGATCGATGTTTCTCTCTCATCGACGTTTCTAGCTTTCTATCCCTCTCCTTTCCTCGCTGTAAAAAAATCAATAAAATATATTTTTTAAAAAATTGGCTCTCAAGAAACTTCAGTCATTGTACTGTTGATATTTGGCTCTGTTGACTAATGAGTTTGCCGACCACTGCTCCAGGGCATTCTTTCTTATTTATTTATTTATTTATTTATTTATTATTAAAAAAATTTTTTTTCAATATAACTTATATTTAATAGTAGTACATATGTTTTCCTTCCCCCGCCCCCAATATCCTCTCCCCAGCCTCCCTTACCCTCCAGCACATGTCCCCACCTGTGCTCCAGGGCATTCTAACGATCCCTCAAGTTTGAGGACACGTGGATGGAGCATCTTCCCAAGCACCCCACCTGCAAGGTAGACACAGCAGTAGGAGTCCCGGGGCACAGGTGAGGGAAGCTCAGGGAGGGGAGTAGTTCCTGTAAGGCCATGCAGGCAGGACATGGGAGAGCTCAGGCTGGAGACTGAGCAAAGTGGGTGCTCTTTCCACATTGCTCTGGAGTTCTTTTGCCCTCACGGTGCCACCTGGACAAAGGGCCCCGTGCCCAGGCCACCCACAGGAAGCTGCACCCGGCCCCTCCCAGAGCACAGCCCTGCCCAGGGACCTCTCACTCCTCACCTGGCCTGTGTCATTGTGGGCAGGACTCTGCTCCAGCTTCCCGTCTCAGGGTCTGATAACTAACTTATACTTGAGTGTAAATGGCTGATGATGCCTTCAAGGGTTACCTGATCCTGAAGGAGATGTTTGTGTTAAGGAGGAAGACAGAGAGCTCATGGCGGGGGTGTCAGGAGTGTCAGGAGGAAACCGGTATGTTTTGATGAGAGGGCCGTGGACCTCGGGGAACAGGCAGAATTGTCTCGTGGAAATAGCAGAGGGCACTGCTGGGCCTGGGCCGTCACTGCTGGGGATCTTGGGCAAGTTGCTTCATTTCCCGCCTAAGCCTTCATTTGCTTACCTGTGAATGGGCCTGATTCCTGTGTTGGGTTCCACTGGGAGGAACACACCTCTATCAGGTATCGGTGTTTTTCTCTCTTTTCCACGTCCAGCGTGGAGAGAGAGATTGGGTTCAGTTTCTGAGTAGAGGAGCTGGGGATGAAGAAATAAAGGAAACAGAAGAGACGACGCAGAAATATAAAAATAAAAAGCTGGGGCCGGGTGGGACGTCTGTTCTCTCTGATGAAGAGATCCAACCCAAACAGCAGCAGTTTATTTATAATCCAAAATGCAAAGGAGTTTTTCCAACATTAGGATCAAAGGAGTTTCAGTGGGCCCAGGCCTATTTATTCCCCCATTCCCAGGACAAGACTGTATTTACATTTCAAGGCCCTCTCCCCACACCTGAGGTAAAGTTAAGGCCAAGCTGATAACATATTCAGCCTCATTGGTGAATGTGTTTTTCCAAGTCGAGGTTTTGCCAGGCACCTTGGATTCAGCCAACACAAAGATTTAAAAAATACTCAAAGTGTCTTGCCTGGGGGCACCCCTCACAATCAGGTGGCCCCCTTCTCCCCAAATTGCCCTGGCAAGCTGCTGTGCTCTGAGCCCAATCAGTACAAACTTACCCCAGGTTACAAAGTAGGTAGGTCCCTTCCTGGGACAGTACCTTCTGCCACACCTCTGTGCTACCTGCAAGAGCACTGCTCAGGGTCAGAGTGCCCAGCAATCCCTGCTTCTGGAAGCCTTCCCTGATGCCAACCTGAGCTGCAGCCACGGGGGAGGCAGGACGTGGAGGGCTGTGTAGAGAGCCCTGGGCTGGGAGCCAGGGGCGTGGGATCTGGGCATGGCTTTGCCACTGACTTGCTGTGTGACCTAGACAATTCCCTGTCCTTCTCTGGGCCTGAAGCCTCGCCTGAAAATTGAGAGTGAGCCCTGACTGGTTTGGCTCAGTGGATAGAGTGTCGCCTGCAGACCAAAGGGTTTCAGGTTCAATTCCGGTCAAGGGCATGTGCCTTGGTTGCAGGCACATCCCCAGTGGGAGGTGTGCAGAAAGCAGCCGATCGATGTTTTTCTCTCGATGATGTTCCTGACACTCTGTCCCTCTCCTTTCCTCTCTGTAAAAAATCCATAAAATATATATATATTTTTAAAAATGAGAGTGAAATATAAAGATGGATAAGGGCCTTTCCACAGGAGCGTGGTAACCATTCCTGGACCCCTAGCCCTGCCACCCCGGATATGGTAATGAGGCACACCCTGCTGGAATTGTTCCCACAGCCTTCTGCGAGATTCATTGTTTTCTGCCTGCATGACAAGTTCTGCCAGGGAAGGCCCTGGCGGGCTTCTTGTTTTGTCTTCATCCTTACACTGAGCCCTGAACTCTGCACATCACTGTGCTCATTAATTCCCAAACATTCCGGCTTTGCTCAGGAAATCACTTTTTTCCCCCCACGGTGCCACCTCCTCCACGAAGCCTTCCCAGATGCTTCCTCCCTGCAAACACTCCCCCACCCACCTCACACTTCTCCTCTTGCTCTCGTAATCCCTTCATTTAGATTTGTTGGGAGGGTTTCATTGTTCCTAGAACAATGCCGGGCACACCCAATAAAGGAGGGTTAAATTCACTTGAATTACAGATTTTATTTGATTTTTTAAATATTTTATTGATTTTTTACAGAGGACAGGAGAGGGCTAGAGTGTTAGAAACATGTGTCAGCTGCCTCCTGCACACACCCTACTAGGGATGTGCCTGCAACCAAGGTACGTGCCCTTGACTGAAATCAAATTTGGGATCCTTCAGTCTGCAAGCGGATGCTCTATCCACTGAGCCAAACCAGTCAGGGCTTGAATCACAGTTTTAGGGGAGAACAGGGGAGGAGGGAAAGAGAGGGAGGAAGGAAGAGAGAAAGTGGGGGGCGGGGGGCAACCACTAGAAGGGGATCTTCTGCCCTAACTGGTTTGGCTCAGTGGATAGAGCCAAGGTCCCAGGTGTTGCTGATGCTGTTTCAGCCTGCAGACTGGTTCCCAGGTTTAACCCTGGTCAAGGGCACATCTCTGTGTTGCGGGCTTGATCCCCAGTGGGGGACGTGCAGGAGGCAGCCGATCAATGATTCTCTCTCATCATTGATGTTTCTGTCTCTCTCTCCCTCTCCCTTCCTCTGTGAAGTCAATACAAATATGTTTAAAAAATACAAAAAAAAAGAAGGGATCTTCTCTGGGAAGGCCGATAGATGGCAAACAGCTGGTGGGGTTCATGGCAGTGTGTGTGTGTGTGTGTGTGTGTGTGTGTGTGTGTGTGTGTGTGTGTGTGTGTTGTGTGTGTTGTGTGTGTGGTGTGTGTGTGTTGTGTGTGTGTTGTGTGTTGTGTGTGTTGTGTGTGTGTTGTGTGTGTGTTGTGTGTGTGTGTGTGTGTGTTGTGTGTGTGTGTTGTGTGTGTGTTGTGTGTGTGTGTGTTGTGTGTGGTGTGTGTGTGTTGTGTGTGTGTGTTGTGTGTAGTGTGTGTGGTGTGTGTGGTGTGTGTGTGTGTGTGTGTGTTGTGTGTGGAGTGTGTGTGTGTGTGTGTGTGTGTGAGAAAGAGTGTGAGACTGTGACTCATCCCACTCCTGCAGGCTGGGGGATGCTGCAGACAGGATGAGACAGGAGTTAACAGCCCCAAGGAATTTTGACCAGGATAACACAAGCCTTGGAGTATTTCTAGAATGCAGAAGGTTAAGGGTGCGGGGAGCTGGGTCAGAGCAAAACTGCCTGATTGTGTTACTTATTTATTTTTTTTGCCTGGAAAAAATATTCACAAGATTCAAAAGCTACAGAGAGGGCATTGTGAAAAGTCTTCCACCTCCTGTGCCGTGCCTGCTTCCGAGGCCTCCCCAGGAGCAGCCTGGGTTTCCAGCTGCTTCGGCGTCATCCTCCCTGTGCTCCCCTTCCCTTTTCATACCAGAAAGCACGGCATCCACACTGCTCCTCGCTGCCCTTTCCCTTCGCACGTCTTGGAGAGCACTGTGTATGAGCCCTAAAAACGCCTTCTCGTATCCTGTCTTTGGATGCCTTTAGGCTGCCAGTTAAAACACAGGACTCCCAGGTAACTTGACTTTTTTGAACTTCAGGAAAAGAACAAATAACTTTTTAGTATAAGTTTGTCCCATGCAATATTTGGGACATACTTACACTAAAAAATGATTCACGATTTATCTGATATTCAAATTTAACTGGGCATCTTGTATTTTCATTTGCCAAATCTGCCCCCTCGCTGTATTACACGGGACTCTTTATAATGAAGTGTTTGATTATAAAAAAAATTTTTTTAAACATATTTTATTGGCGAAACTGGTTTGGCTCAGTGGATAGAGCGTCGGCCTGCAGACTGAAAGGTCCTGGGTTTGATTCTGGTCAGGGGCATGTGCCTTGGCTGCGGGCACATCCCCAGTGGCGGGGGGGGGGGGGGGGTGTGTGTGTGTGCAAGAGGCAGCTGATTGATGTTTCTCTCTCATCGATGTTTCTGACTTTCTATCCCTCTCCCTCCTCTCTGTAAAAAAATCAATAAAATATATTAAAAAACAAAACAAAAAAAAGGGAAAAAGAAAACATATTTTATTGATTTTTTTTTACAGAGAGGAAGGAAGAGGGATAGAGAGTCAGAAACATCGATGAGAGAGAAACACTGATCAGCTGCCTCCTGTACACCTGCTCCTTGGGATGTGCCTGCAACCAAGGTACATGCTCTTCACCAGAATCGAACCTGGGACCTTTCAGTCCGCAGGCTGACCCTGTATCCACTGAGCCAAACTGGTTAGGGCTCTAATGAAGTGTTTGGAGGCTCCAGGAGTTAGGCAATGGGCCTGCTTGGTGGGCATTCATGCCCTGGCCTGATTCTGAACTGGACCTGCCGGCTCCAGGTTCGGGCCCAGTGCCGGATCTCCCTCTCCCGGCCCCAATTGCTCAGATGAGAAATGAAAGGCTTTTAGAGTCAGGGTCATTCGGTCCACCTCTCTGCTTGAGGCCCAGAGAGGGCAATGACTCACTCAAGACACACAGCAAGTCAGGAGTCAGGGCAGAGCTGGCACGAGGCCCGGGTCTCCCGTCTCCCAGCCGCTCTTTTGTTTGTTTGTTTTTCTCACGCTGCTCAGTATGAAATACTCCTGGGGGTCCGCAGTGACTATTCTAAGCCCGAGCTTTTGGAACTTGCATAGACACTCAGGAAGTGGGGGCGAGAGAGGGTTCAATTCTGGGCCTGACCCCTGTAGGACCCAGCGGATGGGAATAATAATAGTAGCAGCCACCACTGTGCTGGTGTTTTAAGAAACCTGTCCCTTTCGTCCCTCACAATGAGTGTCATCAGTCCCATTTCCCAGAGCTGAACACAGAGGCTCAGGAAAGGCAAAAAATCTCATCATTTGCCAAGTCCCCATCTATGACGTGGCGGTGCTAGGATTAAACCCGGATACGTTTCACTCCAAGGCCCAAACCTTGGGATCAGGAACACATATGAATGTTTTTGGGCCATTTGTCAAGTGCTTGTGACAAGCCCTCGTTAGTGCCCCAAGACCACTTTAGTTTCACAATGCCCAACGCAGGGCCAACATCGTGGTCTCTGTGGCCCACAGGATGAAGGTCAAACCTTCCCGGACCCTCACTTGGCCTTGGGTGATCCCGGTGTCCAGCCCATTTTCCCAGCGGCTCAGGCCTGCTGTTCTAGCCATCTTCCCCGCAGGCCACTCCCTTCCTTGCCTCCACACTTCACACATTCAGTCAAGTCCAAAATCTCTGGTAGAAGAACTAGGTTCAACTATTGATTTGGTCAGTTACCTGCTGTGTGGCCTTGGGCAAATCACTTCACCTCTCTGAGTCTCCCTCTCCTTAGCTGTAAAGTGAAGCAAGGTATGCTTACGTTTTAGCCTAGCACCTGCCCCTGTGTTGTAGACTGACTCATGTGCACAGTTGGATGGATGGGTGGATGGAAGGAAGGAAACAGAGAAGGAAGGAAGGAGGGAAGGAAGGAAGGAAAGAAGGAAAGAAGGGAGAGAGGGAGGGAGAAAAGGAGGGAGGAAACGGAAGGAGGAAGGTGGGTGTTTCTTGTGCCCCCACTGTGTGCCAGACTCTGTGAGCGATGCTGAGGACACTGGTGAAAGGCAGACATAGTGGATGGATGGGTGGATGGATGGAAGGAAAGAAGGAAGAAAGGAAGGAAGGAAAAGGAAGGAGGAAGGTGGGTGTTTCTTGTGCCCCCACTGTGTGCCAGACTCTGTGAGCGATGCTGGAGATACTGGTGAAAGGCAGACAGTGGCTGCCTCTGTGGATGGCCACAGCAGGGGGTGAAGTCCTTGGGGCAGGAATTCTCTGAGCATGGCCTGCAGCCGGGACAAAGGTGGGAATTACCTAATCCAACAAGAAAAATGTAGCCCCGGTTCCCTCAGCTTGCAGTGCCTGGAGCCTGAATTTGAAACTGGGGTCTGTTAGACCCAGGTTCTCTCTCGGGTCCCTAGCACTTAGCAGTTGGAGGAAGCCTGGGGAAAGAGAGATTGCCCCCCCTCCCCCCCCCAGCAGAGAAGGGCAGGTGCAAGGACAGGCCCAGCCCAGCAGCCTCTGCAGAGCCCCACCCTCAGGTGTGCGTCTTGGCAGGGAGCGCTGGCTGGGCTTTCTCCCGCCAGCCACAGGCTATGGGATGAATGGCTGAGCCAACACCCCGGTGCCTAAGAGCAAAAGGAGCTTGAAGGGGGAGGGGAGGGAAAGGAAGGGTTAGGGAACTGAACCAGGAACAGTTCCTTCAGGTCGTCATTGTTTTCTTAAGGAACCTTGTGAGTTTTGCCTTCCACTCCCAGCAGCTCTGTGCTGTTTTAATGTAGCACACACCATCTCCCCTGCCCTAAAGGCCTGGAGGAAATCTGACTTTAGCAAGCAGACCTGTTCTAGCCCGGGTTTCCTCCCTCACACCCCAGCAAAACCCGGGTCTGTGTCCCCAAGGACTCCAGGCGAGGGTCCCCGGACAAGAGAGGGCTCACAAGACACTCTCTTCCCTCCACACGACCAGTCTTTCCCTCCCCTCTTCCCAGATCCCCCGCCCATCATATCACAGAAGTCCTCGGAACCCCTACCGCAGTCTGTCACTCATCTTTCTGGATGACCAGCATCTGTTTCTGTGGCCGCCTGTCCACTGGACAGTGGCTGCTCTCCTGGGCGGGTCGCAGGCTGCCTCGCTCGGGCCTAGCCCAGGGAGGTGAGCCATGCTCAGAAAAATGAGAGAAGGAATAACTGGGGAAGTGTGATGGGCTGGCGGAGGCTTGTGGTAGGCAGGAAAATGGCCTTCCCTTCCTAACCCCTGGAACCTCTGGGGCCCTTCCCTTATTTGGCAAAAGGAGTTGTGACTGAGGATATGGGATGAGAGTCCAGCCTGCCCTTCCTGATGGCCCCGCTCGAAGATTCCAGACGCGCTGAGCCTGCCCCCACGCCTACATAAACCAATTTCCTACCTTCAGTCAACTATCCAATCCATGCCTCCTCCTGGCTCTCTGTCTCCTGGTGGGAGCCTGACTGGTACAGGAGCCCAGGCAGATTGGCCTCCAGGGCTGTCGGTATTTGGGAGACCACTCAGACTGGGGTCGTGGGAGGCAGAGGAGAGCCAGCCCAGGAATCATCTAGAAGGTCTGGTGCCCCTCTGTGGGAGCCTGTGTCTGCCTAGCTCTCCAGGGAGGCTGGCCCACTGACCTTGGCTGTGGGTGGGGTGGAGGTGGATGGAGTGCAGGCCCCACGGCAGCTGAGCAAACACAGGAGTGGGGGGAGGGAGCAGCCACCGCGGAGCTGGGGGACTTGGGGGAGGAGTGGGAAGGACAGGCCTGCACCACTGAACACAGGGTGAGCGCTCTGGGAAGCGCCAGGCCAAGTCGTGCCAAGTCCTGCTCCTCAGACCAGCTGCGTGGCTGAGCCCTGGGGACCCAGCAGAAGAGGAGGCGCAGCCCCCGCCCTCCTGGGGCACACTGTCCCCTTCCCAGGTGCCTGGTAAATGCAGTGCATGGCACCTAATAAATAGTTCCTGGGCAAGCTTATCTGAGACTAGGCCCAGCCAATAGGGGCCCTCGGATGAGGCATTTGACAGATAAGGTCTGGGAAGAGAGAAGAGGATGGCTTTGTTGGGGGCAGGGGGCTCTGGAGTAGGGAGCCTAGATGAGAAGTAGGGGCTGGGAGATGGGGTGTCTGGAGGGGGAGGACCAGCCACCCATGCCCCTCTCTCTGGGAGCCAGCCGATGGTGTGGGAGGGAGAGTTCTCTTCCTGCTTCCCCTCCATCCATCCACTCAAATATGTTTCCTTTGCAAGGGCAGGCCCCGCCTCCCTCACAGGGTAAGCAGAGCCAGGACCTCTGCCCTCCAAGCCCAGACCTCCATTTCTGCTCAGACCTCTTCCGGGCTGTGGTTTCAGCAAACAAACTGGACCCTCCTAGAGCTGGGCGAGGAGGCCTGGCCCCTTCTCTAGTGGTGGGAGCATGCTCTGCATTCCGGGGTCAGGAGGCTGCCGACCATTCTCTCTGCTCAGCTCAGGGCAGCCCCAATGGAGAGAAAAAACATTAAGTCTGAACCCAGACGCTCCGGGCACCCAGGCTCCTTGGCCCGTTGGCTGCCAGTGCCCACCTGGTGTGCTGGGAAAGAGACCCCCCCCCATCTTCATGGGACACCTGGGGGCAGGCAGTTCCGAGGCAGAAGGGAGCTCTAGTAGGTGAGCCCCCCAGAGAGAGTTCCTGGGACTTCCCACCCTGGAGGCTGGGCTCCTACCCTCAGAGCTGCGGGGGGGGGGGGGGGGGGGGAGACTGCTTGCTGCATCTCCCCAGGAGGCCCAGCCTAGGCTGGCACGAGGAGGTTCCCTGGGAGTTTGTGGAGTGGGTGAGTGAGAGCAGGGCAAGGGAGTGAGAAGGTCAGCCTCAGCTCCTATAAAGTAGATAGTGAACTTGGTGAGTGTGCCCTGGGGGCCAGATGCTGCTCCCCACCCTACAATTGAACTCCTATCACAGAGGAGAAAGTTGAAGCCTGAGGGGGGCATAACGTATCCAAGGCCAAGGGCACCCAGCAGATAAGGGCAGGGAATTCGGACCCCTCCTATCCCAGAAGCACTAGGCACAGGCCTCAGGGGAGGGAGGACAGGGGGAGGCCTGGAAAGGGGCGTGAACAAGGTGAGCTGGAGGAAAACAAGGTCTTGGTGGGCCTGGGTGGGGAACGGGACGGTGGAGTCTGGACAGGTCAGCAGGGGGTCAGGTCAGGAGGAGCCTCAGAGGCCCCAGTGATAGGCTCCCCCTGCAAGTCCTGTGCACTGGGCTTCCAGGTGGGGGGTCCTTTGGAGAAACGGTTCACTGGTAATAGATACATTGAAAAGCCACAGGAGTAGCCGACCTCTACACCCTCCTGGCATCAAGGTGTTAGAAGGACCCCTCAGGCCCGCTCTCGGGTTGCTCAGTTACCCCTGAGCAATGGGGCAGGTGGAGCACGTGCTGGGACAGGGAGTCCTGGTTCTGACCCTGACCCTGAGCCCCTCTGTGCAAATGCATCACCCAAGGCTCTCCAAGCCGCAGAGAACAGCACCCCTGTGCACCCGGAGCGTTGCTGGGTCCGTGTGATCAGGATTTTATGCAGCACTCGCTAGAGCGTTACTTCAGTGTCCCGTCCCAGGGGTTCGCTGGCCACCCCTTTGTGCAGGTGGCCCCTGGGGAGATGCTGAAGACGCTCTCCCATCTGGATGGCTTATCACATCCACTCATACCCACTCCGATGAGAGTCCCACAAACCCAGAGGCGCGCAGGCTTTGTTATACCCGGTTTCAAGGTGAAGAAACCAAGGCATCGAGTAAAGAAGGCCCTCACTCGTGACTCCTCAGTCACTGGAGAGCAGCCAAGGACTGCAGCCTTGGTCTTTTGAGTCCCTGTCCAGCACTCTTTTTCCCTCTTCGCCAAAGAATACATTTGCAACCACCCAGTGCCATTCACCTTGCCTTACCCCTGAATCCTGACCAGAATCTTCATAGTGATAATGTCAACTGCTGCTTTTTTTTTTCTTTTTAAAAAATATATCTTATTGATTTTTTTACAGGAAGGAAGGGAGAAAAATAGAGAGTTAGAAATATTGATGAGAGAGAAACATCTTTCAGCTGCCTCCTGCACACCTCTTGCACCCTACTGGGGATGTGCCCATAATCAAGATACATGCCCCTGATCAGAATCGAACCTGGGACCCTTCAGTCCGCAGGCTGGTGCTCTATCCACAGAGCCAAACCGGTTAGGGCAACTGCTGCTTTTCTTGATCTCACCAGGCACCTGCTTAATGCTTTACAAGCATTATCTTAGTCCTCATGACAATTCTACACATGAAATAGTGAATATAGTTTATCCCATTTCACAGATGAGAGAAACAGAAGCTCACTTGCTTCAGGCTGCACACCAAGGAAGAAGTAGAGCTGGACTTTGAGCCTAAAAGCAGCCCTCCCACACGAGGATCCTAATCAGCAACCAAGAGGCCATTCCTCTCATCCCTTCCCACCTCTCTCCCCCATATCCTCCTCTCTGCACTGGGCTACCTCATCTCCTCTCAACAGATTATACATTCCTCTGGAGTGAAAGCCTGCATCGTAATACTCTGAGTAGTCCTCCAGAGCATTCAGCATTTTGCTTTGCACATAGTAAGGTCTCCACAAACTTGTTAAATGAATGACATAATTTCTCTTCTACAACATCTTGGGGTTTGGAGAGGATTGTGATAAGGTGGGAAAAGTGTGGGCTGTGAGGTCGGACAGACCTGGATGGGAATTTCAGCTCCACTTACTGTCGGTGTGATCTGGACCTCGATGTGCTCATCTGTAAAATGGGGTTAACAACACCAGCCCCTCAGGATTTGGGGGAAGATTAAAGTGAGATGGAAAACCTCCCCCCTTGGCAAGACAAGGTAGGCAGGAAAATGGCCCCACGTTGGTCATGCCCTCTCATCCCTGGAACCTGTGAGTAGTTGAGTTATATGGCAAAGAGGATTTAAAGTTGCAGGTGGAATTAGGTTGTGTTTCCATTGACCTTAAAATGGAGACATTAGCCTGTCTGGGTGGCTCAGTTGGTTGGAGCATCTTCCTGATGCACCGGGGTGTGGGTTTGATCCCGAGTCTGGCCGCATGCAGGAATCAACCAATGGAATCATACATGGGCCGAGCAGCAAATCTCTCTCTCTCTCTCTCAATCAATTAAAATAGGGAGATTAGCATGGTGACTATCTTTAACAGTACTGTATTGTATATTTAAAAGTTGCTAAGAGAATAGATCTTGAAAGTTATCACAAGAGCCGAAACCAGTTTGGCTCAGTGGATAGAGCTTCGGCCTGCGGACTGAAAGGTCCCAGGTTCAATTCTGGTCAAGGGGATGTACCTTGGCTGCGGGCACGTCCCCAGTAGGGTGTGTGCAAGAGGCAGCTGATTGATGTTTCTGACTTTCTATTCCTTTCCCTTCCTCTCTGTAAAAAATCAATAAAATATATATTTTTTAAAAGTTATCACAAGAAAAAAATATGTTATTATGTGAGGTGGTGAATGTTAAACTAGACTTATTGTGGGCATCATTTTTCAATATATGCTTTTGTCAAATCATTACGTTATACACTTGAAACTAATACAATGCTACATGTCAATTAAATCTCAATAATAAAAATAAGAGGTTACCCTGGACTACCCAGGTGGGCCCAATGTAATCACAAGCGTCCTTCAATGGGGAGAAGGGAGGCAGAAGGAAAGTCAGAGGAGGTGTGGCTGTGAAGAACGGTCAGAGAGGGACAGCGCTGCCACCAGCGCCGAAGACGAAGAAGGGGCCTGAGCCACTGAATGCGGGCGCCTCTCACGGCTGGCAAAGGACACAGACATGGAATTTCTCCGGAGCTTCCGAACGCAGCGCTGCTGACACTCTACCTTAAAACTAGGGACACCTGTGCTGGACTTCAGACCTCCACAACTGTGAGATAGTAAGTATGTGTGGTTTAAGCCAGAATTACGGTCATTTGTCACGCAGCCAGGAGGCTTCCTTCCCTACCTCTAGCTCCTTTACTCCCATCCGCTCTCCGGGTAGCACACTGACAGCAGGGCTTCCCCCCTGCTGCACACCTGAGGAGACCGGCTGGGAACGCAACTGGAGCCCGTGCCTCTGTCTCTGACCCCTGGACACTTTCCAACCTACCAACCACATTGCCTTTCTTTTATACTTTAAAATACATTTTTCATTGGTTTCAGAGGGGAAGGGAGGACGAGAGAGAGAGGGAAACATCAATGATGAGAGAGAATCATTGATCAGCTGCCTCCTGCATGCCCCCCACTGGGGATCGAGATGGCAACCCGGGCATGTGCCCTTGACCGGAATCAAACCTGGGACCCTTCAGTCTGTAGGCGGACGCTCTATCCACTGAGCCAAACCAGCTGGGACCACACAGCCTTTTCTAATGGTCATCCAGTGAATGTAAAAATATATTAAGAGTAAAAAAAAAAAAAAATTAAGAGCCCTGGAAATGTGTGGGGTGTTATCCTCCCGGATGGCCCGGAAGCCCCGCCTCTGCAGAGACCGCTCTGGCCTCCTAAGCTTCAGTTCCTGTCACCCCCACCCTCACCCAGCTCCTTGCCCTTATAAGTCATTCTGTCTTCCCAGAAAGAGACTCTGGCCTTTGACATCCCACCCCTTGAACTTGGGCCAGGGCCAACACCTCAGAGGAGCTCAGTGAAAGTGGGGTTCTCTGCCCCTGCTCACCTGGCCACCACCAGCTCCTCACTCTCTGAGCCTCTCAAAAGCACATCCTGCCTGAGTGGACAGGGTGGGAGGAAGGCTGCACCCCCGGGGCCAGCTGACAGGGTCAGAGGGGAAACCACTTCCTGTTGGGCCCCTGGGGAGTTTTGTCTCTTAGGAGGCCACTAGGTCTCTGTGCTTGAACTTCAGGGGAGAGAGGCCAGGGGGAGGAGGAGAGAGAAGGGCGGGAGAGGAATAGGAGAGAGGACAACGGGGGGGGGGGGGGGGGAGGAAGGGGGCAGGGAGAAGAGAAGGACAGGGCAAAGGGAAAGGGAGGCAGAAGGACAGAGACAGGAAAGAAAAGAAGACAGAATCAGAGCCGGAGATAATAATAAGAGAGAGGGTCAGATGCACAGAGGAAGAGGCAAAGGTCAGAGAAACAGGAGAGGGAACTCAACTTAGAATGCACAGGCAGAACGGTAAGAGAGCGCAAGAAAGAGAGGCAGAGAGATTGACAAACAGAAACTCAGACAGAACGGGCAGGCAAGGCCCAGAGAAGACACTTGAGCGTCCGGACCTTGCCAGTTTTCTTTGAGGTTTTCCGTGTGTCCTTGCTGTGAGGTCTGCAGACCTGGGGTCAGCACCGCATCTGATTGGCCAAAGATCATTACCATCATGGCCACTGGTTGGTATGAGCCTGGCCACTAGAACCTGGAGGAAGCTGGCTGGGCCCAGCGGGGAAGGAGTCAGCTCCCTAAGCCACGGGGGCAGGTCCCCGAGGGCCTTGACTTACGACAGACTCTTGGGAAAGCCCCTGCCTGCTCTCCCCTAATCAATCCCGAAATTCTTAAGGGTCATTTATGCCTGTGACACAGGGACATTTCTCAAGGGAGCACAGGAGACTTGAAACCAACCACCTGGCTTTGCTATGGAAAGAGCCTGGGCTTTGATAGCAGGCCAACCCGAATTCAAATCCAGACTCAAAGATCTGTCTACTTGCTGGGTGACCTCAGGCAAAGGACCTCCCCTCTCTGAGCTTTGGGTCTCCCAAATGTGACTGAGCCCCTGAAGTAGCTGTTGCTCTCATCCATGCATTCTCCTGGAAGGAGCTCCCAGAGGTCTGATGCCAGAAATGACAGCATCCAAGACACTTGGGCTGCAGACGAGGGTGTGGGCCACCCCGAATCCATTTTCTTTTTTTTTTTTTTAATATATTTTATTGATTTTTCACAGAGCGGAAGGGAGAGGGATAGAAAGTCAGAAACATCGATGAGAGAGAGACATCGATCAGCCGCCTCCTGCACGCCCCCCACTGGGGATGTGCCCGCAGCCAAGGTACATGCCCTTGCCGGAATCGAACCTGGGACCCTTCAGTCCCCAGTCCGAAGCTCTATCCACTGAGCCAAACCGGTTTCGGCCCGAATCCATTTTCTAACAAGAGTGATAAAGTGGTAGGTGCCCAGAACCTGGGGTGGCCACCTCAAAGGAATTCTTCCCTTGAGCTGTCCCATAGAGTAGCATGGGGTTGTTGTATCCTGCTGTGTAACCTCGTGCTATGCTTGACCCTTGGTTTCCCTTACATGTTCTAGAATTATCTTTCTTAAAAAAAATTTATTGGCAAAGTGTTTTTCTTTTTAAAATATATTTTATTGATTTTTTTTTACAGAGAGGAAGGGAGAGGGATAGAAAGTTAGAAACATTGATGAGAGAGAAATATCAATCAGCTGCCTCTTACACCCCCCCCCCCCCCACTGGGGATGTGCCCTGCAGCCAAGGTACATGCCCTTGACCGGAATCAAACCTGGGACCCTTCAGTCCGCAGGCTGACGCTCTATCCACTGAGCCAAACCCATTTCGGCTAGAATTATCTTAATATTATTTAATCCAGTGGTTCTCAGAGTGTGACCCCCGGATCTGCTGTTAGAAACTTGTTAGCAATACTGCGCACTTGTTAGAAATACACATTTTTGGGCCCACCTGAGACCTACTGAATCAGAAACTGGGGTGAGCCCAGCCCTCTGTGTTTAACAAGCCCTCCAGAATTTTGATGCTCGCTCAAGTTTGAGAACCACTGTTCTAGTAAACTCCCTTTCTAGTTTAAAGACAATATGGCTTCCACTGTCCGCATCTGGCCCCTTCCCTGAACCGTTACCTCTAAAGCTCTGGGGAGTTGCTAACACAGTGTATTTGAAAGTTCCTGACACACCCCAGTGCTCAGTACAGGGTCGTGAAAGCCTTTTTTGTAGCCACCTCTGTAAACACATTGCATTTATCTCAAAAGGAATTTTTTGGATTGGTTTGTTTTGACTCCTACTGTGTGCCTACCAGGAGAGAAAGGTCTTTAAAAATGCTTGAGGTCTACAACCAAGATTACTCTACCCAGCAAAGCTATCATTCAGAATTGAAGGTCAGATAAAGAGTTTCACAGATAAGAAAAAGCTAAAGGAATTCATCACCACCAAACCAGTATTATATGAAATGCTGAAAGGTATTCTTTAAGAAGAGGAAGAAGCAGAAAAAGGAAAAGATAAAAATTATGAACAACAAATACATTCTTTCAACAAGTGAATCTAAAAGTCAAGTGAATAAAAAATCTGATGAATAGAATAAACTGGTGAATATAATAGAATCAAGGGCATAGAAAGGGAGTGGACTGACAATTTTCTGGGGCAAGAGGTGTGGGGGGTGTGGAAAAAGACTCAACAAAAAGTGTACACCTATGGAAGAGGACAGTGGTGGTGGGAGGTAAGGGCAGAGGGTGGGGTGGGAACTGGGTGGAGGGGAGATATTGGGAGGCGGGGGGGGGCGGGAGAGAAAGAGGAACACTTGTAATAATCTGAACAATAAAGATTTATTAAATTAAAAAATAAAAAAATAAAAAATTTGGCTCTCAAAAGAAAAAAAGTGCTTGAGAGCTTGTTGGGGTGCTGATGAGCAGCAGGAGAGGATAAAATGCAATGCTGAGGCGGGGACAGTGCTGGAGGAAGGAAAATCAATGGAGAATGTTCAGGGCAGGCTTCCTTGTGGAGGGAGCGTATTGGATTTTAACTGTAGAGATGAGTGCATGAATCAGGACTTGCTCTTTTGCAAGTGCCAGAAACCCAACTCAAAGATGGAATTTATTAACTCACATCAGCAGAATGTCCAGAGGTGGAGGCCCGGATCCAGGTGCTCGGTGAGCAATGTCATGAAGGCTGTGTCTCCATCACAGCTCAATTCTGTTTTCCTGCTTTGGCCCCACTTCACAGTGGCTTCTCTCTGCACAGTGCACAAAAGGCCTTTAGAGCTACAATATGATATTCCATCAGTTTAGCGAACTCAGAAAAAGTCCAGCTCTAACACTGATGCACCAATTCAGGCCACATGCTCATCTCGGAACTTATTGCTGATGACCAGATGAATGGAGAATTCTGATTGGCTAAATCCAGGATCACATGTTAACCCTTGGAGCCAGAGGGTGGAGTCAGCTCCACAAGAAAGCTGGGTTGTGTTACAGGAGGGAGAATGGGGTGCTGAGAAGGCAAAAAGCAACATGTGGCTACTCCAAAGAAGACTGACCAGCTGGTAAACAGAAACAAGGACTTTTTAGGAGAAAAGTCATCTTCTTCTGAGTAGCAATTTGTCATAACCTCAGAGGCTTAACCACCATTTCCTTTTATAAAAAATGCATTTTTTATTGTTGATAGTATTATAGATATCTCCCATTTTCCCTCATTCCCCCCTCTCCCCCAGTCCCTACCTACCCCTCAGGTCTTCACTATCCTATTGCTGTGCCCATGGGCTATGCATATCCTATATAATAAAAGCCTAATATGCAAATAGACTGAACAGCTGAACCACCAGTCACTATGATGCACACTGACCACCAGGGCACAGACGCTCAATGCAGGAGCTGCCCCCAGCCCACAGGCCCCAGGCCAGCCAAGGCAGGTACCAGTGGGGGACCCCTGATCTCCCAGCCTGCAGAGAGAGGCAACCGATGGCAGCAGCATGGGAAGGGGCTGGCCAGTGAGCTGGTAGCAGTCAGGGGTGAACTGGCAAGCGGGCAGTGCCAGGCCAGCCAAGGCGGGTGCCGGCAGGGGCCCCTGATCTCCCCACCAATTGCCCCACAGATTGGCCCTAATTGCCAGCCAGGCCTAGGGACCCTATCTGTGCATAAATTTTGTGCACCGGGCCTCTAGTAAGTATATAAGTCCTTTGGTTTATCTCATCTCATCCCCCCAACCTCACAGCGAGGTACGTCAACCTACAAAAACCTTTCTGATCTCACTATTTCCATGGGTCAGGAACGTGGGCATGGCTTCGTTCAGTCCTTTGCTCAGGGTCTCACAAGCTGACAAAGTATTGGCGGGAGCTACAGTCTCATCTGAGGCCTGCCTGGGGAAGGATCCATTTCCAAGCTCACACAGTTGTGAGCAGAATTCAGTTTCTTGTGTTGTCAGCGGGAGGACCCTCTCAGTTCCTCACCATATCAGCTCCTCAACATGGCTGCCTGCTTCATCAGTGCCAGCAAGAGAGGCAGAGCCTCCTCACAAGAAGAATGTCACAACTTCTGTAATGGAATCACATACATGTAAGTATGTACAGTCCCATCACCTTTGCCGCATTTGGTTGTTTAGAAGCAAATCGTGGCCCTCCCCACACTCAAGGAGAGGGGACTATATAATGGATCAACACCAGGAAGTGGGATCATGCAGCCACCTTAGAGTTCATCCACCACAGACAGCCTGAGCACTGAGCTGGAGCTGGATTCAAGTCAGATGGGTCGAGGATACCAGGAGTCAGTCCATGGCCCTTGAAAAGAGGTTGTTCCCCAATTAGGTCATAAGCTCTGAGGCTAAGAAATCTCATATTATTTGTGACTTTTCTCAGTGTCCAGTCCAGCTCCTGGCACATAGTAGGTCTTTAGCAATACTTTGTTAGATTGAATTGTTGAGCTAGATAACATATCCAGACTCTCATTCATTTGTTCATTGGTTCATTCATTCATTCGTTCATCAAGCATTTACTGAGCCCTCTGTGCAGCAGGCCCTGTGCCAGGTTCCGGGACAGAGTGTGGAATAAGGACAGGGCTCTGCTCTCATTGGAATGATAGCTCACAGCTGAACAGAACGACTGTTTATGGTTTGTGGTTTAGGAAGCCCTCTCACATGTCCTGTCCTGTGATCCTGGTATGTGGATGCTGCCGAGGAGAAAGAAGCTCTTCTGTAAGGCCACTCCATAGTGGGCAGCCGGACTCCCTTGCCAGCGCTCTCTCCTGGGACCACACTGCCCAGTGTGCGTTAGGTTCTCACCCCAGGGCACTGCCCGGGGCTCCTTTGTCTGGCTCAGAGCTTGGGAGGTGCCCTGCAGTAGCTCCTGTGGGGTTTGGGTGTCGTCACTAGGGAAGTGTCTCAAGGCCAGGGGAGCTGGGGAAAGGGCCCGATGTGTGTCCCCACCTCAGCCCTGATAAGAAAGTGACCACAATCTTTTTTGGGTCACTTTCTTGGGGAAAGAGGAGCATGGTCTTGAGTGGAAAGGAAAGACAGGGGAGGAACTGACAGTGAGTGACTTGGGCAGCACAGAGGACAGGGACACACTTATCGTCTCAGGGTTCACCCCTCCGTGCCTTGCCTCAGGAGGTTCCCTCTCTGGTTGTGCCTTCCCCTGAACCCCTGTTTTTCAAAATCTACTTGTTGCTCAAGGTTTGTGTGCAGGCCCATCCTCCAGAAGGTTCAGGTATGGCCCAGCTCTCACTGACCCTCCTGGGCCCACAGCTCTTACTTGCTTTGCATTTTGGGGTTCTGACTGGGCTGGAAACAAGCAGATTCTGAGACAGGATCTGGATTGTGTTCCCAGGCAACTCAGGTCAGGGCCTGGGTAAGTGAGGCAGGGAGGAAGGGCAATGGATAAAGCACTTGCTGTCTAGCCAGTCCCCACTGCAGGCCCCTGGGCACCCCTGAGAGCCAGTGTAGAACATGCAGCTCGTAGTCATCCAGCCCCAGAGGCGAGGGCTCTGGGCAGTGTGACCACCAGTTCCCCTTAGAGGGCCTTCATTTCTCAGCACTTCCAGCCCACCCTGGGCTCGAGTACAGCCCTCCAGCAAAGTGTTACAGGTGCTGCCAGAAATCCCACTGGGGCCGAAACCAGTTTTGCTTGGTGGCTAGAGCGTCGACCTGCAGACTGAAGGGTCCCGGATTCGATTCTGGTCAAGGGCATGTGCCTTGGTTGCAGGCACATCCCCAGTGGAGGATGTGCAGGAGGTGGCTGATTGATGTTTCTCTCTCATCGATGTTTCTAGCTTTCTCTCCCTCTCCCTTCATCTCTGTAAAAAATCAATAAAATATATTTAAAAAAAGAAAAGAAAAGAAATCCCACCAGGGTTCATAATGTTGGCATGCTAACAGTGTCTGCAGCAGTGTAAGATTTTTTTGGGGGGAAATGGGTTTCACCGTTAAACATAAAATTTTGAAAACCGGTGACATCAGCCAAAACCCCCATTTCACAGATGGGCTCATGCTGTCCTGGCGATGCAGGGGGGTTGCCTCAGGAAGTTAGGAACCTAAACTAGAGCCATAAACCCAGGTCCCAGCCTGGGAGCACAGCACTCTTTTTTATTTTACTTTCACTTTAAAAATAATTATAGAGTCACCCGGCCTCCCCCAATGTTAACATCTTGCATAATTATAGTATCATATCAAAACCAGGGAATTGACATTAGTACAATCCACAGAGCTTATTCAGATTTTACCAATTATACATGCGTGTGTGTGGCTTTATGCAACTTTATTACATGTGTAGTTTCATGTTAAAGAAAAATATGCTTAACTGTACCATCACCATAAAACACTCCTTTAAACTACCCCTTCGTCCCATTCCTAACCCCTGGCAACCTGTATAATGATGTTTATTCATAGGTGTTATATAAATGCAACTATGCAGCATGTATCCTCTTGAAATGGGCTTTTTCACTCAGAATAATGTTCTATTTATTTATTTTTAATTTATTGACTTTAGAGAGAGAAACTTTGATTTGTTGTTCCACTCATTTATGAATTCATTGGTTTTTCTTCCTTCTTTTACAATACACTTTTATTGCCGAGACCGGTTTGGCTCAGTGGATAGAGCATCGGACTGCGGACTGAAGGGTCCCGGGTTCGATTCTGGTCAAGGGCATGTACCTTGGCTGTGGGCACATCCCCAGTGGGGGGCGTGCCAAGAGGCAGCTGATTGATGTCTCTCTCTCATCGATGTTTCTGACTTTCTATCCTTCTCCCTTCTCCTCTGTAAAATAATCAATTAAAAAAATTAAAAAAAAACCTTTTATTGATCTCATGCATCGCCCTCCCCCAGGAGAGAGAGATGGAAATATCAACGATGAGAGAAGCATTGATTGCCTGCCTCCTGCATGCTCCCCACTAGGAATCAGCCTGCATGTGCCCTTGACCAGAATCGAACCCCTAG
This sequence comes from Antrozous pallidus, assembly GCA_027563665.1. NCBI lineage: Eukaryota > Metazoa > Chordata > Mammalia > Chiroptera > Vespertilionidae > Antrozous > Antrozous pallidus. The sequence goes on along the minus strand of CM050513.1, from coordinate 111,631,320 downwards.
ACTCTTCAGTCTGCAGGCCAATGCTCTATCCACTGAGCCAAACCAGCCAGGACTCATTGGTTCTTCTTGCGTATGCCCTGACCAAGGATAGAATCCACAACCGTGGCATATTGGTGGCATTTGCTACCAGTGGTCAGCAGACTGAGCCAAATATCGACAGTACAACGATTGAAATTTCTTTTGAGAGCCAAAATTTTTAAACTTAAACTTCTTCTAACGCCACTTCTTCAAAATAGACTCGCCCAGGCCGCGGTATTTTGTGGAAGAGCCGCACTCAAGGGGCCTAAGAAGCGCAGTTTGCCAACCACTGCTCTAACCAACTGGGCTACTACCTGGCCATCATTTTCTTGAGGTTTAACCAAGTTGTGTGTATCTGTAGTTCATTTCTTTTTATTGCTGAGTAGTATTCCATGCTATGGATATATGAGGTAGGCACCATTATCGTGCCCACTTTACAGACAAGGAAACTGAGGCCTCCAGCAGAACAGCTGACCCCTGACAGTCAGTGGTTCTGTGCAAGCCCCACTGGGAGACGTTTGGTCTGAACAGTTCAGAGATACGTGGCTCCTCTTTAGCCCCATTTTAATCATCGTCATCATCATCATCATCATCATCACGTGTGAGGAAAGTCCCTTCTGTCCAACCACACAGCAGCTGTTTCGTTCCCTTTGATATTCAAGCCTGTCCTTTGGGATCTGCCCGGCGGCTCCTGCCAGTCTTCCCTGATCCCCTCAGAGCCCATGTTTCCTCGATGAACACAGCCGCCAGGCTCTGCAACCGGTGGCTTTCCTGTGCTCTGTGGGAACACCCACCCCCTCGCCTTCTCTCCAGCTGCCGCTGGGAGTCCCTCAGGAATTTCCTCTTGGCCAGTGGCTCTCTGAGACTTCAGTGCAGCTCTTCCTGTGCTCGCTCTCATGCATCGCCCTCCCCCAGGAGTCAAGCTTGAGCTCAGGATGAGCAACTAGCTCATCCGATCAGCACTGGAGATCAGCACGAAGCCTGTGGCAGGTCCTGAGCAGGATGCGAAGGGACCCAGATGTACCTTCTGTGGGAGTCTGCCACCCTTCATGGACTCAGTCCAGCAGGGAAGACAGCTGTCACGTTAATGACTGAAACAGTGAGATGCCACTTCCCACTCACCACAAATGAGAAAGGTCAGTGCTCTCAAGTGTTGGTGACACGGAGGCAGACGGGAGGCCCCGGCACTGCTGTGGGCCTGTGACTCGGCACAGCCCTTCGGGAAAGCCACCAGGCAGAATTTGCAGCGTTAACAATGGGCACGCCTTCTGACCCAGAAATCCCACTGCGGGGTAATCATCCCAGAGAAACTCTCGTAAAAATCCCAGAGAGAACTTGGGTGGGGACGCGCACGGCAGTGTGGCTCGTGGCCAGAGGTAGCAGGTGCGTGCTCCAGAACAGCAATGAGATGTACATGCAGCAACGAGGACAGGTGGGGCTCAGCGCAGTCAACAGAGCGAGGCTTAATCTTCGAAAACGAAAACACGTAAGAAAGCCTTAGAAAATGGACAAGATTCATGCATGCCTCAGGAGGTACATGGGAGTGGGTATGAAGGAAGAAGAAAAACATGAAATAGCCAAAACCCGGTTTGGCTCAGTGGATAGAGCGTCGGCCTGCGGACTAAAGATCCCAGGTTTGATTCTGGTCAAGGGCATGTACCTTGGTTGCAGGCACGTCCCCAGTGGGGGGCGTGCAGGAGGCAGCTGATCGATGTTTCTCTCTCATCAATGTTTCTGACTCTCTCTCTCCCTCTTCCTTCCTCTCTGTAAAAAAAATCAATAAAATATATTTAAAAAACAAAAACAAAAAAATCCCACCATGAAATCAAGAAAAAAGGGGTCTTGCATAAATGACCAAAGATGGATTGCAACACCCTGAAAGTACATCAAGTCAACTTTATGTGGCTGGAAGTCCTTAGAAGCCAAATAAAAACATATAACTCACTCACAGAAAAATGCCCAAGCCTCTTGGAGATACTCTGAGGGTCAGACCCCAGGCTACTCTGCTCTGTGTTCATAACACTCCCTTCTGGTCTTGGCCCAGTGGCTTCCAATCAATCTTTTATGTTTGGGCTTTCTTTTCCTTCCGGCGAGTTCTTTCCTGGATCTCCCCAGCCCCGGGCAGACAGGCCCATGTCAGATGCCCCGCAGCCCCCAGGTTAGCTGAATTGCAGGTGAACACTGTTATGTTTCAGGAGCAGATTCCTGCTGGATCACCAACCCATCCATTCCTTAATTTATAATCATTTATTGAGCACCTGTTTCTTGTCAGGCACTGGAAGCATAAAGAGGAACGACAATGAGAAAACCGTTCTATTTTGCATACTCTAATCTAGTGCTTTACTTATGTCAGTGGTCGGCAAACTCATTGGTCAACAGAGCCGAGTATCAACAGTACAACGATTGAAATTTCTTTTGAGAGCCAAATTTTTTACACTTAAACTTCTTCTAATGCCATTTCTTCAAAATAGACTCGCCCAGGCCATGGTATTCTGTGGAAGAGCCACACTTGAGGGGCCAAAGAGTCGTATGTGGCTCTCGAGCCGCAGTTTGCTGACCAGGGACTTATGTGAACCTACTTAAGTCCATTTACACGTGCACAGACTTGTGGCGTTGGCTTGTAGATCGTGGAGCCCCTGCAAAAGACATGGATGGGCAGTCTGCTAAATTCTTACCTGATCTGTGTGAGGGGAAGAATTCTAGGGCAAGTGAATGGAGACTAATGTGAGTCACCAAAACAGAGTCACCACCCTCAGTCAGTTCTCAGACTTGAACCAGTTTATCGACCCAGACACCTCGCATGAAGTGGAGGCTGGTGTCCCTGGAGAAGAGACCCGGCCACACTGCCAAAAAGTTATACTCTTTCTTTAAAAAATAGTTTTATTGATTTCAGAGGGGCAGAAACGGGGAGAGAGAGAGAAACATCAGTGATGAGAGAGAATCATTGATTGTCTGCCTCCTGCATGCCCCACACTGGGGATCGAGCCCACAACCTGGGCATGTGCCCCGACCGGGAATCGAACCGTGACCTTCTGGTTCACAGGTCAGCACTCAACCACTGAGCCGCCCAGGCTGGACCCAAAAAATTATACCTTTTAAAAAAATTTATGTGTATTGTTTTTTTCTTTTAATCTTTATTGTTCAGATTATTACAGATGTTCTTCTCCCCCCACCCCCATAGCTCCCCTCCACCTGGTTCCCACCCACCCCAGTCCCTTGCCTCCCCCCCACACTGTCCTCGTCCATAGGTGTAAGCTCTTTGTCCAATCTCTTCCCACACCCACACCCCTACACCCCCCAAGAATTGTCAGCCCACTCCCTTTCTATGCCGCTGATTCTATTACATTCACCAGTTTGTTCTGTTCATCAGATTTTTTATTCATTTGATTTTTAGATTCCCTTGTTGATAGATGTGTATTTGTTGTTCATAATTTTTTTAAATATATTTTATTGATTTTTTACAGAGTGGAAGGGAGAGGGATAGAAAGTCAGAAACATCGATGAGAGAGAGACATCGATCAGCTGCCTCCTGCACACCCCCTACTGGGGATGTGCCCGCAGCCAAGGTACATGCCCTTGCCGGAATCAAACCTGGGACCCTTCAGTCCGCAGTCCGACGCTCTATCCACTGAGCCAAATCTGTCTCGGCTATTCATAATTTTTTATCTTTACCTTTTTCTTCTTCTTCTTCCTCTTGTTTAAAGAATACCCTTCAGCATTTCACATATTACTGGTTTGGAAAAATTATACTCTTAATCTCTCCCAGCTTTCTCCGAAGGGACTTCAGTCATTTACCAGGGTGTCTGTGCATTATGGGAAGAGAACTGATCAGACATCTATGGCCTAAGCAAACACTAATTCCAGGAGATTCAAAACTGTCATTATGGCCCATCAGTCAGAGTTTGAGCTCATGGAGGACAGGTGACCATTTTAGCTCAGGTTTGTCTAACATTTGGGCAAATGGTGTCCCTGAAACCATCCTGTGGGTGTGTTTAATGTTTTCATTGATTTTAGAGAGAGAGGAGGGGAGAGGGAGATAGAAAATCAATGAGAGAGAACCATCAATCAGCCACCTTCTGCATGCAGCCCACAATCCAGGCATGTGCCCTGACCAGGAATAGAAGTGGCGACCTCTTGGTGCATGGGACAACACTCAACCACTGAGTCACACAGGCCGGGCCTGTCCTGTGGTTTTATTTTCCCGGTTTCAGAATGTATGATTGGGGTAGACATGCACAGCAACTGGCAGACACTGTTATGATCACCCCAATTTACAGAGCGAGAGACTGACGGATAAGAGATCAGTTAACTTACCCAAGGTCAAACCTTGGCAGTTTCACTCCAAGATCCACAGTCTTTCCCCATTACACTGTTCTACTCTTTAAAAATATACATATTTTTATTTATTTCAGAGAAGAAGGGAGAGGAAGAGAAAGAGAGAAACATCAATGAACAGAGAGAATCATTGATTGGCTGCCTCCTGCATGTCCCCTACTGGGGATCAAGCCCACAATCCGGGCTTGTGACCTTGACTGGAACTGAACCTGAGACCCTTCAGTTCGAAGGTTTGACACTCTATCCACGGAGCCAAACCAGCTAGGGCCACACGATTCTACTTTTAAGTGCTCACAGTTACTAAGGGAGAGAAGCAAGCACGCAGTGACTGCAGTGCCCTGTAGAATGGCAGTGGCAGAGATGAACGCAGGAGCATGGGAATCTGGGGGGGCCGGTGGGGGTCAACAAAGGGCTGCCGGCAGAGAGGATGTCTAAACACAGTGTTAAAGAATGAGTTGGAGCTAATGAGACTAAGTGGTGTGGACAAAGGGGGTCCAGGCGGGCAGAGGGGCCTACAGAAGACGGGGGCCGAGGCAGCGTGGGTGGCACCGGCTGTGTGAGGTCCGGTGTGAATGGCCGTGGACTCTGGGGACTGGAAGGTGCCAGGGTGCCCAGAGGGCTGCCATGGGTAGAGTCCTGGTCCCGCTCCTGGGGCCCAGCCCAGGCCGAGAAGCTTTTTCTCCCCGTTGAGTTTGGGACATTCCAGAGCATCCCCGACATGTGGTTTCTGTCCACAGTCCTTGCCGTGCACTTTCATGTCAGAGTAAACACTGTTTGGGTTTTATTTTTGCTCTTTGTTTATCGCCCTGGGCATCGTCCCGACCCCCATCTGAGGCCCGGAAAGGAAGGGCCAAGCTCTTCCGCAAACCTCGGAGAGGGGGTGGCCTTTGTTAGCGACTCATCCTGGTCACGTGGACTGAGCACAGTCCTTGGAGGGAACATTTCTCTGGTCTTTTAGGCCCAGCCACAGCTTCGGCTGGACGGAAGGGAACACACTGCCGGGCCTCTGGCCACGGTTTCATGGAAGAAGAGAGGGATGGATGTGTGTGTATGGAGGGGGCGGGGGTGCGGAAGGGAGAGGCACAGAAAGCTAGAAACATCGATGAAAGAGAGACATCGATCAGCTGCCTCGTGCACACCTCCTACTGGGGATGTGCCCGCAACCAAGGTACATGCCCTTGACCGGAATTGAACCCGGGACCCTTTAGTCCCCAGGCCGACGCTCTATCCACTGAGCCAAACTGGTTTCGGCAAGGTCCTTGCACTTCTGTTCTTTCTCTTAATCCACACTTCCCCCTGTGAGCCAGGCAGTAGTTTAGCCATGTCTTAGATGAGGAAAATGGGGCACAGAGAGGTCAATGAACTGGCCCAAAGTGGCACAGCAGCATTTGGAGGGCTGACTCCAGGCCCCCCGCCCACCGGCTGTGAGACGGAACTTTCTACTCGCCCCCCTGTGGGTGAAGCATGGACAGTTCAGGGTCTTCAGGCGGGTGGAGCGTGGGGAAAGAGGCTGAGAGAAGAACTAACATTTTCTGAAAGAGCCTAGAGAAGAATTAATATTTTCCTCCCTTCATCCAGTCTCCCCCCAAAGTGGCCAGTATGAAAATCACAGCTAAGTTACTGAGTGCTTACTCGGCTCAGAGCACTTTGTTGGTATGAAGTCGTTTCAGCCTCACCGCAGTTCGCTGACGTGGGTGCCATCACTCTCCTCTCTGTATAGGCGAGGAAGCAGGCACGGGCAGGTGCTGTCAGGGCCCGCTCTCGGCCCCTGGGCTCCCCACAGGGGAGCCAGCCACTCCGGGCTGCAGCCAATCAATGAGCAGCCTCCGTGCAAGGAGAGCTCCTCCCCCCTCCCCCCCCCCCCCCCCCCGCAGAGTTCCAGCTCCACCTCCCTCCTGCCAGGCGTGGTTTCAAGACACATCCTGGGATGAGGCCTGAGTCTTGTGCCCACTCCGGACTTGGGAAGTGGGTCAGCCCCACTTGAACCGTGGGGAACTGAGAATGGGGGCGGGGGCTGGTGGCTCCCCAAAGGGGAACTGAGGTGCTGTTATCAAAAGCTATGTCAGACAGAGACTGCAGGTGACAACTAGGGGTGTTAAGAGTCTTGGCCAGAAAGCCTAGACCCTGGTCTAAGTTCTGGCGTTCACGCCCGGTGTGGCCTGGAGTGAGTCCTGTCCCTTTGTGAGCATCGGTTTCCTCATCCGGAAAAGGGCATTTGACTCTGTCTCTGAGTCCCCAATGGGAATCTCCTGGGGAGCTTTTTATTTTATTTTATTTTAAATATATTTTATTGATTTTTTACAGAGAGGAAGGAAGAGGGAGAGCGAGTTAGAAACATTGATGAGAGCCTAGCTGGTTTGACTCAATGGATAGAGCATCGGCCTGTAGACTGAAGGGTGTTGGGTTCGATTCCGGTCAAGGGCACATGTCCAGATTGTGGGCTCGATCCCAGTAGGGGGCATGTAGGAGGCAGCCATTCGATGATTCTCTCTCATCATTGATGTTTCTAACTCTCTCTCCTTCTCCCTTTCTCTTTGAAAGAGAGAGAGAGAGAGAGAGAGAGAGAGAGAGAGAGAAATGTTGTTAGTTTGTTAATAAAATTCTGTTCTCATATATGGCAAACTGAAATCTTAAAAAAAGAAAAAAAAGAAACATCAGTGAGAGAGAAACATCAATTAGCTGCCTCCTGCACACCCCCAACTGGGGATGTGCCCACAACCAAGGTACATGCCCTTGACTGGAATTGAATCTGGGACCCTTCAGTCCGCAGGCCGACGCTCTATCCACTGAGCCAAATCGGTTAGGGCCTGGGGAGCTTTTCAAAATACAGATTCCTGCCCGAGACTGCTCTGCTTCAGCGGGCCTCTGCATTTCTCTCTACAACAGCTTCCTGGGATCCCGACGTGTGTTTTTGCTTCTGGAACTACTGGATGAGATGATTCCTTCCACCCTAATGTTCTCGGATTCCAGAGTCAATGAATGCTGACCAACAGTCTGAGTCGGAAGATTCTGGCCGACGCAGCAGTGTTCGCCAGACGTGCCATCCCCTCCCTAGGCCTGCCCTGCATCCTTTCCGCGGGCGAGGCCCGTGAGGAGTCCTGGCCAAGGAGATGTGTGAGACTGACAGGTGCCACTTCCAGAATGAAGCATCCGTGTCTCTCTTGCTCACCTTGACAACTTGTGATGTAGAACCTGACCTGCGGGTCCCTGCCACCTGCAGCGAGGATGTGACAGTGGACACAGGAGGGAAGGTGGACGTGGGCCTTGCTGCTCTTCCTTCTGCCGCTAACTGGGAGCCTGCAGTGGAGAGGGGTGGTGGCCAGTTCAGACTGTGGCCCCGGAGGAGGAAGGACAGAGGCATCCCAGGACAGTGGGACAAGGCTGGCTGGCTTGGGCTAGTTGATGCCCATGTAAGGCACTGGGTTGCGGGAGCGCTATGGCTCTGAGGGGAGGTATTTATCTTTGATTGGGGTAGAAGGGCAGGCCCAGAGGGGAGGAGTGAGTCACCCAGAGTTGGAGTGCCTCTGATGCTGAGGGAAATCCATCCCAAGGACTTCGAAATCGAGGTCATATCCTTTCATAGCCATGACTTCAGAGTGGCTTTGAGAACGTGTACACCTTCTCCAAGGAATGGATGGTCATGCCTCTCAGAGGATGGGGTTGGAAATGCTCCCCACTGATCTTCGCAAAAAAACTCGACTCTGCCTTTCGCTGGTGAATTCTGGCAGGTGCGGACACCGCGTTATCTTAGCCTTTGGGCTTCTCGTTCCAGCAGGGCCTCTACCCAGGAGATTAAATGGTAGTTTTACATTTTAATTGACTATGTTTTGGTTTTTATTTACTACATTTACACAATTGATTATATTTCCCCCTTTACATTTAAATTTTATTTATTTAAAAAATATATTCCCACCCAGCTGACATGGTTCCGTGGTTGAGCATCGACCTATGAACCAGGGGGTCAAGGTTCGATTCTCCGTCAGGGCACATGCCAGCTTGTGAGCTCCATCCCCAGAGTGGGATGTGCAGGAGGCAGCCAATCAATTATTCTCTCTCATCACTGATGCTTCTGACTCTCTTTCTTCCTCTCTGAAATCAATAAAAATATATTTTAAAAAGAAATAAAAATAAAAAATATATAATACAAGTCGAAAGATACAGAAGAATGTACAGTGAGAAGCAAGTCTTGTTCTACCCCATTCTCCCTTAGTTCTAGAAACAAAGTCCAGGGACATTTAAAGGAAAACTTGCTGGTAATAATAGGCACCATTTATTAAAATGTTCTATGTGGTAGGTCATTCCAATACACCATCTTCCAAAGGCCCTATAAAGGTGGTATTTAGCAGGAAAGGAATCTGACCTTTGAACAGGTGAAATAACAAGTCCAAGGTCACACAGAGAATAAAGGCAGAGCCAGGGTCAACAGCATGCTTTTTCCAGGGCGCTGGCTGCCTCACAATGTCTCTCACTAACATTGATGTAATGTTCTTGTATTTATAAACTGTGTCACAAGACATTTAAGGCTCATGACGTTTGTGGGAGGCAGGCAGGGAAAACATGATTGTTGTATATAGAGGAAAGACGATGAAACTGAGGTTCCAGGAATTCCTGCGGCCCTGTGCCAAGTTCCTTATAAAGCTGACTGACTTAACCCCACAAGAGCCCATGGGCTTTTCTACTTTAGGGTCAAACAAAGGGGGAGGCAGGTGAAAGCGACTTGCCTAAGTGACACACCTCAAGTAACTGGGGAAACCAGGATTCAAACCCGGGTTTCTCTAACCTCAAAGTGATCCTCTTTAAATGACCGATCACTATGTCTTGCAAAGAGAAATCCCTTGTTTTCCATGTTACTAGGCCCATCAATCCTCATATGGGAGCAAGGAGTGGTGTGATTATTCCCTTTTTCTGGCCTCAAATCACACAGCTAACAAATGACAGGGCAGGAGTTGAGGCGGCTTCTGATTCTCTGTGTGTCTCTCTCCTCCAGGCCCCCCTCCCCCCCAGTAGCCAGACTTTGGACCTGCTCCTTCTGGTGGAGCTGGGCCAGATCGGCAGATGGTGATTTCCACAGACTATGTGAGCACCTGGCAGGATGACTGGGAGGGAGAGGGTCAGCCCGGAAGTCAGGCAAATGACCTCGAGCAATCCTTCAAGCCTCGGTTCTGAGAGTCAGTGCAGCCAGTCTCCGCTCACTGTGGCTTTTAAGCCCCGTCCTCGTTTCTCCAGCTCCCGAAGGGTCCCAGCTCCTTCGGCCCAAGGCAGACATTTCACAGACTTCTCTGAGCTCAGCCAGAACAGGAACCTGGCTGACCTGTTGCAGCTCCGCAGTCGTTGCTTGTCCTGGGGAGCAGGGAATTCAATTAATTTGCATAATGAGCTCAATTGGCTCGTGCTGCAGGGGTGGGCGGGCTCCATAAAGTCAACCTGTCAGCGGGAGAAGCGCCCGGGACTTGGGGCGGGAGGGTGGAGGGAACTCCCAGCCGCAGCCTTGAATGAGGTCAGGCCTCCTGTTTGTGGGTCAGCGGCACGACCGGTCTACACCCCAATCCACACCCCAATCACAGCCGCTCCCGCTAGTGGCCTTGCTGTAAGTGCGCATCTGCTGGAGCAAGACGCAAAACTCGGTAACATTGGTTACTTGGGGGCGGGGGTGGGGGTGGGGGCGCGGAGGCGGAATAAAGGGGGACCGGAACACGTTACCTAGGAGGGAGCTGAGGTTTGGGGAGGGCGTGGGAAGGAGATTTTCATCAGAAAACCTTCTATGTCCAAATTGTGATCCTTGCGAATCCATTAAAACATATTAGAACACATATTACTAAATAGAACACATATTATTTTTAATTTTGTTTAATTTTGAATTTTACAAATTTTTAAATGAATAGGACACTATATACATACATATATATATATATATATATATATATATGACACTATCAGATACTTATAAATGTCAAACTTAGCCTGGCATTCAGATCCCTCTGCTAGCTGCCCTAGCCTTCTTCACACCTGCCCATCAACCTGAACCCAAAGCCACAGCCCCACAGATGGGTCTCTGTGCCCAATCCACCTTTCTCCACTTACAATTTTGCCCTTGAATTTGCCCTGGCCTTTCCTTCCACAGGGATACTCTCTCTCCTCATAGCTTTATCTTTAAAATTCCACCCAGCCTTCAGAGATCACTCAGAGGCCTTTTCCCTGAATCCCTTAAGTTTTATTTTTTTAAAATTATTTCTACTGATTTTTTTTTTACAGAGAGGAAGGGAGAGGGGTAAAGAGTTAGAAACATCGATGAGAGAGAAACATCGATCAGCTGCCTCCTGCACACCCCCTACTGGGGATGTGCCTGCAACCAAGGTACATGCCCCTGACCAGAATCGGACCTGGGACCCTTCAGTCCCCAGGCCGACACTCTATCCAGTAAGCCAAACCGGGTAGGCCATGAACCCCTTAAGTTTGACCTCTGTGCTTCCCGGCTTGGTTTGCTCTTGTCTGGGTGCGCTCATCGAAATGTCCACCCACACAACCCCTCACACTCCCACTGGTTCATTGGCCCAGCTCCCCAGCCTTGGCCCAATGTCATTTATTGATTCAACAAACATTTATTAAACACCTTACTCTATGCAAGGCACTGTTCTAGGCATTGGAGATAGAGTAGGGAAACAACCCTATGAATTCCAGATCTCCTGGAGTTTACGTTTCGAAGAGTAAATGGCTAAATCAGCACAGTGTATAATTTGTCCAGTGGTAACAAACTCATAAAGAAAACTAAAGCTGGGCAAAAGGGCTGCCTGAGGAGGACGGTGGCAGCTGAACTGACCAGATGCTGGTTCTCATTTGGGGTAGGGGTTGGGACATGACTGTGAGGAGGTGACATGTTAGGAGCGAGCTGCATGAAGTGAGGAAGGCACCATGCAATATGTGGAGTGGAAATAGCCATGTGGGCGTTGAACTAAATTGGATAGTGGAGAGATGGTGGTTACTAGTCCAGGAGAAAGTGAGGACGGCTTCTTACGTCCTCCAGGAGTGGTGAACCCCGCCTCAACCCCGGCGACTGAGCAGTAACCAGTAGCACATCCTTGGGAAGCCACACCCAAGCCAGGCTACTTTAGAGAGGCAGCGCATCCTTTCTGAGAAAAGAACCTGCTTCTGCGTTCAGTCCTGGTTTGGGCCCTGTCTGTGTGACCTTAGGAGTCATTGCATCTCCCTGAGCCTCAGCTTCTACTACACCAACAAGCAATCCTCCAGATACCATCTGGGAGCCCTACAGTTCAGCTCAGTCCCCACACTGTCTCCAGGAAGTGTCAGATCCCTCAGGTTAAGGGCTTAGGGATATAAGACTGACCCTCCCACCACATCAGACTTCAGTCAAAACTCCCAAGTTGTCACCTGTGCTTCCGACCCCACAGCTACAGATCGGAGGTCCCAACAACCCCCTCCTCGTGTTTGATTGATTTGCCAGAGCAGTTCACGGAACTCAGGGAACCCATTTATTAATTAGGTCACTAGTTTATTATAAAACAACGTAACTCAGAAACAGTTAGAGGGAAGAGATGCATAGGGCAGGCCATGCCTTCTCTGAGAAGCCACCTCTGCAAATCTCCATTTGTTTGCTCCCCAGCCCGGAAGCTCTCTGAACCCCATGCGTTTGGGTTTTTACGGAAGCCGGGTTACAAAGGCACGACTGATTAAATCATTGGCCCTTAAGGATTGATTCAACCTCCCCAGAGGTCAGGGAGTCGGATTGAAATTTCCAACCTCTGATCCCCTGGTTGGCACCATGGGCGTGTTTCAGTAGGTTGAGGGCCCAAAAGTTGCATCATTAATACAGTGAAAGACTCCTTTGTTATTCTCATCACTTAGGAAATTGCAAGGGTTTTAGGAACTGCGATCCAGGAAAATCAAGTATATGTGAGAAATATATTTTGGTTATATAAATGCCATAGAATATATTTCTTAGATATCACAGTATCACAACACTCTGGTGGGGAGGTGTTGATAATGGAGCAGCTTTGCATGTGGTGGTGGTGGGGAGAGAGGATAAATGGGAAAGAACAATCCCACCCCATCTCTGTACCTTTCCCTCAGTTTTTCATGAACTTAATACTGCTCTGAAAAAGAAAGTCTTAGTTGGGGGGGGGGGGGAGGAAAGGCAAGCTTAGGACCACCAGCTCTAAGGGTGGCTGAGAAGGGGGACCCAGAGCCAGCTGTCCTGGACTTGACGCCGGCTCTGGGATATTGAGCAAGTCACTGACCTCTCTGGGCTCCAGTGGCCTCACTGGCAACGTGGGAAATCTAAAAAGACCGAGGGCGGCGGTGGGGATTACAGCTGTGGCTGTAAGGAAATCTCAGAAACTGCCTGGCAAGGCCTAAGTGCTAGATAAATGTCAGCTGCTCCTGTCCTCCTAAAGGCCATGGGAAAGCGGAGGGGAAATTTCCAGACCACGGAAACCACCATAGAGCTGGACATGGACTTGGGCATTTACAGAGGGGCTGCCTCGTCCCCTGCACCGATGCTTCCAGCAGCTGGATGCCCGTGTCCTCAGCTTATAAGAGGCGTCCAGCTGGGCCTCCGCCTCCCGTGTGCAGGCCCCTCCTCGTCCTGCCCAGCAGCACTGCAGTCTTGTCACCATTTCCTTTGGTTAAATGACTTCTGGGTGGAGGGGGGCCTTCCTTGGGCAAGAGCAGGGCTTCCTCAATCACTTCTCTGCTTGCCCATCTGTCTGATGCCTCCGCATGGCTCTTATCGCCACAATCTCTTATCTCACCCTCTGCACCTCGGCCAAGATAACCCCAGACACACAGAGGCCTCTGCGTTTGTAACTCACTTTCTCACACAGTTTATCAGATGAGCCTCATCAAACCCATCTTGCACGGAAACACCGAGGCCCAGAACGGTTAAGTGACTAGCTGAAGGTCACACAGCCAGGAAGTGGCAGAGCTGGGACCCCCATCGAGCCCTCTTTCTATGTAACAGTGAAACACCCACGTGTGTGGCACCTATGGTGTGGTTGGCACTGTGCCAGGCTTTTGCCTGCATGATCTCATTTCATCCTCACCCTCCATTTATGGATGCTGCTGCTGCTGCTGCTGCTGGGCTGACTGGGCTGCAGTTTGAATGGCCAGGATCCTCTCACTGCCCTGGGAGGTAGGAATCACCACCCTCCTTTTTTTCAGGTGAGTCAGTGGAGGATCTAGGCCAGTGGTCAGCAAACTCATTAGTCAACAGAGCCAAATAGCAACAGTACAATGATTGAAATTTCTTTTGAGAGCCAAATTTTTTAAACTTAAACTTCCTCTAATGCCACTTCTTCAAAATAGACTCTCCCAGGCCATGGTATTTTGTGGAAGAGCCACACTCAAGGGGCCAAAGAGCCGCATGTGGCTTAAGAGCCGCAGTTTGCCGATCACTGATCTAGGCAATTAAGAGACTGCTTAGGCCCACCAGCTAGTAGCTGGGATTAAAGGGCAGATGTCTGGGAGTCAGAGCCAGGGTGTTTGCCTTCGTTTTATTTTTTAAAAAATATATTTTTTATTGATTTCAGAGAGGAAGGGAGAGGGAGCAAGAGATAGAAACATCAGTGATGAGAATCTTTAATCAGCTGCCTCCTGCACGCCCCACAGTGGGTGCTGAGCCCACAGTCTGGTTATGTGCCCTGACAGGGAATCGAACCTTGACCTCCTGTTCTGTAGGTTGATGCTCACCCACTAGGCCACATGGGCCAGGCCAGGGTGCTTGCCTTTATATCCCAGCTGCTTTGCACGGGGGGTGGCGGAATCCAAGTTGCATTTGCTCCAAATCGCTGTGACGTCATGCAGACTCCATCCCCACCAGCTGGGCGGGGCTGCAAAGATGGCTTCCCATCCTGGAACAAATCTCACGCCACAGGACCTGACCAGCGAAGGGTACCTGATGACCATACAGTCCTTCGCCACACAGAAGTAATATGAGGCCAAATGTTAAAAATGCACCCCGGAAAGGAGAGGCCGAGAGACACGCCCACACCAAGTTAAACATGTCATGCGTGGCTGCGGTGCGTGCTGGGCAGGCGACAAGGAGGCCGTGCTCCCTGCCACAGGGCGGGCGAGGGACGTCCTGTGGGCTGGGGGGGTCTCCTCTTCACATACCTGTTTCATGGAACTGGAAAAGGCACAGTCCATTCCATTTTTCACTCTTTTTATAACAGCTTTCTTGACATATAATTCACATGCCATAAAATTCACCCTTTTAAAGTGTACAGTTCAGTGGTTTTTATTATAGTCACAGAGCTAAGCAACCGTCACCACTGTCTAATTCCAGAACACAGTCATCATCCCCAACAGAAACCCCATACCCATTAGCAATCTCTCCCCATCCCCTCCTCTTCTCAGCCCCTGGCAACCACTGATCTCCGCCTGTCGCCATGGATTTGCCTATTCTGGACATTTCGTGTCCATGGGATCAGAGAACGTGTGGCCTTTTGTGACTGGCTGCTCTCATTGAATGCAATGTTTTCAAGGTCGGTCCATGCTGTCACAGGCGTCAGAACTTCATTCCTTTTTAAAGCACGCACGCACACACACACACACACACACACACACACTTATTTATTTATTTTATTTTTTTACAGAGAGGAAGGAAGAAGGAGAGAGAGTCAGAAACATCGATGAGAGAGAAACATCGATCAGCTGCCTCCTGCACACCCCCTACTGGAGATGCGCCTGCAACCAAGGTACATGCATGCCCTTGACCGGAATCGAACCTGGGACCCTCAGTCCACAGGCCGACGCTCTATCTACTGAACCAAACCGGTTAGGGCCAGAACTTCATTCCTTTTTATTGTCAAATAACATCCCATCTCTGGCTATGCCACATATGATTTATTCGTTCATCAGGTCATGTGCATTTTAGTTGTTTCCATTGGGGGGGGGCACACACATAATGAATAATGCCGTTATGAATATTCATGTACAAGTTTTTGTGTGGACGTGTGTTTCCATTTCTCTTGGGCAAATACCTAGAGATGGATTTGCTGGATCGGATGGTAACCATGTTTGGTATTTTGAGGAACTGACGGTGTCCAAAATGACTTCCCCTTTTCACAATCCCACCAGCAATGTATGATGATTACTATTTCTCCACCCTTTGTATTTATTTATTCATTTCCCTTTTAAGCTTTTCAGTGGAAACCAAGAAATGTAGTAAGTGTGTAGTGACTTTGCTATACTGAAGCAAGCCTGCCTCTGAGCTGTGTGTAGTCACTCAACCTCTCTGAGCTGCTTTTCTCTCTTGAGACCCGAGGAGGGATCTAATAATAGAGATCAAAGGTGAGTAGAGTTTGAGAAGCTTTGGACAACCTTCTCCCTCCCTCCCTCCCTCCCTTCCTCCCTCCCTCCCTTCCTCTGAATTTTATACCTAATTCAAAATTCACATTTATCCTAGGAGGGGCCCACCGGGGGTGAAAAAAATAGGTCTCTAGATTTAAATCGCAGCCTCATCTCTTACTGCGCGGCCTTGGGCTTGTAAACAGTACCTTTCTGAGTCTCCAATTCTTCTTCTGCAAAAAGAACATTAGGCAACGCATGGAAGGGCTGTTGTCAGGACAAAATGTTTTGTGCTAAGCATGCAATAGATGGTAGACCCTACTATTAAGATCCAGGAAGACCCATTCATTCTACCAGTCCTGACGGAGACCCTGCTAAGTGTCACTTCCTGTGATACTCAGTTGATTAAGAACCTTCACGTCTGAAGCCCACAGGTTTGGGGGAGCAGGTTTGTAAGCAAACAATTGCACCCTAGCAGATGAGTGCTATAAAAGAGGTATGCTGAAAGTTCTCTGTGGTTGGAGAGGAAGGGGTGTGGCAAGTAGCAGGAAATGGGCGCAGATAGGTCTGGGTGGCCCCGAGGCAGGTGGGAGAGGCCTCTATCTGCAAAGTGGACAGCAAAGCCAAGGAGTCAGCTATACCCTCACCCAACCTCAGCCAGGACTCGGAAATGGCCTGCCTGCACTGAGGCGGGGAGGAGGGCAGACCTTTGCCTTATAAACCAGGTAAGATAAAGGCGAAACACCCTCCCTGAGCACACACTCAGACCTGTGTAGAGTGCGTTTATGAGGCTCAGAGGGACATGTGACATAAATGGGATTGGGGAGGGAGGCAGAATGGTGCAGAGAAAAGGGCTCTGAGTTATGAGTCTGCCATTTAATAGTCAGCGATCTCTGGCAAGTCACAACTGCTTACCCTAGCCTCTGTTTGCTCATCTGAGAAATGGGGAAAAACACATACTCCTCCAGCAGCAAATGTCAAGATGAGTGAGATGACATGAAAATGCTATTGCAGCCCTGGCCGGTTAAGCTTAATGGATAGAGCATTGGCCTGTGGACTGAAATGTCCTGAGTTCAATTCTGGTTAAGGGCACATGCCCGGGTTGTGAGCTCCATCCCCAGTAGAGGCATGCAGGAGGCAACCAGTCGATTTTCTCTCATCATTGATGTTTCTCTCCCTCTCTCTTCCTCTTTGAAATCAATAAAAAAGTATTTTTTTAAAATGCTATTGCAAAGCCACATGCTGCGTACGTTCATGAAGATGGGTTATTGTCATATAAAGAATGGATAAATAAAATGTGATAAATCCATACAATGGAATGTCATTCAACAATAGAAAGAGGGGAGGTACATGCTACAACATAAATGAACCTTGAAGACTTGTGTTAAGGGACAAAAGCCAGACACAAAGACCACACACTATGTAATTCCATTGATATGAAATGTCCAGAATAGGCAAATCTGTGGAGACAAACATAGATTAGTGGTGGCCAGAAGGAGGAGGCTGGGAGGAAATGGGGAGTGACTGCCGATGGATATGGGTTTCTCTGGAGTGATGAGAATGTTCTAGAATTAGTGGTAATGGTGGCACAACTCTGTGACTACTGAAAACCACTGACCTGTATATTTTAAATGGGTGAAATGTCTGATATGTAAATTATATCTCAATAAAGCTCTTTAAACACACACACAGAGAGAAGCACCCATATTTCTTCTCCAGCACCCGTCTTTGTTAAGACACCATGGGGCGAACACAAATGAATCATGGTATTATCTAGCATGGGTGAATAATAAGCTATTATCTATTAGCTCCTTCATTTGTTCACTCATGTACCCTGCCAGGTCCTGGCGAAGACAAGCACAAACAGAGCCGTGATCTGTCCCGAGGAAGCTCCTGGCTTCTTGTTGGAGGCGTGGACAAGCAGAGGCAGGCGGGCAGAGGCGGGCAGGCAGGGGGCAAGGGTGCTGTGGAGACAGAGGACACCTCTACGGGAGGGTGAGGGAAGGGGAGGGGAGGATCTGAGAGGCCTCCTGCAGGAGCTGCCACCCTCAAGGACTGCAGAGTCAGGGGGAAAGTGTGCATCCTTGAGTGACGGCATGGAGAGCAGCGTGGGCCCGGGACAGAAAAGGTGACTTGGGCCCAGAGCCATTGCACCAGATTCACGAATAACGTTTGCAGAGTGATGCCATTTCGGGGAAGGAGCAGGCGTGGTTCTTGTGCTCAGTCATCATTTGCTGAATTAATAACAAATGTATAAAGTACCGCTGCTGGGGACCCACCCCCTGAGATACTGGTTTAATGAAAGACTCCCCAGGGATTCTAATTTTCATGGAGTGGACGCTTCCTGATTAGAAGCACTTTGAAGAACTACCTGTGGGGCTCGTTAACACGCAGATTTGGACTCAATGGGTCTGGGCTGGGCCCCGAGACCCCGCTTTTCTAACCTGCTCCCCGGACAGGCTGAGCCTGCAGCATCTGGTCCGAGGCATGCCCTCGCCCCTTCCCACCTCTCCTGGCTTCTTGATGCTTCCCACTGGGCACCCCGCTGCTCAGAGCCCTGGGGGCCTTCACCCCGTTTTCCTGCCTGGGTGAGCTTCTCCTCCACCTTCACCTCGAAGTCCCCTTCTGCCCCCGCTGCCTCCTCCAGCGTCTTCGCAGCACTGGATGCCTGTCCTGTCTGATGACGTCCTGTGTCCCGTGTGGACATGATCAGAGCAGAGACTGCAGATTGCCACCGAATACCAGCACTGGCCCAAGGCCTGACAACTAAGAAGCCTTCAGGAAGTATTTGGGGAGTGACAAAAATGAACCTCATAGGGGAGATAAGATACGAAGAGGCATAATCACCATCCTGATAGCAAACGCTGTCTGCAGTTCCTCTGTGCTGACTCTGCTGTCAGTGCTTCACCTACATTCAGCCGTTTCATTCCCACAGTTTTGCAAGGACCCTTATCCCATTTTATAAACAAAGACACCGAGGCACAGGCAGCTGCAGTAAGTGGCAGAGTCTGAGATCTGACCAGGCAGCACAAGGCAGGCAGACAGTGCTGTCAGAGAAATGCGTAGGCGCCATCGGTGGGGGTGGGGAGGGGAGCAGCCACTTCCTGTGGGGGACTGGGGATCTTTTAAAATATATATATATATAGTCGAAGCCGGTTTGGCTCAGTGAATAGAGCGTCGGCCTGGGAACTGAAAGGTCCCAGGTTCGATTCCGGTCAGGGCATGTACCATGGCTGCAGGCACATATCCCCAGCAGGGGTTGTGCAAGAGGCAGCTGATCGATGTTTCTCTCTCATTGATGTTTCTGAATTTCTATCTCTCTCTTCCTCTCTGTGAAAAATCAATAAAATATATTAAAAATAAATAAATATATATATTATTTTTATTTTATTTTATTGATTTTTTACAGAGAGGAAGGGTGAGAGATAGAGAGCCAGCAACATCGATGAGAGAGAGACTTTGATCAGCTGCCTCCTGCACACCCCCACTGGGGATGAGCTTGCAACTAAGGTACATGTCCTTGACTGGAATCGAACCTGGGACTTTCAGTCCACAGGCCAGTGCTCTATCCACTGAGCCAAACTGGTTTTGGCTAGGGACTGGGGATCTTGAAGGACGGGCAGAGTTGTCAGAGGAGGTATGAAAGCAGTGGTGTGATGGGTCAGCTGGTGGAAGGGAAGGGTCAGAATGCAGTGAGCTGCCGGGGCAGAGGACCAGGGAGAGACACGGCTGTCCAGGAGGCTGCAGACACTTGCTTGGGGCCCAGGATACCAGGCTACCAGTTTGGGGTTCACACACAAAGTGCTAGAGAAATTATTGGGCAGGAGAGAGGCAGGATGTGTTCTAGGGTCTTTGGGGGGCAGGGCTGAATCTACTGAGACAGTGCCAAGGCAAGAGTTTTTGGTTTTTGCAGCCAGCATGCCTGGGTTCAAATCTCAGCCTCCCCATCTATTAGCCAAACAACCTGGATCAAGTTACTTAATGTTCTGCACTTCAGTTTTCTCCTGGGTAAACGAGGAGGAAAAAGTGATGATAACAGTAGGGTTGCTGAAAGTAATGAAGCAATACTAATCCTAATGTTATTAGAATCCGAGAAGATCAAGTGTGGTCTTGAGCAAATTACTTAACTCCTCTGAGCCTCAGTTTCCTCATCTGTGAAATGGGGGAGAACAATAGTACCCACATCAAAGGACTGAGATGAGGAAGTAATGAGGCCATGTGTATTCCACGTGGCTAGCACCATGCCTGGCAAGGGCTCAATAAGCCTGTGCTGAGCCCATGGTCAAACCTGAGCTCCAGGACAATCAATCGGAGGCAGAAAATATGGGTGGAAGTGGGAAGAGACAAGATGGGGGACAGTTTTTGGGAAGTGACAGTCATGGTCTAGAGTGGAGGTGGGGAGGGTAAGAACCAGAAGAGGATGAGAGGATCTGGAGAAGGAAAGGAAGGCTGGGTGAGATGGTGGTGAGAGGAGTGGAGGCAATGGGACCAGGGAGGAGGCAGGGCAAAGGAGGCCTCTGGGTTTGAGTCTGAGTGGCACGGAGAGGCTGGAAACCAGAGCAGAGCTGGAAGTCAGGCGTGCAGACAGGTTTGGCAAGAACCGGATGGTGGGGGTTCAGCACTAGACAGTGAACAATAGGGAACACACTAAGGATCTTTGGTAATAGAACTTTACATTTCTAATGTAAAGAAATAAATATGTATAATTTTATATCCACATTTAAATTTGTAGCTTGTGTTTTAATAGTTAAATTTGATTTATCTAACTATGGATATAGTTATGAGTCTAAATTTAAGCGATATAAGGGATTTTTTTTCAGTGAAAATTGTTTCTCTTGTATCACTATTTCCCAGCCACCCAGTTCTTCTAAAAACAGCCAGTATATCCTTCTTATATATCCTTCCATAGACATTCAATATGTAATCTAGGATGTATAATTTTAGCATAAAAATTGTGTGGATTAAAACAAAAAGACTGGCTCTAACTGGTTTGGCTAAGTGGATAGAGCGTCGGCTGATGGACTGAAGGGTCCCAAGTTCGATTCCCGTTAAGGGCATGTACCTTGGTTGTGGACACATTCCCAGTGGGGAGTGTGCAGGAAGCAGCTTATCGATGTTTCTAACTCTCTATCCCTCTTCCTTCTTTGCTGTAAAAAAAATCAATAAAATATATATATATATAAAAGACTGAACATCACATGCACCAAAAGAAAAAATAGGCAAACTGGACTTCATAAAAATGATAAACCTTTGTGTATCAGAATATAGTACCGCCCTTCCCGGTTTGGCTCAGTGGATAGAGCATAAGCCTGTGGACTGGAGGGTCTCAGGTTCAATCCTGGTGATCAAGGGCACATGTCTGGGTTGTGGGCTCAATCTCAAATAGGGGGTGTCTAAGAGGCAGCCAATCAATGATTCTCTGTCATTATTGATGTTTCTCTCCTTCTTCCTTTCTTTCTTAAAAAAAAAAGAAAAAAAAAGAATGTAATACCAATAGAGTGAAAAGGCAACTCACAGAATGGGAGAAATGCTTGCAAATCATATATTTGATAAGAGATTAATATTCAGAATATATAGAAAACTTCTAAAAATTCAATAACAAAAAAACAACTCAATTCAAAAAATTGTTGAAGGATGCCCTGACCAGTTTGACTCAGTGGATAGAGCGTCAGCCTGTGGCCTGAAGAGTCCCAGGTTCGATTCTGGTCAGGGGCATGTAACTTGGTTGCAGGCACATCCCCAGTAGGAGGTATGTAGGAGGCAGCTGATTGATGTTTCTCTCTCACCGATGTTTCTAACTCCATCCCTCTTCCTTCTTCTCTGTAAAAAAATAAATAAAATATATTTTAAAAAAATGAGTGAAGGACATTTCTCCAAAGAAGATATACAAATGGATTATAACATATGACAAGATACTCATCACTAATCATTAGGGAAATGCAAATCGAAGCCACAATGAGATACCCCTTCATACCAATTAGGATGGCTACTATCAAAAACAACAAAACAAACTCCCAGGAAACAAGGGTTGATAAGGATGTAAAGAAATTGGAAACCTTGTGCACTCTTAGTGGGAAGGTAAAATGGTACAGCTGCTATAGAAAACAAAATGGCGGGTCCTCAAATAAAAAAAATAGAACTACTATATGATCCACCTGTAAGTATACACCCAAAAGAATTGAAAGCAGAGTCTCAAAGAGGTATTTGTACACCCATGTCCATAACAGCAGTATTCCTAATAGCTAAAACATGAAAGCAGCATAAGAGTCCATCAATGGATGAATGGATAAATAAAATGTGGTGTATCATACGATGAAATATTATTCAGCATTAAAAGGAAGGAAATTCTGACATATGCTACTACATGGATCTTGAGAACAATATACTAAGTGAAATAAGCTGGCCAGAGGAAGACAAATACTGTATGATTTCACTTCTGAGGAGCCTGGAGTGGCCAAATGCAGAGACAGAAAGTAGAATGGTGGTTTTCAGAGGCCGGGTTGGGGCGGGGTTGGAGGAGTAGAAAGTTAGTGTTTAATGGGGCTAGAGTTTCAGTTTTGCAAGATGAAAAGAGTTTTGGAGATGAATGTACTTAATGTTACTGAACTGCACACTTAAAAATGGTTATAAATTTTATCATCTTTATATGCATATCTTTCTGCCAAAAAAATTAGAAATAATACTGCATGTCAGAATGGGGCTGGAGTTGGACATATGGATTTGGAAGTTACTCACATTGATACAATAGCTGAAAGTGGGAGAGTGTGTTAGAAGCCCAAGAAAGAATGAACAGACTGAGAAGGGAGGAGAGAAGAAGAGAGCTGAAAAGAGGGGCCCCTTGCTCTCCTGGTGAGCACCTGGGCTCTGGCGTTCACACACGTGGGCTGAGCTTTGGCTCTGCCATGTAGTGGATGCAGGCATTTGGCAAATCACTTATCTTCTCTGAACCTCAGCTTCCTCATCTGTGAAATGGAGAATAATATTCATATCTAACCTCCCAGGATCATTGTGAGGACTTCATGAGACCATGTTGAAACAAAACACTTAGCACGGTGCCTGCCACGTGGTAAAACACTCAATACCTGTGAGCCTCTGGTAAGGTGATATTTAAAATATTTCACACCAGGTCTGACACATGTGCCAACCAGTCAGAAGAAACGCGTGCTTTCCAGGTGAATATCCACCCTGGCTGGCCGGGGGCTGTGGCGCAATCAGGGAAGGGAGAACCAGGAAGGTGACCAGTCCCCTTGGGGAGTTTTGAGAAAGTGTAACTCTCAAAACTGTGTTGGGGGAGGGAATGTCAAGCCTTCTCAAGTGCTGCCCAGGAAGGCAAGGCCTGAGCGCGGCATTCAGCTTGCTGACCTCTAAAGAGCAGAGTCATGGGGCGTTAGGGCCGAAGGCCAGTGAGAACAAGGTGAGGTATCTGAGGGCCTGGAGCAGGCTGCTCACTCCCTGGAAAGGTCTGGTGACGAGACGGGAAGAGAATGTGGAATGTGTGCACCATGAGAGCACCATGCAGAGCAGTTCACTGCCCTAAAAGTCCTCTGTGTTCTACCTCTTCCCTCTTGCCACCCCCAGCCCCTGGCAACCACTATTTTTATTTTTTATTTTTTTACTGTTGCCATGATTTTGCCTTTTCCAGAATGTCATAGAGTTAGAAACATACAGTATGTAACATTGTCAGACTGGCTTCTTTCATTTCGTAATATGCAGCTAAGATTCTGACAGGGCACAGGCCAGGCTAGGGGACCTCCCCACCCCAGTGCATGAATTTCGTACACCAGGCCACTAGTTGAGCTATAAGTCATCTACCATAAAGTTCATCATTTTAAAATCTGTAATTCGAGGTTTTAAAAGTACATTCACAGAGTTGTGTAATCATCTCCATGATCTAATTTCAGAACACTTGCATTGCTTCAAAAATACTCCTCATACTCATTAGCAGCAACTTCCCATTCTTTCCTCTCTCCAGCCTCTGGCAACCACATATCTATGTCTTCATGGTTTGATAGCTCATTTCCTTTTCGCACTGCATAATATTCCAGTTTATTTATCCATTCACTCACTGAAGGACATATTTTTTAAAAATGTATATATATTTTTATTGATGTCAGAGAAAAAGGGAGAGGGAGAGAAAGAAAGAAACATCCCTGTGCAGGGTTTGTGTGGGCATAACTTTTCAATTCCTTTGGGTAAATACCAGGAAGCACAGTTGTTGGCTCATATGGTAAGTCTCTGTATAGTTTTGTAAGAAGCTACTAAACTGTCTTCCTAAGTGGCTGTACCATTTTGTACTCCCACTAGTGTTTCTGTTGCTCACATCCTTGCCAGCATTATATATTGTCAGTATTCTAATAGGTACGTAGTGGTGTCTTGTTATTTTTTAATTTGTGTTTCCACGGTGACATATGATGTGGGACATCTTTTCATTCGCTCAGTTGCTGTCTGTGTACCTTCTGTGGTGAGGTGTCTGGTAAGGTCTTTTTAAAAATCATGTTTGTTTTCATAGTGTTGAATTTTAAGAGCTCTTTGTATACTTTGGATAACAGTTCTTTTTTTCTCTTTTTAAGACAGGGAAATCCGAAATATGTTTATAGGCAGGTGAGCTGCCAAGATGTTGAAGATTTTATTTTATTTATTTCTTCATATTATTTATAACTTTTAATTCTTAAAAATATATTTCTATTGATTTCAAAGAGGGAGGGAGGGAGGGAGGGAGAGAGAGAGAGAGAGAAACATCCATGATGAAAGAGAATCATGGATCTGCTGTCTCCTGCAAGTCCCCCACTGGGGATTGAGCCCACAACCCAGGCATGTGCCCTTGAGTGGAATCGAACCTGGGACCTTTCAGTACGCGGCCAACGCTCTGTCTACTGAGTCAAACCAGCTAGGGCATAACTTTTGATTTTATATAATTACAAACTTATAGAAAATTGCAAGATTAGTACAAAGGAATCCCTTATAGCTTTTATTTATCTTCCCAGTAGCTTACACTTCACTCCAATTTTATTATTTCCCTTTTTTAGATGACTTTCAACCAACTAAGCCACACTGGCCAGAGCAAAGGGCATTTTTTTGGTTTGTTTGGTTGGTTGGTTTGGTGGCCTGACCAGGAATCGAACCCATGACCTTTTGGTTCATTAGACGACATTCAATATTATTTCCCTTTTTTAATTGACACATAATTTACAGTCAGTAGAACACACAAATCTTAAGTGTACAAATCAATGAGTTTGACATAAGTGTAGACCCACTGTAACCACCAGCCAGTTCAAGACAGAGAGCATTGTAACACTCCAATAGGCTCCCTTGATCCCCTCCTGATCACTAATTCTCTTCAGAGGTACCCATATCCTGGCTTCTGTCACTAGAGATTGACCCTGTAGCCACTCCCTACAAGATTGATTTTGCTGTTCTAGAACTTCACATCAAATGGAACCATACAGAGTCTCCTTTTTTATTTTTGGTATCTAAACCTTTTCACTCAGCTTCCAATATCTCTGAGATTCATCCATTAAAAGGTAGCTTTAGAAACAGTTTTATCTTACTAATAAAAGCCTTTGTGGTCCTCATGCCATCACAAGATGGCTGCGCAGATGGGCAGGGGGAGGGCTGGGCTTGCCATTGTGTGCATGCTTCACAGAGCCTGCTTGGGAGTCCCACCTCCTCCCAGACAAATGGCCAGACCTGGGGGTCCGAGGCTCTGTGCAGTGTGGGGAAGGCAGGTGGGTCCCTGCACAGCGTGGAGGCCTGGGGGTCTGTAGCTATGACTTACCTCTTTGGGGCAATCCATCGAGGAGCCCTGGATGGGTGGGTGGGGCGATTGATCATGGGGTGCCTGTGCTGTGACAGGGCACAGGCCATACTGGGGGACCCCCACCACCAGTGCACAAATTTCATGCACCAGGCCACTAGTTGAGATGTAAGTCACCTACCATAAAGTTAAACATTTTAAAATATATAATTTGTGGTTTTAAAAGTACATTCACAGAGTTGTGTAATCATTTCCATAATCTAATTTCAGAACACTTGCATTGCCTCAAAAATACTCCTCATACTTATTAGCAACAATTTCCCATTCGTTCTTCTCTCCAGCCTCTGGCAACCACAGATCTACATTCTGTCTCTATAGATTTACCTAATTCTGGACATTTCTTCTTCTTGTTTTAATCATTGTTGTTGAAAATATTACATATGTCCCCCATTTTTCCCATTGACCTTTCCCACCCTGATCCCCACCCCAGGCCTTCACCACCCTTTTGTTTGTGTCCATGGGTTATGCATATAGACATATAAGTTTATTGGTTGACCTCTTCCCCCTCTCTCCCCTGCATTCTTCCCTGCCTTCCCTCTGAGGTTTGACAGTCTGTCCCATGCTTCTGTGTCGCTGGGTCTATTTTTGTTCATCAGTTTTGGAATTTTATACACATAAAATTATATAGTGTGTGGCCTTTGTGACTGGCTCCTTTCACTCAGCATAAGTTTTTAAAGATCATGTTATAGTCTGTATCTGTAATTTATTACTTTTTATTGCTGGATAATATTATATTGTATGGATTTGTCACCTTTTGTTTATCCATTCAGCAGTTCATGGACATTTGTGTCATCCTGCTTTTTACACATAACACTAGTTTGTTCTTTTGTATTTCTGTGTAGGAATCAATAGTATGGACATAATCGATATACCCATTTTGCCATTCATAGACTTCTTTCCTCCTAATTTTTAGTCATGTTAAGCTGCTATGAACATTTTGATATATGCCTTTCCTCCTAATTTTGGTCATATTCAGCCGCTATGAACATTTTGATATATGTCTATTATTACTCACTGGTAGAATTGCTGGATCATAGAGTATACATGTATATCCAATGTTCTTGATAAATTCTGGATACATGTCTTTTGTTATATCTACATTTTGCCAATATTTTCTCCCAGTCTGTGGTTTGATTTTTCACTTGCTTGTATGTGTCTTTTGATGAAAATGAATTCTTAATTTTAGTAAAGTTCACTTTAACAATCTTTTCTTATGATTTATACTTTTTGAGTTACGTTTAAGAAATTTTTATTTACTTCGAGGTCGTGAAAATATTCTCCTATGCTTTCTTCTAGAAGTTTTATTGTCTGCTTTCCACATTTATGTCTCTGATCCAGTCTGAACTACTTTTGTCAATGGTGTGAGGGTAAGAGTCAAGATTCATGTTTCCACATGTGTATGTAACCCTAACCCTAACCATTGAACTAGCACCATTTATTAAAAAGACCATCTTTCCCTTACTTATTTGAGGTAGCATCTTTGTAACACATCAGCTGACTATATATATGCGGATCTGTCAATTTTATTTTAAATATGTGTGTATATAAAGTTTTAAAGAAATAACAAGATTTATTAATAGTTGCTGTATTGTGATAAGGTTATGGGCGATAACCTTTTCATTCTTTTTAGTATTTGCTACATCAACCATAACAGTATGTTAACACTTTGACAAAATAGATAAAATATATATATTTTTACTATTATAAAAATAGATACTATCAAGGGTGTCGGTTCTCAAGAGACTCTCAGGGTGAGCTGGACAGCCTGTGGCGAGGCTGTAGGAGTTAGGGACATCTCGGCTAGCGGGTGGGGAGACGAGAATTCAGGGTCTGGCCAACAAAGAACTTCCATCTTCCTAGTGACCTGTATTCCCAGGAGAGGTGGTGCTGGGAGGCTGGGGCCATGAGGAAACGGAAATGATCATCATCAATAACGCTCTGCTGAGTAACAACAACAGCAGCAGTAACGAGATATCGAGATATCGCTCTGTTGTAGTGTACACTGCTTTCAGGTCCTCCGTTCCTCCCAACATTCCTGAGGGCTGGGTGAGGCCCTGTCATTTTACCCATTTTTAAAATAGGGAAACAGTCCTGGCCGGTGGCTCGGTTGGTTATAGCATCATCCTGATGCACCAAGTTTGTGGGTTCGATCACCAGACAGGGCACATATAAGAAGCAACCAATGAGCGTATAAATAAGTGGAACAACTCAATATTTCTCTGTCTCTCTGTCTCTGTCTCTGTCTCTCTCTCTCTCTCTCTTTTCCTCTCTTTCTCTAACATCTATTAAAAATTAAATAAAAAAGATAAGGAAACAGGTGCTCTCTGAGTCCTGCTCCAGCATTCACTAAGGACCATTTTATGCTAAGCCTTGTGTTAGTTCTGGGTCCACAGAGACAAATAAAGCACAGAGAGGGACATCTAATTGACCTACAGGGTCAGGGAAGAGATAGTATAGGAGGTGACATCAAAGTGAGTATTTCTCTTCCATTTTGGAAAAATTACCCAAGAGATTTATGTTAGAAATACAGATGATCAAAGGGAAAAAATCAATCACAATCATCTACCAAGACACAACCTCTATTTATACTTTAATATAATGCCTTTAAAAAATATATATCTTTATTGATTTCAGAGAGGAAGGGAGAGGGAAAGAGAGACAGAAACATCAATGATGAGAGAGAATCATCGATTGGCTGCCTCCTGCACGCCCTCCACTGGGATTAAGCCTGCAACCTAGGCTTGTGCCCTTGACCAGAATTGAAGCTGGGACCCTTTAATCCACAGGCTGACGCTCTATCCACTGAGCCAAACCAGCTAGGGCTAATATAATGCCTTTTAAACCTCATTCTCCACCCCCCCCTACACATACTGCATAAAAATAAAATCGTGCTACAACAGCGTTCTAAGTGCTTTCTTCACTTATATTTTAAATCAGTAAATACAAATCTATATAACATTTTAATGACTTTCAACATTGGATGTATCAAAAAATTTTAATCGAATCATTATATTGTACATTTATTAATAATATCTAATGAATATAAACAATGTTGCGAACAACTTTTAAACCCATATCTGTATACTAGTACTTCTCCAATTTTTTAAAAAAACAGAAGTTCCCACAATCGCATTCTTTTTTTTTTTTTTTAATATTCATTGATTGAATTTAGAGATAGGGAAGGAAGAGAGAGAGAGAGAAGGGCGGGGAGAAACATCAACTTCTTGTTCCATTTATTTATGCATTCATTGGTTGACTCTTGAATGTGCTCTGATCAGGGATAAACCCAAAACATTGATGTATTGGGACAAGGACGTCGTAAGCAACTGAGCTATCTGGCCAGGACTCTTTTGCCTGCAGATCATAAACTTCTTCTGAAGTTCATTTGGAAGAATAGCTTAGTCGTGATAGAGTGAAAATTAAAAAAGGAAAGAATAATGAGAAATTTGCCCTCTTAGGTATAAAATGTATTAGAAAGCCACCTCCTTTAAAATATTGTGGAACTGGGAGAGGCACACACAGGAAGATCAATGGATACTGAGTTTCTGAGTTGAAACAGATCCAAACATATCAAATTCCTTCCATAGGTGATGAAGGTGGTACCTGAAATCAGTGGAGAAAATGGTATGCGGACAACTGGCTGCTACAAAGATTATATTAGATTTCTTCCTCCAAAATCAACATAAATTCTAGATGGATTAAAAGATAAATGTAAACATCCTTTAAAAAATTTTGTAAAAAAAATCTTGTATTGGCCAAGTGCTCTTTGCCTACCTAAAAAACAAACAAAAAACCCCCCAAGAAAATATTTTGCACCGAATACCTAAAAAGGGAAGCGTGCAAGTTAATACGAGGAGATAAAGAAAGGCTTGCAAGGTCCGGAGCCTGAAAGAACTGGAAGGCAAGCGAGCCCAGTCTGTGGAGAGGGTTAGGAATCGAACATTGAACTCTGGGCGCCCACAAGGAACGCGGGGCTGAGTCCCTGTACGCTCCCCAGGCCATCATAATTATGTAAAATAGCACTTTTTCCATATATGGTACTTAATAGCTGTTCTGCTGGGATGACATGGGACAGGGAAAACTGCTCGCGGGGCGGGGTGTCAGAATCCTGGACCTTCCCCGTCCGCTCCCGCCCGACCTCGCCCCCGCCCAGGCCAGGCACCAACATCCCAGCCCTGCAATGAGGGCCTCCTCCTCCTGATTGGACTCTCTCTATTGTCAATCTTCCCCTGGAACCTGGCTGTCCGTTGAACCCGCCCTAGTAGGCGGGGCTCCCGCCTAGGAAGCGCGGGGGAAGGTGGAGAGAGGGTAGAGGTTGGAGCGGATGAGTCCCCGCCCCTCTGGACTCAGAGGCACCGCCCCTATTCATTACCATAGGATAATATCTTGTCCATCAAGATTGGAGCGGGGCGGAGTGGCTGATACAGTTCGGAGGGCGGGATCGTCCATCCAGGCTCCGCCTCCGAGCCGGCGCGGGGGAATGGGCGGGCGGCTGAAAGGGCGGGGCGGGAAGGCGGCGAGGAGCAGACCGGGTGCGGTGAGGCGCGCAGATCACCGCGGTTCCTGGGCAGGGCACGGAAGCAGAGCCAGGCTGACCTGCTGCAGCTCCCGCCTCGCGCGCTCGCCCCACCCCGCCGTCGCCCGAGCGCTCGAGAAAGCCTTTTCGGGAGAAGCAGCGCCTGTTCCCCGGGCCCGATCCAGGTTCAGGTGAGCGAGCCCCACCGGGCTGGCGGGTGCGGACGGCGGTGACGGGGCGCAGGCGTCTGGCAGGCGGGCCGACGTGTGGTTCTCGGGCCCCGGCGCGGCCGGCGACCGGCGCGGGCGGGTGCGAGCGCTGCGGGCCGGGCTGGCACCGCATCCTTCCCTGGAGGGGCAGCGGGATCCCCTGCGCGATGCTCGGGCAGGCGCCGCTGGCAGTGCGGTCTCGGGGAGCAGAGGGAGGCGTTCATGGCCAGCGCCCCCCGGAAATCCTTCATCTCCACCAACCCCACCCCCGCCTGGCTCACTCCCGGCGGGGCACCGGGCAGCCTCGACCTCCTCCTGCTGCCGGGCCACGCGCCCCGCCCTCGCCTCGCCCAGTGTCCAAGTTGGGCAAACTTTTTAACCCCTTCCGGGCAGCCGCTGTCCCTGGGACCCCCAACGGGCGGTGGGCTCGGGGCTGCGGCTCCTTTGGAAGTTTCTAAGGCCTTTTCAGAAACGGAGGTAACGGGCAGGCGGGGACCGTTTGGCAGCTGTCAGGGCGTCCTGAGTCAGAATCGGACAGCCCCGCCGCAGACATTGCACTCGGCTCGGTTTCCGCCCTCCGCTCCCGACTTCCTCATTTGCGCGGCTGCGAGCCGCCGGGCCGAGGAGGGCACTGGGAGGGAGAAGTGCGGTGGGTGCCTGGAGAGGGAGGAAAGAGTTCCCAGTTGCCCCGCAGCCCCGCAGCCTTTGACTTCTGCCTTCTCTCCGGGAGAAGAAGGCCCGGGACTGCCCGAAGCCATCAGTGCCTCCCAGGCATGCACCTGATTCCACCGCACCTGGGGCCGCCCCACCCGGGCGGGGCCGGGGGTGGGGGGTGGGGTGCTGCTTCCTGTGCCTTCAGGACTGACTGGGCCTGGCCTATTGCATCGTTCCTGTTTGGGCCAGATCTGGGGTTTGCTACACCCCCAGCCCCTACTTCCCGTGCCAGAGGTCCTCACCCCATCCTGTCCTGGGGCCACGCCCAGAGCAGGACTGCACCCATCTTCCATCCCTCGAAACGGAGGACCCCTCCGGGACAGGGTTGCCGGGTGTCTGGAGGTGGTGGTGGGCAGGCTGAGTGCCAGGGCTGCTGTCTGCGGCCCCACCCGGCCCCCACCCAGCAGCCAGGTGTCGGGAGAAAGGTTCCTGGGAAGTCCCAGGTCTTGGAGACAGGCCGCTTCCTCTGCTGGGCAATGAGAGAGGCCCAGCCACGTCTCGGTTCACTGCACCCTGTTCTGGGTTTGACAGGATTTCAAAGTAACTGTTGAGTAACTGGGAGGGGAAGAGAGCCTCAGCGCCTTGTGGCAACACTGTGGCCATTTCCACTGTTTGAAGCCCTCCTGGTAACTCACCTGGTTATTCTTTTTTTTTTTTTTTTTTTTTGGTAGGAAGAGAGGCTGCTTTAAGGCTTATTTAGACAATCACTCCACTACTATTAGTTAGTTTATATACAAGGCTGCTGGGGGTGAGGGCAGGGTTCATGGATGTGTAATTGAGCAAATATTTAACTGGCTTCTCTGTGCCAGGGACTCTGCCAGGTGGTAAAGGGGGTGTGAGGTTGAGTAAGACCTGGCCCCTGCCTTGGGCAATGAGGGGAGAGCTGAGACAAATTTGTAGATGACTCTGATGTGAGGCGAGGATGACAGAGACCCCAGAAAGGTACTGTGAGTCATGGGGATTGGGAGGAAGGAGCCGGCCCATCCTGGGAGATCCATGGGTCTCTGCTGTTGAGGAGCGCACAGCCCTCACGGGGGAATAGTGGCCCAGTGACTGACATACAAAGGCGGCCTCTGAGGAGTGTCCCAAGCACGCCATAGACAAAGGACTCGAGGAATTCCGAAAGGGGCCACTTCTGTCGGAGGCCAGGAGGGAGGCCGCCTCGAGGAAGGAGCACGTTGCTGGTTTGCAAGCAGGGCAAGCGCTGGGTGTTGGAAAGTGAGGACTCATTTAGTGGGTAATTGAGGGGTAATTAAAAGCGTCAAGAGATTGCTCAGTGTAATTTGAGAGCCGCTGTGCCCCCCAGATGGCTGTGGGGTGACACCAAACAGCTCTTCTCTTCACACTCAGCAAGTCCTGGCAGTGCCTGTGGGCAGATCCAGGTGCTGGCAGAGCCAGGTGCCCAGATCGGCAGGCTCTGCTTGGGGAAGGGCCGCCCGAGAGGTGCATTGTGTGGCTGCTTGTCTGAGGGGCACGTGAGGGGAGAGGAAAGAGAGGGTCAGAGCCCTGGCATTTCTGTCTTTTTATTTTTAAACTTTTTAACCCAGGGGGTGGGAGATGGGACAGCTTCTCTCCCAGGATGAAGGGTGCATGCTAATCACAGCCTGCCTTCGGCCTGTTCTTGATCCAGAAAAAACAAAACAAGGATCTGTTGGCTTTTTCAGAGGAAAGAAGCACAGGCGAAATGCAGCGTTGTTGTGTAGCCTGGTGTAGGGTATTGCTAGAGACCAGGCTGGCTGTGCTTTCTTCACTTCCTCTTGTGGCTAATCCTTCAGTAAAGTACTTAAGACAGCCCTTACCAGCTTGACATCTTTATTTCAAAAGGAGAGGAGGGGTTGGCTGTTGTTTTCCTCAGAGGAGGGCCTTGCGCTTCTCTTGGGGGAGCAAAAAAGCGGGGGGGGGGGGGGGGGGGAGGGGGGGAGAAATCCAAGCCTTAACTGCTTCCTCCCAAGCATCATGTTCCAGAAATATTTAGAATAACAAAATCTGTGTGTCCTCTTAATTAAACAAACGTCTAATTTGCTGAGCATTAAAGAGCATCTCTGCCGCAGGGGCAGGAAGTGCATTTTCTCTTTGTGCAGCCCCAGAGAGTCACTGCCTGGGCCTTAACCCTTGGTGCACTGGGCCTCTGGGCTCAGGTCCTCAGTGACTGCTGCCCTGGCTGCCCCTGGGGAGTGGTGCTCCTGTGACTTACAGAACCCCATTCTTAGAGCTGGGGGTTGGGGGGTGGTGAGCTTCAGAACGAGGCTCCAGTCCTGGCCCTGCCACTACTAGCTTTATGACCTTAGGCAAGGCGCACAACCCTTGTGGGAATCATGACAGCTCCCCTACAGGGTGAGATGTGAGAACTAAAAGGATT
This sequence comes from Antrozous pallidus, assembly GCA_027563665.1. Taxonomy (NCBI): domain Eukaryota; kingdom Metazoa; phylum Chordata; class Mammalia; order Chiroptera; family Vespertilionidae; genus Antrozous; species Antrozous pallidus. The sequence goes on along the minus strand of CM050513.1, from coordinate 111,598,054 downwards.
AAGGTACTGAAAGGGCCTATGCAAGCATGTCGAGTGGCTATGTAAAATTTTAAGAAAATACATAAATGTTCCATCTTAATTCCCTGGGTGGTCAGGGGAGGAAACAGAAGAGGAGGGGTAGATGGTTTTCCTGGCTCCTGGCTCAGTGTCCTTTCTACTTCCAAACAGGTGTGCAGGTGCCTGTGCATGTGTATGTGCAGGTGCCTGTGCATGTGTGTGTGCCGGTGCCTGTGCATGTGATGGTGTGATGGTGTGTGCCTGTGCATGTGTATGTGCAGGTGCCTGTGCATGTGTGTGTGTGCCAGTGCCTGTGCATGTGTATGTGCAGGTGCCTGTGCATGTGTGTGTGCCGGTGCCTGTGCATGTGTGTGTGCCAGTGCCTGTGCATGTGTGTGTGCTGGTGCCTGTGCATGTGTGTGTGCTGGTGCCTGTGCATGTGTGTGTGCTGGTGCCTGTTCATGTGTGTGTGCCGGTGCCTGTGCATGTGTGTGTGCTGGTGCCTGTGCATGTGTGTGTGCTGGTGCCTGTTCATGTGTGTGTGCCAGTGCCTGTGCATGTGTGTGTGCTGGTGCCTGTGCATGTGTGTGTGCTGGTGCCTGTTCATGTGTGTGTGCTGGTGCCTGTGCATGTGTGTGTGCTGGTGCCTGTTCATGTGTGTGTGCTGGTGCCTGTGCATGTGTATGTGCAGGTGCCTGTTCATGTGTGTGTGCTGGTGCCTATGCATGTGTATGTGCAGGTGCCTGTGCATGTGTGTGCGCAGGCTCGTGGCCTCTGAAGCCTAAGTGGTTCTGGGGCCCATCTGCTGATGGCTGTGGGTGCACTTGATGAGCTTGTGCTGAGCAGCCTCATTACTGGGGCCTGGCCTGGGAAGAAGGTGCGCAAACTAACTGCAAGTTTTAGTTCTAAAAGATGGTTTCCAGTGCTAGGACATCGCCAAGAGGTAGCATGGCAAGAGCCTTGAGTGTCTGGAGACCTGGCTTCTAACTCTAGCTGAGGGAACATTTGATTATGGTAGAAAATGCCATTATTGTCTACAAATATGCCCCAATTTCTTAGGTACTCTCCTGCCCTATGGATGGGTATAGGAGTTGTAACAACTCTCCTTTAAAAAAAAAATCATCACCCAAGGATATTTCTCCATTGATTTTCAGAGAGAATGGAAGGGCAGGGGGAGAGAAACATTGATGTGAGAAAGACACACTGATTGGTTGCTTCCTGCATGTGCCCCGACAGTGCCTGAGCCTTCAACCAAGGTACATTTCCTTGACGGGGCTTGAACCCAGGACCTCCAGTCAGCGGGCTGACTCTGTCCACTGAGCCAAACTGGCCAGGCACAATTCTCCTTTTTGAAGGTAGTTTGTTGGCAATGTTTGTCAAAGCGTAGTCCTTCTGTCTGAATTCTAGGAATGCACCCACAGATCAACTCAAATGTGCAAAAGGAAATGTTAAGGATATTGTTTGCAGCATTGTCATAGACAAAGACAGGAAACAAGCTCACTGTCCATCAGAAAGGGCAAATCAATCATGGCACAGCTGTACAGTGGCAGTCCTCACGGCCCTTTAAAAAATGAGGCCGATCTATGTGTCCTGCCAGGTCATGCTCTGTGGGATATGTTGTAAGTGGAAGAAACTAAATGGGAAGTAGTGTAGATGGTGGTCCCGTTGTGTGAAACATGCTATGTCACCTTGGCTCTGTGCCTGGAAAGATATTGAGATGCTGGTCATAGTGGTTGCCTCTTGAAAGGGCGCAGGAAGCAAGAATGGGGGCAGGGGAGGGGGGGGTGAGCATTATTTTTCACTAAATGCTTCTTTATATATGTATTGCCCTTAAATCATAAAAAACTTAAACATTTTCTTATTTTTATCACCTATAAAAATAAGGGGGTCTGCTGGTCAATCTTGTAGGTCTCAGTTTTAAAATGCGTTGCTCCAAGTTTCCTATTGAGTGCCTACTGTATGCAAGGAAGGAGGGAAGGTTTTAAAAATGGACCGGCTTGCTCTTGTGGCTGGAACATTTTGGGTAGTGTTTTCTTCTCCATGATGTCATACTATCACCAGAGTAACCCTTAAGAAATGTCTATTCCGATCCACTCCCTCTTATTCTGGAAAATGGTAGATGATTGCTTTTCTTTGCTGTATGTGTCTGGAAAGTATTTCAGGAGGACCTTTTGCCAGGTTTCCCACAGTTCCCCTGGCTCCAAATTATCTGGGGTCCTTTCCTGGGGAGTCTACCTGACCGGAAGTCTATACCAGTTTATTCTCTTGGGTCTTTTAACCTTAAGGTCATTTCAACCACTAGTGTGTCCCTTCCCACTCCATCCCGTTGTCCCTCAGACATCTGGCCTGTGGTTCTTAGGTATTAACAGTGGAAAGGCCCACGTTCTTGAGAAAAAGTGGTCAGAAGAGTGACCCCCATTCCCTTCTTCAGGTAGCCCATCTTGCATGGTGTGGGTACTGGAGAAGCTACCGGCTCTGCTCGCTGCTGAGTTAGCCCTTTTCTGTGGCAAAGGAAGACCCCTTCAGGGTCTCTGCCAGGCCTGTGCCCCTGCCAGGCAGCCTCTGGCCTCCGGGAGGAATGGCATGAGTCACCCATGCGTATATGGAATGAGCCTAGGTCTAAAATGGGCCTGCCACCACATGGGCTCGAAGGCTGGATGCTGGCCTGCCAGATCCCCCGGCCCCCACCTGCCCCTCGTGCTTTGATGGTACCAAATGTTTGGGAAGCAGGAGCGGAGCTGCCCTCTGTGTCTGATGCACGTCTCTTTAAAAAGTAACTCAGGCTGGCTGCTCTGTTGGAATTTTCTCAAGCCCCCATTCTGCTGACTAGTTTCTCAGGCCCGTGGTGATTCAGCACCCAGAATGGGACACAACATCCTGGCCCCTGGGCAGGTGGGCCCAGAAAAGGCTCTTGACTGGCCTCTGGCTGAGGGCAAGGCCTTCTTGGGAGCTTCTCCCAAGCCGACCCTCCAAGTCTCACAGTGGGACCTTCTGTGGGCAGCTTCTTCCTCAGCTCAGGTGGTTACTCCACTAGGCACCTTCCTGCTGAGGCTGGAGGGAGCCTCGCAAGGCCTTCTGGAACTTGCCACCGAAGGGTGTGGCTTCCTGCCTGGGCAGGTTGGGCTGGGCCCCTGGAGAAGTTGAAGGTGGAGCCGATGTTTCCCCACCCTCCAGCTTTTGCTTCTGTGCCTCTCAGGGGTCCTGGTCCTTAGGCCCCTACAGTACTACCCAGAGGAACAGGGGGCCTTTGAGGGGGTCCCCTCTCACTTCCGTGGACATTTCTGTACAGTTTGGGAACTAGTGTCTTAGGGCTCTTTTCCTTTCATTTTAACTCTAATGCTTACAAGGAAAATCAACGGAACAATAAAATCTCCCTATTGAGTTTACTGAGAATTAGAGAATGCCCGAGCTGGAAGGGGTATGAAGGACAGTGTAATTTTTCTCCCTTAATTCCAGAAGGAGTGGTTTGCCCAAGCTCAGCTGTCTGCGAGTTGGTAGAAGAAAGCTTTGGCTCCTCGTTTCCCTCACCCCCCAGTGCCTTTCTCTCCAAATTACGTGGCCTCTGTTTAAAAGTGTTTTGAACTGTTATCATCCCTCTTATGCGCTGTTTAGCCAAGCAACACATACTTTAGCTCCTTTAATCTTTCCTCAAGAGTCTGTTCTTCCCCACCCTTAATCTTTTTCTTTCTTTCTTTCGTTTTTTGGGGGTGGGCACTAGGGTTAAGAAACAGGGTGGGAGGTGTTTCTCGGGTTTCTCTGAACTGCTTCCAGTTGGACAGGCCATTGAGGCTGAGAGTTCCCACAGCTCAAAAATCAATATTTCACCTGGGGTCGTGCCAGGCAGCAGGGTGGGCCCGTCGGAGAGACACCGGCTGTCAGTGCTCCTCAGCCAGTCCTCATTTAGTCACTTTAAGCCAGTTAATGTCGTGGGTGATCCATTTGCTGTGTTTTCAGCATGAAACCTACAGTAGAGGGACCAAAATAAGGGCTTTGGGGTCAGATGGAAGTAGGCCTAGACCCCCACCTCGTCTCCTTACTGTTACACCGGAGCCTCAGTTTCCTTATCCGCACCATGGAGATTCCTGCTTTTTCAGGCTTGTTGTCATAACAGAGAAATCCGTGTTAAGTGAAATGGTGCTCTTCAAACTCTCCCCTTCTTCCTCCCTTTTCTTACGTTATCACCAACATCATCAGATGGTAGAAAAGATCCGTTCAGGTTTTAAAAGATCTTAAATTTGTCGGACAAGCCTGTCCCTCGACCACAAGGTGTGGTGACGAAGATGACCCAGGAACCTGCCGGGAGATCTGGGCTGGAGGCTGAGGTTTCGAGGCCTGCGCGCAACCTTTGCATTCTGACCACACAATGCAATTCCACGTGCTACGCCTGCGCTGGTCAGGAGCTGGCTTAAGCAGTTTAAAAAAGCTTGTTGCAGAGCACTACCTCTGTTTAGAGTTGTCTGTGTTCAAAAGCCGCCGCGTTTCCTGTGTTTCGCCTTAAGTCACTGGGCTGGAGAAGGCAGCTTCCTGTCTGATAAACAGAAAGTCGGGCGTTTGGAACAGTTTGGGTGACTTCATCGAACTGGGCTGGAAGGGGAAGAGGATTTTCGGACCCACTGGACTGTGAAGACTGGAGGCCAGAGGCGGGCTCGCTCCCTCTCGGGATCCCAGGTCCTTGCCCAGGGCCTGGCTCAGAGTCAGCCCCGGTCCTTCCGTAGGAGTGGAGTTTAAGTGTCACTGGCACCTTTGTCTGTAAGCCAGGGGACACGGAGGCCCAGGCAGCCAAAGCTTTATTTTTATTTAAAAAAAAATTAAAAAAAATTTTTATTGACTTTTTAACAGAGAGGAAGGGAGAGGGATAGAGAGTTAGAAACATTGATGAGAGAGAAGCATCGATCAGCTGCCTCCTGCACACCTCCCACTGGGGATGTGCCCTCAACCAAGGTACGTGCCCTTGACCGGAATCAAACCTGGGACCTTTCAGTCCACAGACCGATGCTCTATCCACTGAGCCAAACCGGTTTCAGCCAGCTAAAGCTTTAGAGTGCCATTTAGTAGTGATCTCTCCATTTTACAAAATTCGGATACAAGGTACTTACTTGTCTGGAAATCTCTGGGGCGAGAAAGGTGGTGGCAGGAAGCCGTTTTAAAGGTTTGGTCTATTTTTTAATATTTAAGAGCCAACTGTTGGGTATGAGAGTATTGACCTCAATTTTTTTTTATTTTTTTTTTTGAGAAGTCAGTAACCGAGGCTCCTTGGGCCTCGCTGCATGGCCTGGACTGTGCCAGGCTTCTGGGCTTCAGTGGGGCTGGAGGGCAGAGAGCGCCTCCCTGCCCTCAGAGCCCCCCCCCCCCCCCCAATCGTGGGTAGGGACACTGGGAGAGAGATTTACCACATGAGACTGGCCATATGACACGGAGTGGCTGGGGATTTCTGAGCCTTTGAGCGAGCTTCCTGGAGGCTAGAACCACCTGGAAGGTGGAGGGAGATGGGGATGGTGGGCGGGGAAGGAAGAGGCTCTGGTGGGAGGGCACTGGCCTGGGAATCAGGATGTCCGGGTTGAAGTCCTCCCAGCCCTGCTAATAATAGTAATCATAATCATAATAGTTAAATTTTATTGAGCACTGTGCTGGTGCTTTTACATGAATTATCTCCTTTCTTGCCTCATTCCCATTTTATAGATGAGGAGACTGAGCAGGGATTCAAACAGGGGTGCCCTGACTCTAGACCCCAGTGTGACCTTATAGATGACCTTCACTCCCGGGCCTGACAGTGAGGGCACGGCTGGTCCCTGGGCCTCCTCCCTCACCAGTGACGGGGAATTAACCAAAGGAGCAGACTTTGGGCCGGGGCAGAATGGGGCTTCCTGTCTAGAGAGAGGTTGCCAGTTCGATAGTGTTGCCTTGGCTACGGACTTTACCTTTAACCTCAACTGGTCATTTTTCAAACGTGTGTGGCTGGTCCTCAGGGAGGGCAGGGGAAAAGACTGCCGGCCGACAGTGTGAATCCTGGTTGCTGTCCTGCCTGCTGGTGGCCAGGCCCTGGCGGTCTTCACCGGGGAGCCAGCCATCCAGCGGGCCTGCCACCATCTTGACCATTGGGGTCTTCTTGACCTCAGCCCACCTGCATCCAACAGACTGGCATGCCTTCCTTTCTTCATTTGTTCATCTGTCCACCGTCATTCAGGATCCGCTCTTCAGAGCTTCTTATGTGCTAGGCACTGGGCTGGGTGCTGGGAACGTGGAGGTGAAGGAAGCAGTTTCCAGCAGCTGATGGTGTCTTGCCAGCTAGGGGAGAGAGGCTCAGGAAGTCTGAGAAGGCTTCCTGGAGGAGGCAGCATCTGAGCTGATTGCAAGCTAGGGACGTGGCACAATACGTGGCACAATACGTCCAGGGAGCAGGGCTGGGACCTTGTTCGGTGCTTTGTTCAGGGGTGATTCAGGTTGCCAAGGCCCTCTGAGTCACTGGGGCTGGTACAAGATTTCCTCTCCTTCGGAGCTCCAGGCCCAGGCCTTTCTCCCAGGCTTTACAGAGCTCAGATGGCTCATAAAGGCCTCCTTTCCCCTGGCCATTTCCTGGGAAATGTGGGAGTGCAGGATTCCACTCCCAGGTCCTTAACCCCTGAGTGGCTGCTGGGAGTTCTGCCTGTGCCCTCTGGGTGTGTGGTCAGCCTGCTGTTTCCAGCTGAAGGACTTGGGGGGGGGGATTTATCTTGGAGTGTTGAGAGAGACATAATTGTTACCGGAATCAGTTCCCTCCTGAGAGTTTTAAAAAGGGGGCATTGTGTACACCTCAAACAATAATAACAAAGCTGGTGAGATTTGCCCTTACCCCATCCACCATTTGCATCTTTCTAGGCTGTCTGACCGTATTGCCACACTCATTATTTTAATGGAGGAGAAGAAACATTACATTTGCCAGAAAGTTGATTGGGTTTTTATTGGCTGTTTTGGAAATTCATTCATTCAGCAAATAGATCCTGAGCATTTGTTCTAGGGCAGAAACTGCCAGGGGGTTAGGATGTAGAAGAATGAGACATCACAGGCCCTGCCCTCTGGGGTTTATGGTCTACGCCCAGGGAGAAACCACCTCACTCTGGTGTCCTGGGCTGTGGATAGAGGTGAGCCCAGGAGAAAGTGGTAGCTCAGATGCCCAATTTGTGAGTTGAGGGAAAACAGGTAAAACCACTTTGTCATTTGTGGTGAGAAAGCTTAGGAACCTCGAGCTGGGAGATCTTTGGAGGAAGACCTTCAGCCAGCTGCCCCTCCCTGATGGTTCATGGATTGCCCTGGGCCAGAAAAGACGCTGGGAGGAAGTAAGGGGGCTTAGGCTCCCAAGGCTCCTGTTGACAGGGAGGGGAAACAGCCCCTGGCCCTACTGAGAGGGACCCCTCAATGCCCCTGGGCAAGAGGCACCTGAGGGTGGGGCAGCAGGGGGTGAGGTGGGGTGGGGTGGTCTCCAAAATGTGCGAAAGCTGCTGGCTGGCCACTTAGGCTGTTCTGTGGCCCCTCACCCCCTGGATTGTAGCAACAAGTTGCAACAGTTTAGTTTTGTTGCAAAGAGGAAGTTGCAGAATCCCAGTGGCTGCTTTTGAACTGATAGATAGATGTTAACAATAGTAAGGGAGCTAGTTACTCAGGTGGGCTGGGCAGCGCATGCCCGGAGAGGATGGGTGATCTGGGTCTAGAAACTGGAATGCAATGTCTTTGCTCTGGGATTTTCTTTCCTTTCAGATTTATGGCTTTCTTGCCTGTATCCTTTCCTTTTGCCAGCCCCCACTGTCCCTGTTTCCCCAGCCCCCGCTCCTGACTCCAGGGAGCCTGACCAGTAAGTACTCCACTGTGTTCCTGGAGAGCAGGAGCGAAGTCCCTTGTTCTGAAAGGAGCCACAGACTTATTGTCACCCACCCACCCACCTAGGGACCGAGAGGGCCGGGGTGGCCCCAGACATGGTCACTGGGACACTTCCACAGCCTTGTTTGTGTTTCCGGTTTGTCAACTCCGAGTTCCCTTTCCAGCCTGCAGAGGGGTTGGCTCAGGACCAGGCTGCCCGGGGTTGAGATCTGACTAGGAGAGCTCTGTTCCTCAATGCCCTCTTCAGCACACACCCATAACCCCCCAAACAAACCCTACCCCTTAACCTAACTTTACTTTTACATGTTGACTTAGAATTAGCCATAAGGCGAAACGTAAGCTCGGGGTTTCCGCACTTGGTAGATGTTCCCGGGCGGTAGAGGCGAGGCCCTTTGTGAATCTTCTTTCTTGATTTCCTGTCACCTTGTTTACACTATGATTATAGGCTAGAGATTATCTTTGGGTTTATACTCGTTTTAATTATTGACCAGCTATAATATTGGAGGAGGAGAGGTGGATGCAAGGAACAGAGAATTATATAAAGCAGAAGGAGGCTGCGGGGTGTGGGAAGGGAGTGGGTGACTTTAGAAGCAGCAGCTGGGTTTGAATCCCATTTTCACTCGGTTTAGTAGTCGACTAAATATGCCTCAAATGCTGGGGATGGGCGGCTGAATAAAGCCACCAAACTCTCTGTAGCTCACATCCTCTCAGCCAGACAAGCAAGCTCACCATGCAGGTCAGGGTGGTGGTAGGTGCTGACGAGAGCAGGTGGAGGCATGGTACAAAGTACCACAGACGGGATGGCGTAAACAGACAGTGACTTTCAGTCTGGAGGCTAGACGTCCAGGCCCGCGGTGCGGGCAGGGCCGGCTTCCTCTGCGGCCTCCCTCCGTGGCTTGCAGATGGCTGCGCCCTTGCTGCCTCTTCACATGGTCTCCCCTTTGTGCACGAGCATCCGAGCTGTCCCCCGAGTGTCCAGATTTCCTCTTCTTATAAGGACAGTAGTCGGATTGGATTAGGGCCCACCCTGGTGGTTCATTTGAACTTAATTACCTCTTTTAAGAAACGAGATCCTGGGGGTTAAGGAATCAAAATAAGAATTTTTTTGAGGCGGGGGGAGGGGGGGAGGGGGAGAAGGACACAATTTACCCCACAACAGGAGAAAAGAAAGTCAGGGGTTGTCAGTGAAGGCCTCTCTGATTCAAGAACATTTTTTATTTTTTTTGGTCCCTGAGGTGTGAGGGATGAGCCCTCCAGGACTTTACCCATTTATTTAACTGCTTCGAGTCCAGTTTTCTCACCTGTAAAATCCTATATAATAAAGAGAAACATGCAAATTTGACCGTACCTTCGCTCCTGATTGGCTATGCTACCAGCCAATCAGGAGCGGGGGTGGGGCCAAGTGATGCGAGCCCCAGGCCCCGGGTGTGGAGATGAAACGGTGGTGGCAGTGAGCACCCAGCCCCCAGGTGCTGTGAGGGGAAGCTGTGGCAGCAGCAGCGGTGGTGGCCGGGTGGTCGCAGGCAGTTGGGGCTGAGCTGAGCAGGGCGATGGCTGGATGCCCAAGGCCTAAAGCCTCTAGCGAGGCTGGGAGTGAGCCATCAGTTGGACATCCCCTGAGGGTTCCCAGTATGTGAGAGAGGGCAGGTTGGGTTGAGGGACCACCCACCCCCAGTGCACAAATTTCATGCACCGGGCCCCTAGTATGGTTAATAAAACCCAATAAATGTCAGTCTCCTTCTGCCCCCCACCAGGCTTTTCCTTCTGCCCCTTTCCTCCTTTCTGCTCCTCAATTTCACTTCTTTTTTTTTAAAAAAAATACTTTATTGATTTTTTACAGAGAGGAAGGAAGAGGAATAGAAAGTCAGAAACATTAGTGAGAGAAAAACATTGATCAGCTGCCTCCTGCACACCCCTTACTGGGGATGTGCCCGCAACTAAGGTACATGCTCTTGACTGGAATCGAACCCGGGACCCTTCAGACCACAGGCTGACGCTCTATCCACTGAGCCAAACCGGTTAGGGCCCCAATTTCACTTCTGATCAGGATGCTTTAGTAACTGGGCCCGCAGGAAGGATTGGGACCGCTTCCCCCCCCCCCCCACCCCCACTGTTCCCAGCCCCCCAAGGGGCTCTGCCTTCCTCACAGGGGCGATGGCATCCCCACCCAGTTCTTTGGACCACGTGTTCTTGGAGGTGGCTCTCCTCTGAGGAGCCGCAAACACTGTTTTTATGTGAGCGAGGAGTGACACTTGGAGAAAACTGGTGCAGGACTATAACCATAAAATACCAGTTACAGGCCAAAGTGTGGGATGGCTGCCAGGGAAAGAGCTTCCCTTGCTTCGTCGACACTCCCCGCACAGGCGACGAGGCCTTACACCTCCCGGTGGCACCCTCGCTTCTCTCATTGGAGCTGTTGCCCCTCGGGCCCTTGTGCGTGCCCGGCCCGAGGTGGGCACTTTCTGTGTGTTTGAGAAATGGGTGACTGTATTCATACCTGAGTGTGGGTCAAACAGATCCTGGCTCACATCAGCGCTGCCCCTTAGCCCACGTGACTTTGGGCACAAGGTGTCTGTATTCCTTTGGGCCCTGAGGCTGAGCCACCATGATGTGCATGTCTAGCACTGACGTACATAGGAGGGCTCTGGAGTCGGACCCTCTGACCTCATCCTGGTTCGCCCCTTTGCCAGCTCTGATGTTGGTTAAGCCAGGCAACCTTTCCAAAGTGCCTGTTTTCATTGTCTGTGGAATGAGGAAAATGAGAAAATACAGTTTAGCTTTATTGTTTACATATTTTATTTGTACATAACTTGTCCAGCATAGTGCCAGGCTATCTATAACTATATCCATTTTTATTTTTTTAAAAATATATTTTTATGGATATTTTACAGAGAAGAAGAGAGAGGGATAGAGAGCTAGAAACATCGATGAGAGAGAAACATCGATCAGCTGCCTCCTGCACACCTCCCACTGAGGATGTGCCTGCAATCATGGCACATGCCTTTGATCAGAATCGAACCCGGGACCCTTCAGTCCGCATGCCGATGCTCTATTTACTGAGCCAAACCTGTTTCATCTAAATATATCCGTTTTTTTTTTTTTTTAAACCTGTTAAATCTATCTCTATTACTGTGAAGTTTAAAGTCAAAGAAAGTCTCCCGGTCCCATGAGAATGGCGGTATTAATGTTCTCATTTTACAGCTGGGAAACATTGAGGCTCAAAGAATCTAAGTGCCTAAGCCCTAGGTAGCAAGTTAGAGATCTCAGATCCCCTCCTCCGTCCTCAGGTTTTCAGGTCAGTTATTCCCCACTAGAGGCCTAGTGCACGAAATTCGTGCATGGGGGCGCCGGGGGTGTTCCTCATCACAGCCTGCACTCTCCCCAATCTGCGACCCCTCAAGGGATGTCTGATTGCCAGTTTAGGCCTGATCCTACCAGGGGGTTGGGCCTAACCAGGCAGTCAGACATCCTTCTCACAATCCAGGATTGCTGGCCCCCAACCACTTGCCTGCCTGCCTGTCTTGATTGCCCCTCTCCACTTCTGTCTGCTAGTCTGATCACCCCCTAACCACTCCTCTGCCAGCCTGATTGACAGCCTAACTGCTCCCCTGCTGGCCCAATTGCCTCTAACTGCACTCCCCTGTAGGCCTGGTCACCCCTAACTACTCTCCCCTGCAGGCCTGGTCACCCCTAACTGCTCTCCCCTGCTGGCCTGATTGCCCACAACTGCCCTCCCCTGCCGGCCATCTTGTGGCAGCCATCTTGTGTGTTGGAATGATGGTCAATTTGCATATTACTCTTTTATTAGATAGGATACCTGTCTCTCATCCCACTTAACTCATCGCATGGATAATGGCCATGAATGATGGTCAATTTGCATATTACTCTTTTATTAGATAGGATACCTGCCTCTCATCCCACTTAACCCATCGTATGGACAATGGCTGTGAAGTTGGGGCTGCAGACTGCATGCTTTGGTTGTTAGGACCCAGTGCCTCACTGGCTTATGGTATCAGGTGTAAAATGCCGCCCTCCCTGTTCCATCCTACACAAGTCAGCATTGAGCAGGTGGGAGTGGGCGGCTCGGCGTGTGAAATCTGTCAGCCTGGTCCCTGCAGCGGACTTGAGCTTTCCTCCCTCAGCTTCCTAGCCCACCAGCACGCTGTTCAGCCTGCCTCCTGCCCAGAGCCAGCCTGCCGCCCACCAACTGACTCCTGCTTTTGCCAGCGTGAGGAGGAGGTGGCTGGGTCGCTCCAAGTGCTCGCGAAAAATGCCTCCTTCTGGGATTAATTGCTCGATGCTGAGCGCTGTGGAATTCGCAGGCCTCCCTCCGCACTCTGGCTTCTCACCTCCAATCGTTTCTACTCCTTCCTCCAAACCCACCTGAGTTCTGCACACTTCCTGGCCAGCATGTTAAACCTCATGTCAGAGAGGAAAGAATGGACAGTGTCCTTCGAGGCTGAGGCTGAAGACCCTGCAGGTCCCCTCCCTGCCGCTTACTAGCCGCCTGCCTGGAGTCTTGCTCTGTTGTCAGAGTGAGGACACTGGGCCAGGGGCACTTCCAGGTTGTAAAGCCCCTTGTGTGCAGACCTTCACAGCACGACCCACCTTGGCAGGCGTATGAAAGAGAAGCTTTCTTTTCCTATAAGTAAACAAGTCCCTGCTTTAATTATCCTTAGGTTGAAATAGTGGACCCCCCTCTCTCTTCCCCTCCCCTCCCCCTTCTGGCTTTCAGACAAGAATCTGAAGAATGTGATTCTCCTGGACCTGAGCAAAGATCAGGCTCTGGGCAGGATTCAAAGCACTTGGGGCCTTACCAGGCAGCCTTTGTAGTTCGGGGATCCGGGACATTCCATATTAGTTGTGGTCAGGAGTCACTGGTGACTGGGGGCTCATTACGTTCCTGACTCACCCAGGCCAGGTAGCTCAGCTGGTAGGAGCGTTGTCCCGATGTGCCCAGGTTGCCGGTTTGATACCTGGGCAGGGCGCCTATAAGAATCAACCAATGAGGGCATAAATCATGGAGTAGCAAATCAATGTCTCTCTCTAGAAATCATTTTTAAAAATTAAAAAAAAAAATTCCTGGCTCTTCAGTGGGATCCACAGGAGACAGTGGGGAGAGGTCGGGGAGATAAACACTCCCTACCCCAACACTTTTTTTTTTTTAATCCTCACCAAGGATATTTTCCATTGATTTTCAGAGAGAGGAAAGAGAAATATCTATGTAAGAGAAATACATCGATTGGTTGACCAGGGCCCAGGCCAGGGAGGTGCCTGCAACCGAGGTACATGCCCTTTGACAGGAATCAAACCCGGGACCCTTTGGTGGGCAGGCTGACACTATCCACTGAGCCAAACCGGCTAGGGCCAACATTCTTATCTTAGAGAAATCATGTTGAAAGGAGTTTTGCAAGGCAAACACGATTGCCGAGGGGCTTGGTATCAGCCAGGAGCACTGCTACTACTGCTTTGGTTTGGGGGACAGGAAAACGGGGGGTCACCTGAGGTCCCTTCCCCTTCCTGATCGGTGGCTGACGACTGTTCACCTGTCCTGGCTGGTCCTCCTTGCTGGGCGCACTGTTTGCAGCTTCCCTGCATGTGCTCCAAGGCTGTGGGCGAAGCGCACGGGCACACAGACCCTGCAGCCTGATGAGACCTCCAGGGCACAGACTACAACAGGCAGCAAGCCACTCAAACGTTCTGAGCTTCACCAAAACCGGTGTGGCTCAGTGGGATAGAGTGTCGGCCTGCGGACTGAAAGGTCCCGGGTTCGATTCCGGTCAAGGGCATGTACCATGGTTGCAGGCACATCCCCAGTAAGGGATGTGCAAGAGGCAGCTGATTGATGTTTCTGATTTTCTATCCTTCTCCCTTCCTCTCTGTAAAAATCAACAAAATATATGGAAAAAAAAAATTCTGAGCTTCAACTTCTTAATCTGCAAAATAGGGTAGTACTAGAAGCCACGTCCCTGTGTGGGTTAGGGCGATCTCGGGTGGGAAGCACTCAGAGCTAAGCATGAGCGGTTTCAGCATGGTCCTGCGAGGTCGGCGTGGCGATTCCCATTTTCCAGACGAAGAGAGAGAGAGGTTTAGAATGTTTAAATAACACACCGATTCCCCCAAACGGTGCGTGGAGACCGCAGCACTCACATCCACGTCTGCCTGCTCTCTCTCTCTCTCTCTCTCTCTCTCTCTCTCTCTCTCTCTCTCTCACTCATCCTCAGGTGTGTGTATGTGTGGACATGTCCATGTGCGCTGTCCGTGTGTGTGCACATTCTGGGGAGCAGGGGGTGGGGGGGGTCCTGCCCAGGACAGGAGGGGGTTGCCTGAATCCGGCGGCTCCCCAGGGCAGGGGCTGCTGCCGCTCCCTTCCCTCACCTGCAGCTTCAGCCGGGGCCCCTTGGGAACCAGACCGTGGATCCGGCACAGGAGCGGTTCTTGGTGGGCGGTCACATTTGCAGCCGCCAGGCTCCTGGTGAAGGATGTGTGAGGTCATCCCTGTGGCCAGGCTACCCACCTGCTCAAGGGCGGCAGGGTCGGCCGGCTCTTTCAGGCCGGGGTGCTGCCACAGCCTGCTGCAGGGAACTGCAATGTAGTTTTTTTATGCAGTGAGAAATACGCGGGTTTTCTTTTCACACAGTGGCTGGTATCGGGGTCATTCTCCCCAGGGAGGCTGACGGCTCTGGAGTGCTGCTTGTCCACCCTGGCTTCTCTGGAGAGTTGGCTGTGCCCTGGCTGCAGCCTGTAGGCCCAGGCCTGGCACCGGGAGAAAAGGAAGGAGAGATGGCTCGCCGTTCAGCTTTGGGTTTGTTGTTCCCGCAGTCCTGGCTGATCAGAGCTGCCCTGGGGAAGTGACCTGCGCTTCCCACGCAGTCACTGCTGGTTGTCCGGGCGGCAGCTCTGCCCTCAGACCTCTTTTGTGAGATTCTGCTTAGCCCTCTGGAGGAAATGGAGGAAGGGGAGCCTCTCGTCTTTGTTCCTGTTGCCTTTCTTGGTGGAGAGGAGGGCACTCCAGTGCCCCTTTGCCTTTGAGCTCGTAAACAGGGGCTCCTAAAAGTCCTTAGGCTGAACTTGAGAGTCTCTGTGAGCCCCCGAAGATGGTAGGCCAAGGGGTCACAGCCCTCAAAGGAGTCCTTGAAAGCGTTCAGAATCACTGAGCCAGAGAGATGGGAACTTTGGGTTTCCTGTTTATAGAGCGAGTGTGTGTGAGTGTGTGTGTGTGTGTGTGTGTGTGTGTGTGTGTAAACAGATCAGCATGCTGTTATCAGCACGAGGGTTTGTTCATTTCAGGTAGCTTATGTGGGAGCACCTTCCACAATCTCATCTCTGTATAGTGGCCTACTTCTCCCACCTGATTTTTTTTTTTAATTTTAAATATATTTTTATTGATTTCAGAGAGGAAGGGAGAGGGAGATAGAAACATCAATGATGAGAGAGAGAGTCATTGATCAGCTGCCTCCTGTCTGCCCCACACTGGGGATTGAACCTGCAACCCAGGCATGTGCCCTTGACTAAAATTGAATTTGTGACCTTTCAGTCCATAGGCTGATGCTCTATCCACTGAGCCAAACCAGCTAGGGCCCACCTGATCTTTTTTAAAATTGAGTTTATTGGGGTGACATCCGCTAGTAAAATTATAGGGGATACAGTTCTACAACACATCTTCTGTATATTGTACTGTGTTTACCATCCTGAGTCAAGTCTCCTTCCTTCAGCATTTCCCCCCCTCTTTACCCTCTTCTGCCTCCCCCACCCCCTTCCCTCTGGCAATCACCATACTGTTGTCTGTGTCCATGCGTTTTTTTGTTTCTCTGCTTAATCCCATCACCCAGCACCCAGCACCCAGCACCCAGCGTCTGATCTTCCGCGTATTAAACTTTAATGTAGCTCTTCTGGGTGTTCTTCAGCACGGGCCTGGGACTGGCGCTTTGAGGGATGATGTTTTGACTGGAGATTTGACCTGTTGTTAATTCTCCATAACTGAGGAAATGGGGCTCTTTCTTTCTGTCCTTGTGATCACCCACCTGCACTCCAGGTGCTCCAAGGATGTTTCCTCAGCCATATCCGGGCAGGTGGCTTCACACATTCCCCCCACCCCCCAGCCTCTGAGCCTCTCTTTTTTAAAGGGGGCGGGGGGCAGGGGCAGGGGTGCGGTAAGGATACCTGCCAAGGCTTCTTTGAGGTGGTCCTGATCAAATGATGGGTGCAGTGGGAGAGTAACATGTTCCCCACACAGCCTCACTTCGGCTTTGGACTTGAGCTTGTGCTTGGGCTAATAGAATGATCTTGGGGGAGTCGCTGGACCAGTCTGAGCCTCATCTACCCAGCCTCATGGGTGGTTTGTGAAATTTAGTGGGTGGCAACCAGCATTTTGGGAAATGGAATAAAATAGGTTCAAATGGAAAATAGCAGCGTGCGTAGGATGCAGTCATAGATTTTATTTTGTTTGACATGCTTGTGGATAATTGTGATAAAAAGTTCTTACTTTTTAACTTTTATTTTTTTTACTGGAGGCTTGAGATAAAGAAGAAAATGTTGGTACCCCCAGGATGAGCTGCTCTGGGGAGGGTTTCTTTCAGCCCCAACTTTGTGTGGGTCCCACCTACAGGTCTGAGCTGCTGGGTCTCCTCCCACCACTCCAGCTGAGCCTGTAAATGGAGCCCCTTGCAAATCACAGTCTTTTAAAGTTCTTTACAAAATTCTGGGAAATGAGCTGCATTCCTGGGGTGGAATAAATCATGTTGAGTTAGGCTAGGCAGGATGTGACTGCAAACCCCTTTAGTGGGCTGTGTGTGAGGGCAGCGCCTGTGACTGACTCATTATGAGCTCAGTGGCGACACAGACTTCTTGAGAGAAGAGGCAAAGATTGTGGGGGAGGGGAGCCGGCTGCCCGGGGCGCCACCAAGTACCACTCCTCCCTTAGCTCATTCGGATCCTCACAATAGTCCTGTGAGCGGAGCAGTGCTCTGACCACATTGCAGAGACGGGGCTGGCACTCTGTACTGTGCAACTCACAGCTGGCCTCGGGGTGGCTGCTAGCACCTCCATTTTACAAATGGAGAAACCGAGGCCTGGGGCCATGTGGGCGAAGTTTGTCCTGTTAGTTCAGTGCTGCGCCTGGAATTCCACAGCCAGCCAGGCTGCCTCCTGAGTCTGGTTCCTTCTCAGATGCCGTCTGTAAAGGTCACGGATAAGCTTATCACCACGTGGAAGGTCTCTCTCCTCAGTGATGAAGCTCATTAGTGGAGTGGCTTGAATGGCCCGCTCCATCAGTTCAGGAAGATTGTTCTTGACCCGTGGCCCTTCGCAGGTCTCAGGAACAAAATAAAGACCAGAGGACATCAGATTTAGCCGGAAGGAGGGAGGGTGAGAAGAATAGGGCAGCCACGCGGTCCTGGCGCCTTTGCTGCTCTGCCTGCTAAGGGGGGAACGAACCACACCAGAGTCACTTAATGTTTGGAAAACAAGCTGTGGGATTACTGGGCTTAGCATTAGGCACTTTGAGAATAGGTGGCAGATGCCCTAACCGGTTTGGCTCAGCGGATAGAGTGTTTGCCTGCAGACTCAAGGGTCCCAGATTCGATTCCAGTCAAGGGCATGTACCTTGGTTGCGGGCACATCCCCAGTGAGGGGCGTGCAGGAGGCAGCTGATGGATGTTTCTCTCTCATCGATGTTTCTAACCCTCTATCCCTCTCCCTTCCTTTCTGTAAAGAAATCAATAAAATATATTTTAAAAAGAGGGGAAAAAATGAATGGGTGGCAGAGAGTCTGCGGAGTTTGGACTTTTTGGGAGACTCCATTGCTTCAGTACCTGCCTGTTGGACAGGGAGGACCCAGGGTGACTGATACATTGTGGCCTCAGAGCTGTCAGCCCAGCCAGATTAGAGTTAGGATGGCTCTTGGCGCAAGTGGCTGCACTGCTCTCTGTTATTTCGGTGTTACCTACACATCCCTTAGAAGAGCGAGCACGCTGCTGAAGGCGGGTTCTGGGCTGAGGAGTTCTCGGAAGCTGTCTTTCGTTCCTGATGTGGCCTCGGGTTTCTCGGCCTCCTGATGTGGATGCAGGAGGATGCAGGAAGCCAGCGCTTTCTCCTGAGACATCGACCGTACAGTTAAATCTGTGCAGAGAGGTTATTTTTTCCCCCCGTTGGGTTTCGGCAAGCCGCTCGCTTGCTTGAGGAAAGGAAAACTGCTTGCTCTCAGCAGGACCAGAGGGAAGGAAGGAATCACTTCCCCGCAGAACCTGAAGGGTTCACATGCCCCGTGCGCGGGAGGGAAGCTCGAGCGAGCGAGCTCGGGAGATGCCCTCTGCCGGTCAGCAGGCTTGGTGAACATTCCTGAGGGGCAGGCAGCCAGCCAGTTGTCAGCCTCGTCAAACTGGGGGCCAGGCTGATGAGGGCAGATCTGCGCTGTGCAGGAGGGGGTGTCTTCCCTGAGGTGTCTTGCTTCTCTTTGCAGTTTCTCCTGGACTGCTGAGTGCAAGGTCATTCCCAGGTAGGTGAGGCCTCTCAGGTGTGACCTCACTACCAAATATGGACTACTTTACAAGTAAGGTCAAGGGCCCAGTGCAGATGGCTTTCCTGCAGAGCCGCAGATCCAGCCGGTGGCCCGGCCTCTTCCCATTTAGTGATAGCTGCTTAACCTGTCACTCTTGTACCTGCCCACCCCTCTCCCTCTCTCCTTGAGGGGTGAGGGGTTCAGGACCCCTCTGTGCAGTACCCTGGGCTCAGTCAGCCCCTGAGTAGGGTTGCAGGGGACAGTCCCTGCCCTCAAGGAGTTGCAGGGAGGACGGTGGGACAGGCAGAGTGGCTCTGGTAGAAGGCAGATTGCACTGCAGAGTGCAGGGCGGGGAGGGGGAGTTGCGGGGGGTGTGGGACAGAGATGAATATAATAGGGTGTTAGGAAAGGAAACCTGGGCCATCTGGGATCAGGGACATCCTCCAGGAGCCATGGCTGGAATGGGTGTCTGGAGGTGGCAAGAGAGGTTGGAGGGTTTTGCTGGAGAGATTGTTGGCTTTTGAAGGCCTCAGGCTGTCATTCTGAATGGGGCTGCCTTCAAGCTCTAATTGCTTTGTGTCCTGATTGGTTAGTCAAGGAATTCGTTTATGAAGAAATAGTTTCTGTGCCCAAAGCCATGTATCTGTGGCCCTGAGGACGGGGGTGGTATCAGTGGAGGAGACTCAGCTGAGCACTTTGGTGACACCTGATGCAGGAGATCAGTGGCGGAGAGTTCCTGACCCTGAGCCCGGCTGATCGGAGTAGTAGCTCAGACGGGGAAACCTGTGCCTCTCTTTTGGTGTTTAACCACGTTTCCCCTAGCCTCAACCTTAAACTGAGGTCAGGGAGGGTGGTCTTTTTAAAATACAAACCCAATGATGTCACCCTCCCTACCTCCCACCTCCTGAGCTGGCCTCTCCTTATCCCTAGAATAAAATCTACATTCCTGGGCATGGCTGATAAGATCTGGGTAAGCTGCTGTGTCTGTCCCCTCCAGCCTCATCCTCAGATGCCCCCCACCCCCCGCCCCCAACTGCCCCCCAGCTCCCTCATTCGTTACACATATAGGGGGAGGGGAATCTATGCCCAAAATCCTGGTGTCATTTTTGATGCTCTGGGGTGGTTGGGTGCAGAGCAAAGTCAGAATGACCACAGGCCTCCCTTTCTTCTGTTAGGCAAATACGAGCATTTCTCACGGTCCCTGGGACTCTCAGGAGTTCTGGGAAGTCTCTCGGGCCTCCTCGGAGGAGGGAATGGCAAAGGGGGTGGGTGGGTGGGGGTTCTGGTGCTAAATTCCTCTCTGCCCCATCTCTGGTCTGGTTTTCTTATCTGCTAAGCATCAGCACAAGCACAGGCTGGGGTTGGAATACTGCTAAGGGAAACAAGTCCCAGCTTCTTCTGTAAGCAAACAACATTCCTGAGGTTGGGAGGGAGGGGGCCCTCCTCAGCCCTCCCAGTCCTCAGCAGCCCCTGGTCCTCCCCGCCTCATAGCTTGGGGGAGGATGAGCACCTTAAGGCCGGGAGCTGCTGGGAGGGTGGCCCTGGGTGCAGAGTGGCTGACCCCTCCCTGCAGATAACTGTTTTAGTAGCCCTGCTTCGTGTACAGGAGGCTCCTGGACATCTCTTTCCTGGTTGGAGCCTGATAGCAGCACCTGAGTGCTGTGCAGGGCCGCACAGCCGGGCAGTGCCAAGCTACACTCAAATCTTGGCCTCACGCACATCCCCCCAGACCTGTATCTCTCAGTCAGCATCAAGAAAGTTTCCTGCAGAATGTTCCTGGGCCCTCCGCCTGACGGACAGAGGACAGAGCGAAGCGAACTTCCTTGCTGGAGGCCTCTCAGAACTGCTGTGTGTATGTGACTCCGCAGGAGGCTGTGCGTGTCAGCGGGCTCAGCCTTCCCGGGCCATGGAACCCTCCTTCCTCACGCAGAGGAAGTGTTTGGGAGTGACCGCACTGTGCCACGTTGTCCTCTGGACCGATGTCCCCTGAAGGGTCACCAAACTTGTAGAAACTTTTCATAGGCTCCAAGTGTCCTTCTAGGAAGGATTAAGACTAACTAGGTCAGGAGGACAAGAGATAGGAGTTGGGAGGGGAGTTCCTTTTATTAAGTGTTGGATTCTTTGCTGGGAACTTGAGTTATAACCGCTTTGGTGGTGGGCATTTTTTCTTATTCTAGAGCGAGGAGATTCTTGAGGGGTGAACTGCTCTGCGATCACAGGAATTGCGAGCAGGAGATTCAGACCCAAGTATGTCTGACTGACTCCAAACTCAACCCCATTGCATTCTCTTGCTGTGCATGATAAATACCTGTTTGGGATTTGAAGAATCGCTGCTCCACATGGTAGTGGTTTTTCCAAGTTCTGTCTTGTCTTCTGAGTTGGCACCAAAGATCAGTGCCTGTGGCACTTGCTCAGTGTTTCTCCAGAAGCGGCAGGAGGGCAGCCCGAGGCCTTCCCCCGGGTCCCAGCGAAGGCAGAGGCCTGCCCGCTAGCCTGTGCCAGCTGAGGTCCTACGTGGGTGTGTCTGGTGGTAGATGCGTAGGCGCCTCCACATTGGTCAATCAGGGGACACTAGAAATTTCCAGAAAACTGAGATGGCTTGTTCAACCTTATGAACAGTTTCTTAGGGACCAAGAAATAATTTTCACTCCTGTATTTCTTTGTGGATTGAAGCTCTGATGCTTTTTAACCCTTTTTGTTTTGAGGATATAAAAAAGTTAGTCCAGCCAAAACTGGTTTGGCTTAGTGGATAGAGCTTCGACCTGTGGACTGAAAGGTCCCAGGTTCGATTCCGGTCCAGGGCATGTACCTTGGCTGCAGGCACATCCCCAGTAGGGGCTGTGCAGGAGGCAGCTGATCGATGTGTCTCTCTCATCGATGTTTCTAACTTTCTATATCTCTCCCTTCCTCTCTGTAAAAAAATCAATAAAATACATTTTTTAAAAATTAGTCCCTTAACAACATTAGCCCATAAATGCCTTAGGCTTTGTAACAGAGTAGGTAGCTGTGACCTGTGCATGCTTTCACCTTGGGTCAGCTCTCCAAACTCTCCGGCCTGCTGTACAGCTCAAGGGGATTTTCCAGCTTCTAACAAAACTTCTCCACCGTTCCTTCCTCATTTTTGCCTCGTTCCTCATGCATTCATTCAGGAAACTTTAACCAGAGCCCTGCTCTGGGTCAGGCATTGTGCTAGACATTTGAAATAAAAATGAACGAGACCGCTCCTGTCCTCAGATTAAACTGCAAATAACGAGTGTGGGGCGCAGAGTGGGAGAGATACAAAGAGGAGGGACACAGACAGGGAGGGCCTCGGAGAGGAGGGAGCATCTGAAATGAGGCTTGAGAAAGGGTTCCTGGTGCAGAAGACATCCCAGCTTCTTCCAAGTCCTGTAGGATGTGAACAGGAATGGATTAAGTGGCAGAGAAGGGCAGAGGAAGAGGAAGGGCTGGGGGAGATTTATGGGCAGAGTCACAAAGGGCCTTCTCTCCATGCAAGGACGGTTAGAAGTACAGCCATTCAACTGTTTTTGAACTGGTGGTGATAGCAATAATATAGGAAGCAGCATGAATAGAAAGGGAGCTGCCAAGTCATCCAGTAGGCAACGAGGGGGTGGATTTGAAGGGCGTGGAAGCCTCAGGGGAAGGGCAGTAAGGAGGCAGCTGTGCAGCTTAGGATGGAGGGGCTGTGGGCCTGGACCGGAGCTGGGCACCAGCGATGGGGTTGGCAGAGCACGTCTCATCCTCCAGGGAGAGGTTGACAGTGACTGTGTTGGGTGACCAGGTACCAGTCTTTCTTAGAGATGGAGACGCAGAAGAGAGTGCAGGTTGGGACAGAGGGGGCTAGGGGGAAGATCTGGTATGACGGTGCTTGTGTTCCTTCAGGATGGAGACACCCATCTGGTCCGTGCTCAAGGTCTGGGAGGAAAGTTCTGGATGGGAAACACTCATCTAGGTATCATCCCTGGAAGTAACATTAAAAAAGAGCCTTTGATGGCATTCCCAGGATGGTGGGATGAGCTGATACAGCATGGGAGCAACCCCTCCCCCTCCCGCAGTGTGGCTGCTGCCTGTCTGTCCTTCATTAGTCACCTGGACCTCTGGATGCTGATGAACTCTGCTTATGAGTCACTGTCTGAACGACTGTGTCAGAGGTTCTAGAGACTCAGGCCCTGCCTGGGGAGGCACATCTGCCTCATTTGCCTAATTCGTTCTTTAAAAATTGGGCATTTAGGAGTCTTTACTTTATAGTCCAGTAGTGGGTTCTGGGCGGATGCCTTAAGATTCAGTCTATGACAAGGGACAGTCACTCTTTGATGATGGTGTCATCCATGATGGTCATTGTTCAGGCCCCGGGAATCATTTTACTCTGAGGACTTCTCTGTTTTAAAGAGATTGGGCTTGTGCAGTTCACTGTCAGGAGAGTGAACTTCTTTACAAAGCTGGGGTCTGGCTTCTGTTCAACATTTGCTCATACTAACCCTTTACACCAGTGGTTCTCCACTGGGGGTGATTTTGCTGCCCCGAATCACCACCTTCAGCAATGCCTGGAGACACTTTCGGTTGGTATATCCGGGGATGGGGTGCTATGCTGATTAGTGGGTACAGGCCAGAGGTACTGCCCACTTACACTGCACAGGACAGTCCTTCACAACAAAGACTTACTTGGCCCGAAATGGTCACAGTGCTGAGGTCGAGAAACCCTGCCTTACCTGACCGCGCCCTTTTATGGTTTGTGAAAAATGGCACCTTCTTTGCCCTTGGCCTGGGATCCTTTTCTACCATCCCCCCCACCCACAACGTTCCATCCTTCTTCAGAACCCAGCTTAAATGTCATCTCCGTGAACTCTCCCTCCAGCTTCCACGCTTTCCATTCCATTACCCCTTTCTCTCGGTTCCCACGGCAAGCTGCTGGCTCCTGTCTTCCCGCAGAGCCCTGTGGTGCAGAGCTGCTTGTTCACACGGCCGCCCCTCTGCAGGGACTGTCTCACAAAGAAGCGTCCTGTCTCACTGTCGCCTGTGCTCAGTGTTGAATGAACAGCCTTGTGAGGTCCAGAGGGCGACACGGAAGGTTATCGGCATTGACAGCCCGCCGGAGGGGTGGCACGTGCCCAAGGTCACAAGCAGGTACTTCTTAATCCAGGTGGCATCTGTGGGGCGCCCACCATGCTTGTTGTTGGGTACAGCAGGCACCAGGACAGAAAAACCCAAGAGCTTGCTCTGCCCACCACTCTAAATAAAGCCCCAGGTTGGCACTTCCGTGATATGTGTCATCCAGTACATTGTCCACTCCTTGGGTGTCCTTCAGACCTTCGTCACAATATTTTTGCACATAGATCCCCAGTATGATTTGGTTGACTGAGTTAAATCTAATGGGTTTGAAATTTTCTTTATTATTTCAGTAGCTGCTTTTAGAGAACCTTCCTTAATAGTTTCTTTAACTCAAAAGCAATGGCTGGCTTGTCCCGTGGGGTTAAGCATGGACCTGTGAGCCAGGAGGTCATGGTTCGATTTCCAGTCAAGGCACATGCACCAGTTTCAGACTCGATCCCCAGTAGGGGGCGTGCAGGAAGCAGCTTGATGTTTCCTCTTTCTCCCCTTCCTCTCTGAAATTAATTTAAAAAGAGAGAGAGAGAAAGCAATGGCTGTAAGGAGAAAGAGAAGGGGCATGCATATTCACTTGTGCTCCCTGGGATGGGGGTAGGATGAAAAACAATCAGAGGAGCTGTTCCCATCCATCGCCGATAAAGCTGGAAAAGGGCTTCAGGGTCAGGGGTGAAGCTGTTTGGGTCTCTGGTCTGGAACCTTTGTTCAGAGAACTTAAATGGGGAAAATCCATCCAACCCATCCCTCTGGGCTGGTCGTTCGGCCCGACCTTCAGGCCTCAGAAGCGGGGAAGGGGCAGGTACAGGCCAGCACTGTCTGCCTCCAGGACCTATCGGAGACTTCGGGGAAAGCCATCCAGGTCTCTTACATTTTGCTCAGAGACTTAGAAGTGTGAAAAGTCTCTTGTACAAACCAGCACAAAGAGAATAGGGTTTGCAGCTTTAAACTGGCAAATCGATGTTTGTTTTGCTGGTTTGCTTAACCAGGGGTTCTCAGTGGAACCTGAGTGGAAACTGCAGAACTTTGGAGCTGAATGGGTCTGAGTGTGAACCTGGGTTTTGGGACCTGTCTGAGCCTCATTTCCCTCACCTGTAAAATGAATATGACAAAATCCTACATAATAAAAGATTAATATGCAAATTGACCATACCTCTGCTATACCCGCAAACCACGCCCATCAGCCAATCAGGAGAAAATATGCAAATAAACCCAACCAAGATGACCACGGCCACAGGTTGTAGGAGGGAGGCTTGGGTTTCTCTGGCAATGGATGAAGCCAAGATTTCTGCCTGCCCTTGCCAGCTCAGGCCTCTGCTTAAGGCTACAAAGTTTCAATTATAGAATCCCAACAGAAATGGCAGCAGCCAGGGAGTGAGCAGAAGGCTTGGCTTCGCTCAAGGCTACAAAGTTTCAATTGTAGAAGAAGTATAAATCCCAGATGATGATTCCCTTGGGTCACCAGGGGGCATGGCTGGCCTGCAAACTACCACAGACCCCTTGTCCAGGCCCCCTTATGTCCCAAGGGAACCCCCACTCTGATCAGGGACTCCCCTCAGGGCAAACCAGCTAGCCCTCATCCATGCACCAGGCCTCTATCCCATCTAATAAGAGAGTAATATGCAGGTTGGCCATCACTCCAACACACAAGAGGACTGCCCCATGTGGTCAAAGATCCTGCCCCAGTGTGGACACAAGATGGCCACCCCAAGATGGCCAGCAGGGGAGGGCCGTTGGAAGGGGCCAGGCCTGCAAGGGAGGGCAGTTGGGGGTGATCAAGCCTGCAGGGGAGGGCAGTTAGGGGCAAACAGGCTAGCAGGGGAGCAGTTAGGCACCAATCAGACTGGCAGGAAAGTGGTTAGGGGTGAGCAGGCTGGCAGGCAGAAGCAGTTAGGGACAATCAGGAAGGCAGGCAGGTGAGCAGTTAAGAGCCAGCAGTCCTTGATTGTGAGAGCGGTGTCCGACTGCCTGTTTAGGCCTGATCTCAGTGGGATCGGGCCTAGACGGGCAGTCGGACATCCCTCGAGGGGTCCCAGATTGTAGAGGATGCTGGCTGGGCTGAGAGACAACCTCCTCCCCCATCCTGCACGAATTTTGTGCACCGGGCCTCTAGTATACCTTATCAAATGATTGGCAGACTTGAGTGAGAAAACAGAGAGCTTATTCGCAGGCCCTCTGCGCTTGGAATCTTTGATGAGTTGGGCTGACTTAAAAGCTCCAAGTCTAGAATTGGCCCATGGAAGGCTTTACATAATCCTGGTTGTCTAGGAATGGAAATGCTCAGTCTTTGGACCAACGATTTGTCCTAGTAGAATAAATTCTGTCTTTAAGGGCTAGTGGTTTCTTTTCTAGATAAGCACAAAAATAAGTAAAAAGAGAACCCGAGGGAGGGAGGGAGGGAGGGAGGGAGGGAGGGAGGGAGGGAGGGAGATGGGGATTCTTTGGGAAAACAGGAAGGAGTAAAAGGTCCAAGTAGATGTTTCACGGGGGGCGGGAGGGGGGGCTGCAGCAGAGAAGGGGAGGAGGCAAATAATCGAGGAATTACATTTTGGGTTGAAAGCAGAGGTTTTTGGTTAACCTATTTACTTTCAGTTTCATCATTTCCTGAGCGTCCTAATTTAGCCTCTGGCTGTGTCCTCTCGATTATGGCCTAAAAAGGCAACTACTTGGGTTTCTTGGAGTTGGACTGGCACCCACAGGAAGCCGCATGGGAAGGGCCTGGAGGGCCTGCCTCAGCCTGATCTGGTCTGCAATGGGAGAGAGCTGCCTCCTTTCTCCTTAACTCCTTGCTGGCTGGCCAAGCCCCCCCAACCCCTCCCAGGGCTTCCTGAGGGCCCCTAATCTGAGCCACCAAGGTCTTTCCTGGTGTGGCTGTGCTCACCAATCAACCCCTTTTGATAACATTTTGATAGCACATCTCAGGGCCCTAAAACGTCCAGATTATTTTGACCCAGTAATTCTGGCAATTTATCTCAAGATGGGCCACTATATAAGAGGAAAAAGTCTAGTAGGTGGTGAGTTATTAAAAACCACTCTGGAATATTATGTAACCACTAAAAGTGGCTTTGGAGTTAGGAGTCCAGGGTTTGAGTTTGGCTCCCCCAGCTCTGTGACTGAATGCAGGCACTTCCCTCTCGGAGCCTCTGCATCGGCACCTGTCAAATGAAACATTTGGATGAAAATGATCATCAAGCAGACTGTGGCCCTCTGGGGAAATGGTCACAGGAAGTAGGAAAATACCAAATGTGTAGTTCATTCACCCTTTGCCTAAGGCAGTTAAATTAAAAATCAAGTGTTTCTGTGAAGCGGGACTAGAAGGGAGGGGGGGGGGAGAGATTTATTAAAAAATAAAAAGAGAGAGAGAAAACTGATTTTTTTTTGTGGGGAGAGGGTCAGGAATTTAGGGAGATACTTTTTCTTTTATTTGGAAAACCTTTATATGACATTCAGTTTGCTTGTTTTAATTTCAAAGTAACTATGTAGCAGGGTCCCGGATGGGGCGGGAAAGTGGCTGCATGCTGGCTGCTGCATTGAGCAGACTGCCTCCTTGTACCCTTTCTCTAGTGCCCCTCAGTTCTAACACCTCCTCACGGTGGTGCTTACTCCACCTGTGTCCTTAGAGGTGAGCGGTCACTCGTCTGTACCCCCGCCCCCCCCCCCCCCCGGGCACACGACTCGGCAGCCGCTGGGGCCCGGGCGCCTGTTTCCCGTCCACAGGTGGAGCTCGGCGGCAGCCCTGTGGCCCCCAGTCCGGGCCGGGTGGGAGGGCTTGACCTGCAGCCCCGCCGTTTATCGTGGCCTCGGCCGTCCTCCCCACAGTCCAGCCCGGCTATTGATCTTGGCCCTGCTGCTCCCCGTGTCATGCCAGCAGAATGGCCGAAACCAGATAGCTCTGTCCTTGGCCGGGCTGGCAGGACCCGCCGTGTTTAATGGCAAGTTCTGCCCAGAGGGAGGCACTGATGAGGCGAGGGGGCACTCCTCACGCCCACCATCCGTGGGCGCCTTGGCACCACGGCCCTCTGTGTGGGTCCCGCTCCGAGGGAAGGCAGTGGGTCTCCCTCTGTTACGGGAACTGTGGCTTGGCCCCCGGTCTCCGATAGGTATTGGAGGCCGACAGTGCTGGCCTGTAACTGCCCCTTCCCCCCTTCTGAGGCCTGAAGGGCTGGCCGTTTGACCAGCCCAGGGTGGTGGGTTGGACGGATTTTCCCTGTCACCTGCGCCTATGGCCCTCCAGCACAGAGCCACCAATGACAGGGCTGGCGTGCCCAGGCCTGCAGCCTGAAGGGAACCCAGGTGCCGCTGTAATGCCAGGCCTCCACATACCCTGTTTCCCCCAAAATAAGACAGTGTCTTATATTAATTTTTGCTCCCAAAGATGCGCTTGACCTTATTTTTGGGGAGGGATGCCTTATATTACAGCGAGTGGGTCTTAATTTCGGGGGATGTCTTACTTTCGGGGAAACAGGGTAGGTTCTTTGCTGTTGGCCCCACCAGGGGTGGTGTTGCTGGGATGAAATGGAGGTTGATGAGGGCCAGAGTCATTTGGCCGTGACTGATGGGCTGCCTGGGGCATTCACAGGCCAGGGGAGTGAGAATACTGAGTTTTAATGTGCTCTGTCTTTTTTTTTTTTTTTTAATCCTAGAGGGTTTTCTTCCTATTGCTTTTTAGAGCCGGTTGAAGGGAAGGCGGGAGGGAAAGAGATGAACTGCCCCCTGCAGGAGCCCCAACCAGGCTGGGGATCGAACCTGCAGTCAGGCACGGAGCCCCGACTGGGAACGGAACATGGCCCCTCAGCGGGTAGGTCGGGGCTCCGACCGCCGAGCTCACCAGCCGGGGCTGTGCTCTGCTCTGTGACAGGCCACACGGTCCACGCCAGGAGGCGCATTCTCGGCCTCCCTGCCCGCCTGCTCAGTAAATATTTGTGGAACGCTGTGGAATGCCTACCTCTGCATTCCCCCTTCCCCCTGCCCCACTCGGCTTATCAACAGTTCCGGCCCAGCTTCAGCGCCAGCCTGACGTCTTGTTTTGTGAGACCCCAGGCGGGAAGGGCCCAGGCCCGGGGGCCAGGACATTCTGGGTTAGGATCCTGCGTCGTAACTGGGCCGGGAGACTGGACAAATGACTTGTTATCTCCGAGCCCGTTTCCTTCTTTATAAGTTGGGGGTAATAAAAGCTCTTTTCCAGGGTGATTGATGGTTAAGCGAGGTTGGGAATAAACAGAACTTGATGTTGGTGGCATCTACATACTTAATGACGGCCCCTTTCCCTCTTTCTCTTGGCGGGATCTTGTAAAGGGTGTGGTATACCCTCAGGTTTCACTGGGCTGGGTCCGTGGACTCTTAACCAGCAGCAGATTTAGGATTTAGGGGGGACAAGTTTCGGGTGACTTCCTTTTTGCATCTTTTTAAAAGTATATATATATATATATATTTTATTGATTTTTTTACAGAGAGGAAGGGAGAGGGATGAAAGATCAATGAGAGAGAAACATCGATCAGCTGCCTCCTGCACACCCCCCCACTGGGGATCTGTCCGCAGCCAAGGCACATGCCCCTGATTGGTATCGATCCCTCATCCTCAGGCCAATGCTCTCTCCACTGAGCCAAACCGGTTTCGGCCCTTTTTGCATCTTGATAGGACATTGTCTTACCTTTTATGGGTTTGAAGTTTGCAGAAAGATTGAGAACCGGTAGCCTGTGAGACCCTATGCCTGGCAATCATTGCAAGTTCTGAGCAGGACAGGACGGTGACACGATGGGGACACTGGTTTGGGGGAGCCCGGGTCCTGAGACTTTGGAGAGGCCAACTGGCCAGTAGTCAGATAGACAGACAGCGGACAGGCAGATGACAGCTGGTATTTCTGCTGGCGGAGAGAAGCCTTCGATTGCTCGCGTGGACTGGCCAGTGCGGAAGCAAGGACAGCTGGAAGCAAGCTGCCACCTGCCTAGACCCCAGACCCACAGGGGAGATTAGGGCTGGCCAGGTGGTTTATAGCTGTTCTGTTCATGCCTTGTTGGCTGCTGCCTAACCCCTGGGCTCTGCCTTCTCTTGGGGGAGGGGGGGGGGGGTCCTTGCAGGTGGATGGCGCCCCTGGTCCAGAGAGGGGCTGAGAATGTAAACCAAGCCACCAGCTGGGGGAGCTGGGGAGGCTGCCGGGCTCCGCTCCCTCAACTTGTCTTCCCTCCTGTGGGGGGAACCGGCAGATTTCCTGGAAAACAGCCCCTCCTGGAGTGGGTCCAAGGGAGCCCCTTCGCCTTGATCTGGAAACCATTTAATGAACCCAGATAAGAAGGCCTGGGCAGCCCAGACTGTTCCTTTGTTTTCTCCCTCCCAGCCCCCCAGCTTCCCTGGCATCCAAGTCCCTTTTGGAACCTGGAAGCACGAGAGCCTGTGTGACTCTGGGTTTGGATCTGGCGTCCTCCTGGCTTTCTGGGCCTGGGCCCGGGGACCTTGATCTCGCCAGGGGAAAGCCTGCCTGTGTCGTGAGTGGGCAGTGGGCTTCTGGGCGCTTCCTCCGGCGGCACTCCGGCGGCACGGCTGGCTGGGGACCAGGCTCTCTGAGTCCTGCTTTCGGTTCACTCAGAGCAGCTGCACTCTGCGCTGATTCAAGCCTGAGCCTTTGACTAGGAAGCAGTTCTGTGGTTGCACTGTGCCAGGCCACAGGCCCGGGAGTCTGAGTTCTCCCTGGGCGACTCTGCCCAACCCCCTTGTCTCCAGGAGCTTTCGTTTCCTCATCTGTCAAGTGGGATAATAACACGTACCTTACCAATCTTAACAGGGTTATTACGACAAGGATCTTTCCACATAGCAAAATATATGTGGAAGCATTTTATGAACAATAAAACCACACAGGTGGAAGGGATTATTATTTCATCATCTTTATTTTGTAAATGAGTTTCGAGACAAGCAAACGCACACGTGCTCTTCTGGCCCTTAATTGTACACTGACTTCTTTTCTTCTCGCCTTATTTCTTTGGGCTTTATTGTCAAGATGGAATGCAAATGTATCGGCAGCGTATTGGTGTTTTATTTTCTTTTGGTTGACTCTGTGAAATAAGAAAAAGTTTTTAAAACTGGAAACTCCCACCATGTGTAATTGTAGTCAGTTGCCCATTTTTTTTTTTTTTTTTTTTTTTTTTTTGGCTAATTAGGAACCTGTTTTTGTTGGAAGTTCTCTTAAATTGTGTGGTCATTTCCCTGCCTTTGCAGGCAGGGCAGAGTGACTATAACTGCATCTGTCTTTGAGACTCTTAGTGCTCGTCATGTGGCATAATAGTTGTTTATAGATTAGTTGATTGTGTATCAATCCTAGAATGTACCTTATTATTAATTTCTTACGGCATCCCTGATATTACCTTGTTTTCTCAGCAAGATACATCTTTCTCCCAAAAATAGAAGCAAATTGTGCAGCCTGATTATATATAGTTTTACTGCACTATAATGCTATCTAGTTTGTTAGCGATTCTTGTGTGGCTCATGTCATTCTATCTAACGTTTGTCCTTTTTGTCCTCCCTTAGGTCCTGGCTGTAAGTCACCATGGCGCAGCAAGCTGCTGATAAGTATCTCTATGTGGATAAAAACTTCATCAATAACCCCTTGGCCCAGGCTGACTGGGCTGCCAAGAAGCTGGTATGGGTGCCTTCTGACAAGAGTGGCTTTGAGCCTGCCAGCCTCAAGGAAGAGGTGGGCGACGAGGCCATCGTGGAGCTGGTGGAGAACGGGAAGAAGGTGAAGGTGAACAAGGATGACATCCAGAAGATGAACCCGCCCAAGTTCTCCAAGGTGGAGGACATGGCGGAGCTCACCTGCCTCAATGAAGCCTCGGTGCTGCACAACCTCAAGGAGCGTTACTACTCAGGGCTCAT
This sequence comes from Antrozous pallidus, assembly GCA_027563665.1. Classification (NCBI taxonomy): domain Eukaryota; kingdom Metazoa; phylum Chordata; class Mammalia; order Chiroptera; family Vespertilionidae; genus Antrozous; species Antrozous pallidus. Next base: position 111,566,741 of record CM050513.1, on the reverse strand, counting down.
CTATGTAAGTGGGCCCGGCTCTTGGGGGTGGGGGTGGGGGCTCCGGGTGTGTTCCCCGCCTCAGCTTCTGGGCGCTGGCTCTCTGGGAGAGTCGGGGGCTTGAAGGAATGCTGGGGCGATATCCTTGAACTTCAGTCTCTGAACATCCTAATGGAATGTTCTCATAGCATGACTTTTATCTCCTCTCTGCATAGCCAAAACCACAACAGGAAGCCTGGTGCAGGTCGGTGTGGGGGGAATGTGACCCGTGTGAGGTATGCTCACGCACTGGCCTTGGCGGAGATAGGAAGCGCCAGTGTGATCAGTTCCTTCTCAAGGAGGGAACTGCGTACCCTGGTTTCCCACTTGTTCCTCCTGCACCACCTGGTCCCCCACCCCCGCCTCCCCCCTCACATCTGTCCGTGTAGCTTGCTTCTCTAAGGAGTGTGCTTTGAGCAGAGAGGCAAGCTACCAAGAAGCAGGCTTGGATTCCTAGTTTATCCAACACTTTAGGCTGGTCCCGTGCCAGGCCTGCAGTGCAGAGAACAGCATGTACGAAGTCCCACAGCATGCAAGAAGCAGACATCTTTTCTCTTTCCTCCGGCCAGCAGGGGCACGTTTGCAAAAGGCAGCTCATCACCCCTGTAGAAACATCAAGAGATGAGCGTTTACCCATTCCCTTGGCAACACGCTTCGAAGCTCTGCTGGTCCTAGGGCCACCGAGTTCTTTCCCAGGTCCATCCCAATTTTTTCTGTTCGGTTTAGAGATATCTCCTTCTGGTTTTGCCTCCAGTAGGAAAGAACTATCTGGTTCTTATTATTCCTAAAATAGCTCTTTATTTAATTATGCTGTTGTATTTACCTTGGCCTTGGAGCTGAATAAAGCAGTTCTCAACATTTTTTTTTTTGAACTGGAGGAAGAAAACATTTAGATCGTTACAAGCTTCCTCATTTTATAGTTGGGAAAACCAAGTCTCGGCCTGAGGGTTTGCCCATGATCAGGTGTACCCTAAAGGAGACACTGGGCTCATCCTGTTACAGGGAGGGTGAGACACTGCCAAAGAGCCGGCCATTTTCTGTTCTGTACAATTTCACGGTGACTTCAACACCCGTTTCCCCAGGACGCTACCCTTGTCCCATGCAACTGGCACTGCTGAGTGCCCTGCAGTGTGCACGGGCCATTTTGGATTGCCCAGCAGTCCTGACTGGGCTAGCCCGTGTGCTGGGGGTGCATTGCCTTGCTGATTGCTAAGCTGGTCTGTGGTCATGAGGTCCTCGTTCCTGCTGTTGATGACCACCCTGTGGGGATGAGCTTGATGAGTGAGGAGACCTGTCAGTGAGGAGGCACACAGAACTGCCTACCTGGAAAACCCTTCTGTGTAGGCCAGCTTAGCCCAACCTTCTTATGTGACAGGTGGGAAGAGGTAAGGCCCAGAAAGGGCAAGGGGCTAGCCCAGAGGCGCACAGCGAGGCATTGGCAGGGCTGAGAGCGGAACTTCGGTTTCCCGACTCGCCACCCAGTTATTTCTCTGTTTCTTGGTGAGAATATTGTCTGGACCAAATTGAAAAGCCCCTGCCCCTAGTGATATTAACTGCTGAAATTTAGAATCAGTGACCCGAAAAAGCAAAGGGACTTTAAGGAAGCATCACCTTAAAGTCTCCCCTCGCTCGGTCTTTTACTGGTGTCACTGTTCATCTTGGGTCCCGTTTGCGATTTGCTGAGTGTGAAGCCGGAGGCCTGCATGCCGTTGCCCATACCAGCCGGCTGCTGGTCTTTCCCTGCTTCAGACAGGAGTATTAGCTGTTAAGGTGCAGTCACTGTTAGTTGCTTCATCTTTCCTCGGAAGTGTGGGTTTCCTCAGTAGGCGGGCATGGCGTGTAGCACCTGAGCTTTTTCTCTAGAACTCTCTGGCTGGAGGCACAAATTCCCATTTTTTGTTCCTTTGCTGTCACCTCCCGTGTGTCGCTCCTCTTGCCTCAGACCAGCCTCCTCCTCCTCCTCCTAAGTGTTGTCATCAGAAAGGAAGTCGATTGTCGCCGCAGTTGCCCTAATGAAGACCCCAGCAGGTGCAGAACTGCGGCGAGATCAAAGCCGCTTGGTGGGGCCGCCTGGGTAGGGGTGGCCGCCCCCTGCCCCCCATTCACAGTCCACCTCTCTGCACACGACATTCCACATTGCGACACCGGGAGCCTTTGTGCAGCGTGTTTGCCTGGCCTTGTGGGCGGCGTGGCTAATTCCGCACCACAGCTGCTCTGCCTGTTTCTTCGGGGGGTGAGGCTCTGGGCTAGGGGGCGGTCAGGCACAAAGAGCCTCTGTGGCCCGTGAATGGAGCAGCTTCCTGGCGTGGCCCGTGTGGGAGCAAAGCCACTTGCTCAGTGTCTGCGCCTCCACGAGCACCCAGAGAGAGAGGGGTTTGCACCGAGCCTCCTTCCTCCCGCCTGAGCTGCTGCGCTCGGTTTGATCAACTCCACTGATTGCGTGGGATTAGCCCAGAGAACTTGGAGGCCCCATAGAACTCTCCGCAGGACCATCTGCCCACCCAGCTGTCAGAAAGACTTGTCCTAGTAACCCCTAGCCCTCCTGCCGTCACCATCAGCTGTTCCCAAACATCTGGCTCCGTGGCACGCCCTCATGTGTGGCCGTGTGTCCTTCACTTTCATCAGGCTGGATTTCCTAGAGTGTGGGTTTTCTCAAACCCCAGGCACAAAGCTCCATTGTTTCTGAGCTCCTGGGATGACCTTGCTGCTTGCTTTCTGGCCTCTGGCTCATCCCCACCCACTGGACATCGGGAGAGAAAACAGGAGTCCTGGCTGCACTCCTGTCTTTCCGTAACACCCAGCCCTCAGGTGGCCCACACCACATCCAGACCTCTTTGCTTCAGAGCTTTCTTGGTCCCTAGTGACAAGAGTGGCTGGAGAGAAAACAAATGACAGATTATCCCAGGAAAACAGGAAACTGAGGGCTCTGTGTGCCCTCCAGACAGAAGAGGCAGGCAGACCCTCTTGTTCGGGTTCAAACTCAGCCGCTCCTCTGCATGCAGAACAGTGCACTGTTAGTGGGTCCCTCTGGAGTTCGGCTTTCAATCTAGCTTCTGCTTGGAGCATCCAAGTGAGGTAGCCTTTCGCCAACGCTGGGTAGAGCCTCTGTCCTCATGACTGGTTCCTGGGTGGACCCTGGTTGTGGCTTCAGCCACAAGATCCAGCTTCAGTTTTGGTGGGATTAGAGAGGGTAGGGGTACAAGGGGGCTGGGCTGACCCATAGGGCAACCCTCAGATGTTGGCTGCTGTTGGAATAGTGGAGGCGGAGGCCGCTTGTAATGAGAACAACATAAAGGTGTGAGGAGCTCAGAAAACTGGCTTCTGTGACCAAGGAGGTCCCCACTGGAGGGTGTGAGACTGGGTCCGCTCCCAGCTCTGTCATTAACTGCCTGGGGCTGCAGGTGTGTGTGAATCATGGCATCTGGGCCTTACCTCACCGTCTTCTTCCACCCCCATTTTACAGATTGAGACATGGAGGGAGAGAGAAGGAACTTGCCCTTGTTGGGACTTGAACTCAGGACGCATAACTTCAGGGTCTAATTTTAACCTACCTGGTCAGAAAGTCAGACTTCAGAGTGCTGAGTGTGTTTTTGGATGCCTCCCATTAAGGCTATGGACTAATTGGATTCCCCGTAACAGAAGATGAGGGTCTTGGAGAAGGCTCACAGGCGACATGAAAGCGGTGTAGGTTTTTGAGAGAGTTTAATGGGAATGTCTCCAGCAGTTTCCAGGGAGGGAAGTATCTGTCCATGACCTACTGGCCCACAAAAGATCTAGTTGGTTGAGGAACGTAGTGAGTTCTTCCCAATGCTAGGGAAGTTTAGGCTTCACTATCTCCGAGAGCCCTTCAGGGTGGAATAATTGGTGTTTCTACATACTTTGCTTGCTACAGCTGAATCCTTTTCTCTTTGTGCATCTCATGACGACAAACACATCTCTGTCTGTCTTTGCAACTGAGCTTTGTAACTGGGTTTCTGCTCTCTGTGAAACTTGCCCCAGCTCTTTTCTGATGCACACACTCACTGGTGTGCAAAGCCTGCAGCAGTCATCCATTGAGGGGGGACCCTCCCCGAAAGAGGGGAGATGGTGCTGGTGTGCCCACATGTGCAGCAGGTCTGCTGAACCCAGAGAGCAAGGGGCCTGGGGCGCTGTCACTCAGGTCACCAAGGCGGCCTCGGAGGCAGCAGATCTTTGCCACGAAGTTCGTGCATCACTGCGCGGGAGACCTCCTAACCCATTCCTATTTGCTGCTCTTTTCTCTAGACCTATTCAGGCCTGTTCTGTGTGGTCATCAATCCTTATAAGAACCTGCCCATCTACTCTGAAGAGATTGTGGATATGTATAAAGGCAAGAAGAGGCACGAGATGCCCCCGCACATCTACGCCATCACAGACTCTGCCTACAGGAGTATGATGCAAGGTGAGTGCCGGCCTTCCCAGTGGCTGTCTTCCCCTGCAGCCTGTTGACACCTTTGCAGGTGCTCACACACTAGTGATGGTGATCCAGTGTCTGGGTCCGGGGTGATGGGGCAGTGTGTTGTGGAGGTCTGTAAGCCACTGTGTGAAAGTCAAGACCAGTGGCTGTCAAAGGACACGTTTCTATGTTGATAGAAAGTCCTAGAAGCTTTTCCCGGTTTCTCATTCTTGTCAAAAGCTCCTGCATCAGTCCTGTCACTTCTGGACCCCTTCTTCTACCAGTTACTGCCTTTCCTCCTTGTTTCTCATCTCTTTTTCATTTCCTCACAGTGTGGAAACATGCTTCAGTTTCCCCATTAAAAAACACACAGACAAACAGACACAAAGGCTCTTCTGAATTCTGAATCCCACTCTAGCTTTTCTCTGCTCTCTCTGTCTCATTGCAGTGGAGTTGTTTTTTAATTCCCTCCAGTTCTCATCTGATATCCTGTCTAATAAAAGAGTAATACGCAGATTGACCTTCACTTCAACACACAAGAGGGCTGTCCCCATGTGGTCAAAGATCCTGCCCCCATGTGGATACAAGATGGTCACCACAAGATGGCCAGCAGGGGAGGACAGTGGGAGGTTCCAGGCCTTCAAGGGAGGGCAGTTGTGGGCCATCAGGCCAGCAGGGGAGGGCAGTTGGGAGGGACCAGGCCTGCAAGGGAGGGCAGTTTGAGGTGATCAAGCCTGCAGGGGAGGGCAGTTAGGGGTGACCAGGCTGGCAGAGGAGGGAAGTTGGGGGCAAACAGGCTGCCAGGGGAGCATAGACATCAATTAGGCTGGCAGGGTAGTGGTTAGGGGGTAATCAGGCTGGCAGGCAGAAGCGGTTAGGGGCAATCAGGGAGGCAGGCAGGTGAGCAGTTTGGAGCCAGGAGTCATGGATTGTGAGAAGGATGTCTGACTGCCCATTTAGGCCCGATCCTACTGGGATCGAGCCTAAACGGGCAGTCAGACATCCCTCGAGGGGTCCCAGATTGGGGAGGGTACAGGCTGGGCTAAGGGACACCCCTCTTATGCACCCCCGTGCACAAATTTCGTGCACTGGGCCTCTAGTGTGTATGTGTATATATATGTGTGTGTGTGTATATATATATGTGTGTGTGTGTGTATGTGTGTATATATATATACATATATATATATATATATAGAGAGAGAGAGAGAGAGAGAGGAGGAAAGGAGAGGAGAGAAAGAGCGAAACATCCATGTGAGAGTGGAACATCAATTGATTGCCTCCTATACACTCTCCATCAGGGATTGAACTCATAACCTCTGTATGTGCCCTGACCGGGAATTGAACCCTCAACCTTTTGGTATATGGGACAATGCTCGAACTAACTGAGCCACTCGGCCGGGCTCAGAGCGGAGTTGTTTAGAGGAAGTATCTGTGATGTCTGGCCCCACCACTTCTCAAGACTGTCCCACAAAGGTCACCTTCACTTCTGTGTTGGGAAATCCACTGTACTCATGAGTTCTTATTTTACTTACCCTCTCCCCAGCATTGGACAATCTTGACCACTCCCTTTCGAAAGCCTTCCTTCCCGTGACCCTCTCTCTGGTTCCCCTTAGCTCTGCCCTCCCTAAATGTGTGGTTCTTTCCCGTTACTCCCCCTGCCCTACAGGCTGATGCTCAAGGTCTTGTCCGCACCCTCCCTCCACGTATTCCTCTGGATGATGGCTGCGTTCTCTCAAGTAGATTCACCAGCACTTTCTGGCTGAGGACTGGCCCTAGCATCTGATCCCCATGTGCTCCCAGCTGCCATTTCTCCATTCAGCCATTCATCAAAGCCTGCCCCACCTTAGCCTCTCCTCTTCCTTCTCACCTCTTTTCCAAGTCATCCGCACTTTCTGTAGATTTTATCTCTCGTCATGTTTCCACCTCTTATCCACATGGTCCTGGCCTTAGTTCAGACACCCACAATTTTTTGTCTGCATGATTTCAATGGCTTCTTAATTTTCAATCTTTTTAAAATATATATATATATTTTATTGATTTTTCACAGAGAGGAAGGGAGAGGGATAGAAAGCTAGAAACATCGATCAGCTGCCTCTCGCACACCCCCCACCGGGGATGTGCCCGCAACCAGGCACTTGACCGGAATCGAACCCAGGACCCTTCAGTCCCCAGGCCAACGCTCTATCCACTGAGCAAAACCGGTGTCAGCTTAACCTTCAGCCTTAATAGAGCCCTGTTACTTGCGTTTCTACCAGAGGGTCATCTTTCTAAAAAACAAATCTGATCAATTCTCAACTAGAAATCTTTAAAAGACTCCTTATTGCCCCCAGGATTATCCTTAAACCCTGTAGCAGCACATGGTGCCCTCTGTGACTGGCTTCCTGCCCACCTCTCCAGCTTCCCAGCTATCTGGAACTCCCTTTTCAAACCGCCTTACCCGTTCCCTGTGCCCGCAACACCTGGCAAGTCCCTGCTCTTTTGTTGAAGACACGACTGAAGCTTTGCTGCCCTTCAGGGAGGCTATCTGGGCTCGACTTGCATAAGAGCCCTGGCCATTCTCTATTTGAATTAGATGTTTGCACATTTGTTGTTCTCTCCTAGACTTGGGCAGGACTCACCTTGCCTTTTGATTCTCAGAGCTTAGCCAGGCACCTGGCATATGGTGCATTTACTGTAATTTGGAGTCAAGCCCAACTTTCAGGCAGGCTATAGTTTCATATCTTACATATATATAATAATTCTCTCATATCTTATATTGATAGTGGTTTTTCATATCCTATTACATGTGCATCCTTTATTTCTTTCAACTTTGTGATCAATCTAGGCAGTGATAGTAATGAGTTTTGTTATGCTAATAACTTTGTCCCTGGCGTAGTGGTTTAAAATGGCAGCGTGTGGGTCTGTCTGTACTATACCATAGTGCTGTGGAGGTGTTTCATTGCCAGGCTGGATGAATGATGGATGATGAACAAGTTTGGCCTAGCCTTTGGCTTACGTTCACGTCTATCAAGATTCTTCAAGGAAGCCAGCCCTTTAGCTCTAAGGTAGTATGTCTGTTTCAAAGAGCTAACTACAGCAGTCTGGAGGAAGAAAAGCCCGTGAGATTCCTGAAGAGCCGAGTCCTGTCTCTGGAGGTTATGAGTCAGTTTTCTCCAGGCTCTTTTAATCGGCCAAGTGCAAGAATTGCATCCCGGAGTCTTTTGAGCTCTGTGCTACTGCATCAGGAGCGCTCCCACACCTGGATGCCGGACTTGAACCATGTCCTAGCGAGTGGGCTGTCTTCCTTTTTCTACAGGCTGTTATGGCAGGAATAATGTAACGGTGCAGAGCATGGCACCAGGAGTTGGCATTCTTAGAACTGGACTTCCCAAAGAGATTCATTCATGGTTTATTTGATCAAAACAACAAAAAATGGAGGGGCAAAAGTCAGCTCTACAAGTTGGAGATAATTCTAAAAAATAAAGAGTCTATGCAGGGGGCTGGAGGTTTCCTTTGTGCTGACCAGGAAGTCTTGACCATAATGGAAATGGCCTTCATAGAAACCGAGGAACTGCCCCAAATTATGAGGGCCAGTGCGTGGGCGTCTTCCTCTTGTGGAGAGCCGGGATAGGAACTTCATCTGCGGGCACAGGGAACTGAGGCCCCGGCGCTTCTTTCTAACCGTGTGTCCAGGTGCTGGGTCCACATGCTCTCGAACCCTCAATCTGAGAGGTTTTCACTCACCTTCAGGTAAATCTCCGACTTGCTGTAGGTCTTAAGCTCTCATGTTGACTGACTGAGGACATTTCCAAGTTTCTCTTGTCGTTCACAGTTGACCTGCAAAGAAATTACCAATAGGTCTCTTGTTCTTGGGGCAAGGAGGAAGTTAACCAACAGCAGTTGCCCCTGTTATGACAACATGGTTCATTAGTAAAGAAACTTCCTGAGGATAGCCTGGGTTCTCAACCTAAGTCGGGTGTCGGCAGGGAGCGGCGGGGTCAGCAGGCTGTTAGAATGAGCCCCCCCCCCCTTTTTTTAAATATATTTTATTGATTTTTACAGACAGGGAGGGAGAGGGATAGAAAGTCAGAAACATCGATGAGAGAGAAACATCGATCAGCTGCCTCCTGCATACCCCCTACTGGGGATGTGCTCGCAACCAAGGTACATGCCCTTGACCGGAATCGAACCTGGGACCTTTCAGTCCGCAGGTTGACGCTCTATCCACTGAGCCAAACCAGCTAGAGCATGAGCTCCTCCCTTTCAGAGAGCACGGCTTAGCACACGCCGCCCCACTGGCGCTGGGGGGAGCAGGTTTGTTCTCTGCCACTCACATCTTAAAGGCGCGGCTAGTCAGTTCCTTTTCTGCTTTTGCTTTACACTAGAACTAGAAAAAGATTTCCTGTCTGCTGGTTGTGGCTCATGACATACTAGCATTTATTCTGGCAGATAGGGTCGCTGGTGGCTTTGCCTGGGGACTTTTATGAGATTAGCTGTTGACTCTTCCAAGGGACCTCCCTCTGCCTTTCATCTCTTCCATCCTCTCATTTGCCTTTAGGCGCTGACTTGTGCTTGTTGTCCTTGAGTTAGTATTAATATGTCGCTCCCTTTCACTCTCAGAAACATCAGTTTAGATGATAAAGTATATAGCTCTCTGCCTAAGTCAGGATTTCGCAAACTTGGCACATGTGTCATTTGGGATCAGATAATTCTCTTTGGGGGGTGGGGGATGGGATACTGTCCTGTACAGTGTAGGCTGTTTAGCACCATCTTGGCCTCTACCCACTATATGCCAGTACCACACTCCCTCTCCAGTTGTGACAACTAAAAATGTCCCCAGATGTTGCTACCAAATGTTTTTCGGGGGCAAAATTGCCCCCCGCCGGAGAACCATTGGACTTAATAAGCTTTGCAGATTGCTTTTACTCCGAGTGTCAACCCTTATCAATGGGTAGTGGTTTGCCCTGCCCTCTGTTGGCAAGGAGCTAAGATTCAATGCCAAGGAATGCTGGGATAGATGAGTGCTATCTGCCATGGGCACGGGAGGGGGCATGGCCACATATGGTGTCCTGCATTAGGCCATGGAGAGAAGAGATAGAATGTACTAGAATATCAAGAGGGTTAGTACCTGCCCTGGAGGCCTGGCAGTCTAAGTGGAGAGACAAGCTGTGTTTGGACACAGAGATCTGTGGCTGTGGCTGCCTATACCTGGTGCCAACACAACTGCAGCAGGTGTCCTGGGAGCTTAGAGGAATGTGTGGGTGCTGAGGCCTGGTGGCCGGAAAGGCACCGTGGTGGTCGGATCCTGTGGACAGGCTGGCAGGTGTGCCATCGTGGTTATAGAGCAGCCCAGACATGCCCGGCACAGTTTTGTTTGTTCTTTTAATCCTCAGACTTGGGCTTAATTAATGTTGTGGTAACATAGTCGGTTCATTTTTGTTGTCGTGGCCGCTGATAGGTCTTCCTGTCTGGGAGATCGAACCGATCCCTAGGATTCTGTAAGGTGCGAGCTGTCTGATCCCGGGAGGGGAAGAGGGGTGAGAGGGCATACACCCCGTGTGGCTGCCCTTGCTGGGCAGACAGACATCAGCCGGGGGGGATAGGAACTTGTCAGGGGCAGGTACCAGGGGCTGTCGGAACTGGACAGAAGCAGAAGTGGTCTGCAAAGGTGTGACTGGGTTGGAAACTGGTGCCGCTGGCTTTCTTTGGGGCCAGATCTTGGGGGTCTCCCTCTGAGGATGAGTCTATGTTCTTACAGAACTTTGCTAGTTAAAGAATTGGACTTGAGCCCATTTGTCTCCCCATTAAGAGTAGGGTAAAACACGCTCTTCTATGCTAATTAGTTAGAAAGCCACTCACCTCCAGTGGCTTTTTGGTATTTTAATGAGCTCCCAGCATTCCTGGGGAGTGGAGGCAGGGTTTGCTTCCATTCCAGGCCTAAAGGAATCCAAATCTGAGAGCTATTTCTTTAACCCTTTGCTCTGCTTCTCAGCGGAAGTGGTACCAGAAGCAGTTGCTCAAAGGGCCCACATTCCTCTCAGTGGTTGCCTAACATTTTGGGGTAAACAGTGAAGGTAGAATTTTAGCATTGTCTTTACATCTGAATACGACCCTTCTAATTCACAGGAAAAGGGACAGGCCTGGATATGTTAGCTGACTTGTTCAAAGACCCAAAGGCTCCAGAACCCAGGGTCTCCTGACTCCGTCCTGTGGCGCCGCCCCCCCCCCCCCCCCCCCCCCCCAACCATTGCCCCTCATTTCTCTGGCTGGTGTTTGGCGGAGTTCTCCCTGGCCCGCTGGTTTGGAGGAGGAGTTCCCTCCTGCCCCTCTCTGCATGCCTTCTGCCCTGGCGGGGGGTGCTCCCCCGAGGAGCTATCTGCTTTCCAGGGTCTCTGAAGAGAGGCTGGGGAATGCTTCGAAGGCACAGGAAAGCATGACTTTGAACAGAGTCACCAGGCCAGTCGGCTGGGGAAGCCACAGATGTGATGACTCCACTTAAGCAGGAATGTGCCAGCCAGGTGGCTTGGCCCTGCCAGCCAGTGGCACACAGAGGCCCTCTGTCTCCAGGGAGGCCTGAGCCACAAGTGCAGCATTGGTTCACCCCGGGGGTGCGTTCCGTGCCTGCACATGGTCCCCCGTGTTAGCAGAGAACCTACTGTGTGCTAGTCGTGGCCCTTCCTGAAGGAGACCACGGCCCAGTCCAAGAGGCAGGGAAATAAACTACGGGAGGAGAGCGAGAGTCTAGCACAGAGGGGGCGTCCCCCTTAGCCTTGAGGGGGCTGGGGTAGCAAGGGGCTTTGATCATGACATAACCTTCATGGTAGGTCACCAAAAGGGATCTGCTGGGCCCTAGGGCTTGGGAGCAACTTGCCCGTGAACAGGAAGTGTGGTGTGGAGAAGAGAGTGTGGGGCTGGGCTGGATTTGGGCCACTTCCCTATGTGTCACTTACTCTGCCTGGGCCTCGTTTTCTCATCTACCTCTTGCGTTAATAAAATGGCATGCTTATCGCAAGAATGAAGGCAGGCTTCTGGCCTGCAGTAAGAGCCCCTTAGAAGGTAGCCAGAGGAGTCCGGCGATGCAGTTTCTGGACCGAACCATCCCTTGCCTGCAAGTCACGCGTCCCTTCAGTCCACGCTCCTCTGCTGAATGGAGGTGATAGCCCGATGCTTCCTCCAGCGGTGGCTCACTCCGCTCCGCGTTCAGGCTCCGGTCCCCGCACGCACAGGAAGCGGCTTGTCAAAGCTGCCTTCCCTGCAGTGAGCGCCTAGCACTGCCTGTCTGATCCGGTCCACGGACCCAGAGCTGGCCTCTGTTGCCATGGCCTCCGTGGGGCCTCAGGAGAGCGTAGTGGGCCTTCTGGAGAACGGCACGTGTGCTCTAAGCCGGTTCTTCAGCCTCAGTGAGGTGAGGTGCTGGTGGGGACCCAGAGGTCTCACTCGCAGCGCTGGGCCCACTCTCACGCACCGAGCCCGGGCCAGGAGGCACTTTTAGGGCTGACTCTGGGACACTGCTTGCCATGGCCCCGGAAGGAAAGCCCAGCCCCCGGAATGAGGCTGCTTAATTATAATGCGGTCATACCTGTCCGTCTCAGTTCCACAAAACGTTCTTTCTCAAAGAGGGAATCAATGGTTCGTGGAGCCTTTTCAGGGCTTCAGTTTGGGGTTTGTCTTTTTGTTTTGTTTTGAATCCAAGCCAACAGGTCCACTGTGCTTTGCTCTGGGCGACTGAAGTGGGAGAGAAGGAAGAAGGGCCCTCTTGGAACCTGAAACTTTGGGGGTGGTTGAAAACTTGGCCTGACGCCTCTGTGACTGCTCCCCCAAAACAAACAACAAAAACTCACCTGCGGAGCCTCTAATGGCCGAGCCCCTTCAGGCTTTCAGCCTCCTGCCCGCTGCCTGCTGCCTGGAGAAGGCGGCTCACCAGCCCGCTTTTCCTGTTCTCTCAGTTGCTGGCTGTCAGACGGCAGGAGGGCCGGGTTGCGCCATGTCAGAGCTAAAAGTGACCGCGTTGGGAGAAAAGGGTTGCTTTCCTTCCCCTGCCTTGTTTCTGGAATTAAGCTGTCGGTTGAGAAAAAGAATTCCCTAAAACCACAGAGAGAAAAGAGCTCAAAGTGGCTGGGATAAGAGTATGGATTCTAGAACTGGCTTCTGTGAAGTTCCTCTAGTCTTGACCCAAACGTTGGCCCAGTGTCCAGCTTTGTCCTAAACTCTGGGGACCCGAGGTGTTGTTTGGCAAACACCCGGTATTGATTGGGGCTCAGGATGCCATTCCAGCGGGGCTTTGTGACTCTTGGTGGAGATAATGTTTCTCCAACACGAATGTTTCCCCGCGAGAACAATGGAACGGAGGTCTGAGCTGAGAGCCGAGGAAGAAAGCCATGCTCTGGGAGCCAATTCTGGCCTTTCGTTTCACTTGATTGCCCCTTCTCCGGGGCAACCAGAGCCCCTGATTTCTTCAGGAAGCATCTTCATGTGCCCTTATTGTTCATCTCCCAGTGTTAAAGTTCCTGGCATTCTCCAGCGAGTTTGACACAGCTCATCAACGGGGCGTTCCGCAAAGCCCATTGCTCTTTCCGCAGGGCTGTTTGTGCTCCGAGGGGAGCCAGGTCTGTCCGGAGCTTTGCCTGGCCGTGTTTGTGAGTTCTCCCTGTTCGAGGCCGTCGGTGCTTCTCTCCTCCTTCTCCCCCACTTCGAGCCGAGCCCTGTGCAGGCCTGTGGTCGGTGGCTTCGTCCTCTCTGCACAGCACTCAGCCGGGGTCTGCCCTGCCTGGGTTTCCTTTTCCCCGAGGGCAGAGCAGGGCAGAGCTGACCTCAGCTGTCACTGCCCTCCCTTTTGCTGTGGGCCGTCAGCACTCACAGGTGGCTTTTGAATTTCCCTCCACCCCGACAAACCTATCAGCTGCCTCAGTAGTCACTCACAGAACATTCTCGCTCTTGGCCCCGCCCATGGGAAAGGTGGATAAACAACCAGCAGTGGTTTCTGGCAGGTTTGCCTGTAAATTGGCAGCTCACCGGTGTGAGCTGCTGGTTGCCTTTTGGCTGCGAGAAGGCTTGCTTGGGGCCTTACTCACCCTAGGACGGAGTGAAAGCTAAGAGCAGTCTCTTGGGCTGCTTTTTCTAATGATCAAGGGTGCCTGGTGGGGAGGGTAGCCTGCTCTCTGCCTCCTGTAACTGGGGACTGGGGCCTCCTCAGCAGGGTTCACACCCCAGCCCCACCTGGGGGAGCGTGTAGGCAGAGGCACTGGACCAAGGTCAGCTGGCTTCCAGCTTGGGTTGCTGCTGCCCGAGCACCTGTCTGGTCGTGGCCCACCTTTGTGCCTTGGAGAGAACATGACCGGTGACCATGTTGTGTGCTTGGGAGCCACCGACGGGGGGTGTAGGGGGTGTGGGAGGCTGCCTTCTCACTGGCTGACTGCGAGGCAGGCAGGCTGCCAGAGACTCAATGACACAGGCCTCCAGGGCCCGACGTCCACCTGCAGCCTCGGCTAACTGCATTATTTTACACCTGCTTTTTCTCTGCTTCCCAAGCGCTGTAACCCAAGCTCATGAATTAGGACTGGAGTAGTGAGAGTAGCAGACAACTTGCAAGGCCCCATGTGACACTTTGTGAGTGGGCAGCAGGGAGGCAGGGCTGCCGGCGGCATGGTGCCGCCCTGTGGGAGCGCTCTGGGCAAGCACCGGGCATCCAGAGGCGTGGGTTCTCGGCCCGGCCTGCGCGACTTTGATCAAGACATTGGGTTTCTCGGGACGCGGTGTCCCGCCCTCTAGATGCAGACGGTGGAACCAGATGCCCTCTGAGCCTTTCCCAGCCCCCAGGTTCTGAGCTCGAACCCACAGGTCTCTTCATGCTATACATGCACTTTGGCCCCGTTGAGATCCTGATGGGCTCACGAGAGGCTCTCTGGGGAAGGGACTCTGGAGTCCAGGAGTTTGCCTGGGGCAGCCGGACACTTCCTGTCCCAGGTGACTTGGAGTAGGGGTTCCCACAGTGAGTGACCCAGGGGTCTGCTCTCAGTTTTCGTGGCAGACAGAGCCCCTGGTGGCGGACAGTTTCAGGTCCGTTTGTCACGAGGCATCCCATCAGTCTCCCCCGAGGCAGCACATCACCCGAAACTGCCCTCTGTGCCATTTTTTGGTTCTCGAGACCCGGTTGACTTGAAGATGGGTCTCGGGGGCAGGGCGCTCTGCCCGGGGTAGCCCCGGGAGAGCAGCTCTGGCCGAACCTCAGGAGACGTTATCTTTGTGAGCCTCCGGTGAGTCAGCTCCGCGCCCCTGTTGGTGAACCCGGCCCGGTCTCTTCCTGCTGTACTTCCTGTCGGGCTGATGTCACCGCCGTGTGGGCCTCATGGCCTTTTATGGACAAGAATCGCAGCTCCTCTCACAGAGGAAGTGAGCGATAAGGCCCCTGGCCTAAGTCCGGGCCTGGGGCGAAACACCTGTGGTCACCGCTGCCCACCCTCTAAGCTGCCTGGAAACGCTTGTCCGCTTGTCCGTCGGAGATGCGCTTCAGCTCCAGAGGCCTCGGGGCCTGTCCCAGCAGGGAGCCTGTTTCCCAGACCCGGGTCATCTCTGGGGGGTGCTCTCTGCGGGGGTTGGGGGTAGTACATTTCCCTGGTCTGGGCCATAGGGTTCCTGTCTGTTTGTCTGTCTGCTCTGGTGCGGAGGAAGGAAGGGCGTTTTCACATCAGCCGTTAGTCCATACGGGCCCAAAGAAAGACTTGAGCCAAGACAGCTGAGTGGGCTGGACTCTCGGGTATCCCCATCCCATGAGACGACCCCGCGTGGGAAGGAAGGGATTAGAGAATGAGTATTAAGGAGGGTCCTCCCTGGAATGCACCAGGGGTCTGGCGGAGTGCACTGAGTCGGGTGGAGAGCCGACGGGCTGCTGAGAATTCTAGCCATTGTACGGCCCAGAAGAGGAGGCCTACAGCAGGGACAGGGCGGCCTTCTCTGCCTCCCTGGGTTATTGGAAAGCCAGGCGGTAGCAGAGCCAAAACTACTGTAAGACTTGGAAAGATCTTTCCAGATGTAAAGGCCAGGGTGTCAGTCACTGAGGCTCGGGGACCAGGGTTGAGGAAATAAGATAGACCTCCTGTCAGTTCTCCTCTGCACAAGCATTTGCCCCAGTGCATGTCCGGGCAAGGCGAACTGAGGCTACTTTAAAGTGAAAAATGCAAGTGTGGCTGTGTTGGCAGTGTAGCTTGGCTGCAGGAATTGGAGGTGAAAGGTCAGGGGAAAGGAAGAGCTGGGGTGGGGGGCGTGCGTGGTCTGGGCTTGGAATTTGATTGTGTGCAGGAATCTGCGTGCATCTGTGTGTGCGCATCTCTTACACATGTATGCGTGGTGCACGCGTCTCCCTGTGCAGCTTGTCCGTGTCCCCCGTGTGTGCATGTGCACCTATGTGTGTGTACCCACATGTGGGCGGGTGGGGGGTGCTGCTCTGCTTCCTGTTGTTCAGCGTCTGACTCCTCACACAATGAGAGGAATTCCAGCCATCCCGGGACCTGGCCCGGCAGTTCTGGGAAAACGGTTCCTCTGGGAGGGATGGGAATGTCTCCTTTTATGGTAGTGGCGGCCCCGCGCGGCTCAGGCCGCTGCTTGTCTCCCGACTCGCCGGCACGTGCAGGTACGGTCTTGCCCGCTTGTGAGCAGTGACTGAACATGCCTGCAGCGGGGCCCGCCCCAGGGAGACGGGGTGGGGGAGCTGGGGCCCCAGATCACAGCCGTGTTTGTCCCAGATTCTTCTCAGTCGCTACTCTGTGCATAGGGGCCAGGTGATGGGAACTGTGTGTCTCCCCCAACCTTTAGCCCCCAGCCTCCTTCCCTCTGCCTTCCCGCCTGTCTTACGGCGCCGGCCGCAGCCCTGGCCACAGCCCTGAAGGACTGACTCTGTTTTGTGGGGAAGTTGAGATGGAGGCGCACGGTGGCCCCTGTGGGGCCTGCTCTGAGCATTCCCCAGTGGAGAGCGGGATGGGCGGTGGGGGCTTGTGTGAAGGTAAAAGGCTGAGTTCCCTCCATACCCCAACCCTATTGTTTCTTGATGGGGACGGCGGGGGGGGGGGGGGGGGGGGGGCTGGAGAGGAGCTGGGTGGGCAGCTGCTGTTTGTGTCGGGTTTGAGGTTTAGTTTTCCTCCTTTCTGGCCCGACTCCCTTTTTCCTCCCGACTGAGCCGCAGACCAGAGAAGCGATGGGGGTAAGAGTCTGGGCCTGTGAGACCAGGCATGCTGGAGGCTCACTTGCCAGGAAGCAGACCTCGCTGTGTGTCTGCAAATCCGTCTCCCGAGGCCACGCACCCAGGAAGCTATGAGTCACCTTCCCTAGGCCGCCTTGCAGGGCCCTGGCTGGCCAGGTGGGGGCCAGTGAGTGGCCTTCCGATTGGCCATCGGTTTCTGTGCAGCACCCGTGCTGACAGCTCTAAGTGCTCCGTGGCCCTGACCGGGCACTGCCACCCGCTCAGGTGGCTTCCGGGTGGGGAGTGAGCAGGCGGCAGCCCCTTGCGGAGTCCCTTCTTTACAGGGTACCGTGTACCCGGCCGTTTCCTGCGTTATTTCTGTTCTTCAAACTCATTCTCCCAGGGAGTTGGGAGCATATTGACTTTATGGATAAGGAAACGGACTGGAGAATGCAATACCTCTCCGCAGCTCAGATATTAGTAAGTAGCCTGGTCCTGGATTCAGGCAGACTTGACTTCAAGCGGCTGGGGGTGTCACATGGGTTGGGATGAAAAGAGGAAAAAATGAGTTTGTATTTTCAGCCACTGCTTGAAACTGCACACCCAACACTGACACAGGTCAGGCCGGAGATCTGAAAGCATGTCTGTCAAGCTTAGCTTCCAAGTGTGGCTATTACTGTTCCCCCTGCGCCCAAGGGGAGCGTCGAGTGGCTTATATCCTTACTCTCCGAGAGGGTCACAGAGCTGGGGGTAGTGTCAGAAAGTTCCTGACAGCCAG
This sequence comes from Antrozous pallidus, assembly GCA_027563665.1. Taxonomy (NCBI): domain Eukaryota; kingdom Metazoa; phylum Chordata; class Mammalia; order Chiroptera; family Vespertilionidae; genus Antrozous; species Antrozous pallidus. The sequence continues at coordinate 111,549,380 of CM050513.1, read as the reverse complement.
GCCCGGAAACCCCCTTGTTGCAAATCTGCTGACATCATTGAGCATCTTCCATGTGTCACACACCACACTGGTGCTTTCGTGCATGTTATTTGCATGTGCACCATGGTCCCCTTCCCAGGAGGGAGGCTGGGGCTCTGAGAGGCTCTGCATGTGACCAAGGCGGCATCTTGCCCCAGGGCTGTCCCACTGCAAACCAGCCGTACCCACCACACCCCTCCCCGGCCTCCGAACCGATGCTCCTTCCTCAGATGGGGACAATATTGAAAACGGCTGCCCCGGGCCTGAACCCCCAGTTATAAACACACAGGGGACACCCCGCCCAGGTGCTGGGAGCTTTTCATAGATCGACTTTCTCCGAAGTGAGAGAGACAGACTAGTTCTGGTGTCACGGGGGAGCAGGGAGGGCAGGGCGCGTGGGCAGTCTGAGCTCCTGGAGGACGAGTGGCTGCCACCTAGGGATGTCCCTCCCCTGAGTGAGGCATAGGGTCAGCACATACCAGCGCCGTGGCGGGCCCCCCGCAGAGGTGGCATTCGAGGCTGCCTCTCCTGGGGATGGGCGGCTCTTTAGAAGCCCAGGGTTGAGCCAGAAGTTAACCCGATGTCTTCTTTGTTTCAGACCGAGAGGACCAGTCCATTTTGTGCACGTAAGTGTCTGTGTTGGGGTGGCGGGGCTGTGTGTCACCAGCTCTGCTCTGACCCTTGAGACTCCTACCCAAACCTAGGCTGATGGGTAACCCGTTCCCACCTCAAGCCCTGCCTCTCCCCCAAGGGACGGGCTGCTCAGTGACCCCACAGCCCGGGTGTGCTTTATCTCATGGGCAAAGATCTAGCTGGGCCACCTTCCTCAGGACCTGACCAGCAGGCTGGCAGCTGCTGGCCCCTCTGGCTGGTTCCTCCTGGCTCTGAGCCCTGCTTTCTTTACCTGGTGGAAGTGGACGCCAGATGTCTCATCCTCCCTCATCCTTTGAACTTGACGAGGAGATAAATAAGCCCCCCTGTGGCGGGAGTTAGTGGTACAGAACATTCCTTCCAGTGCATTTTCGAAGGAACATGTCTGAGTGCCTTTGACCCCTGAGTCAACAGCTGCCTCAGACCGATTCCGAAGACATTTGGATGCAAAGGCTGCCAAGTGACCAGGGCAGGCAGTGGGCCATGGGAAATGGCCCGAGTGAGGATCCCAGAACCAGCATTATTTTGCCTGTCCCCTTTTCTGCCGCCAGGTGTTGGGTCCCGCGCTGGCACCCAACAGAATGGTAGGCAAGTAGAGCATGCAGTGGGGAAGGGACAGACTTCAAGGATTTGCCACCTCTCTCTCCTAACTCCCTTGGCTCTCTTGGCAGGGGTGAGTCTGGAGCTGGCAAGACGGAGAATACCAAGAAAGTCATTCAGTACCTGGCTCACGTGGCCTCCTCACATAAGAGCAAGAAGGACCAGGTGAGTGGGCCTTCCTCCCCAGGAGGGAGATCGTGCAATGCTTCCTGGCTCGGCTCAGGCGAGAGCGTGTGGAGCTGCACATGCTGCAGGAGGCTGTCTTGGCAGCGGGCCCATTGGTAGCCAGCCTCCTTCTCCCTTGGCCTCCCAACTTTCTGAGTTGCTATGGAAACTGGAAACCCTCCCCCCTCGGGTCTGGGGGCTAATTGCTGTGTGGCCTTCCCCTCTGAGGTTGGAAGAGAGATCCTAAAATTTGGTTCTCAAGCTGATGGAGACATGCAGGGTCGAGGGCAGGCCGACTCCCTGCTGCTTTCCCTGCTGTTGAAATGCCTCTGGGTGGACAGCCCCCAGCGAAGAGACAAGGGGCAATCGGAAAGTCTTCTCACCTCCCTTTTCTCCCCCTCTCCCTCTTGGTGGATTATGGTCGAACTCAGCAGTGTCCTCGCTAGGTGAGCTGCACGTTTACTGCACGTTCTGCACCAGGAATGCGTGTTCTCATCATCGTGTGCCCTTGAATTATGTATTTTTTTTCCTAAGCAGCTTTTCACTCCACACGTTGTCACTCTCTTTGGCTAGAATGATTCTCGTAGGCTCGGCTCACTGACTGTCTGGGGAGGGAGGGCCGGGTGTGACACACAGTGATCTCTTGGGCACTCTGCAATGACAGCTGCGCCAGAACGGTTCTGGGCCTCATCGCCTCGCTGGTCCAGTCCCGCCCCGAACTTCCCACGTGCCTGGTAGCGTGGCGCCCGTGCAGAACCCTGACCGAGGCGCAGCGGGGCGGGCATCTGCAGTCCAGGAGCCCCACACGCTCAGCGTCCGGACTAGAGGGAGACGGTGGGCCCCTCCACCCGCCGCCTCTGTGTGGGCAGAAGCAGGCCCTCGAAGGCCCGCGCTGGACTTGCCCAGAGCTGGGGGCTCGGTCTCAGCATGCCTGTGTGGTGCTCCCTCTCTTCCTCACAAGCACACACTCTTCCCTGTCAAACCTGAGTGTCCGTGGCATCCCCTCGGGCTGCCGGGGTACCGCGCCGTCTGGGCGGCTCCCCCTTACAGGGCTGCTGTGCGCAGCGCACATAAGTAAGTAGGGGTGTGTGTCCCTTTGCATGCAGACCTGGGTGTGTCCTGCATAATGTCCTAATGAGTACGGTTTTCTGGAGTGGAACCAAGAGTAACTTTTCACGTGCCAAACTTCTCAAGACGTCCTGAATCTTTTTCCATGGGGCGTCAGGAGTTATATTTAGAAACGAATAAAGTTTCTTTTGCTCCCTCTCTCCACACCCCCCCCCCCCCCCCCATTTTCCATTCTTTATGGGAGGCCTATTTTTAAAACAGGGCCGTGAGGTTAGGAGTCCTCTAGCTGTGGTTTTCCATCCCTGAATTTGCTGTAAAATCCATTTCCCAACTATGTATTGAATGCCTAGTATGCGCCTGGCCCTGTAGAGGGTGACCTTGGAGTCCCTGGGAGCGAGCAGGAATGTAGACCCATCTGCGTGACTTCCGAGACCCCGGCTGCGGAGGGGAAGGCAGCCCCCAGCACCGAGGCGACATGGCATGTGGAGGAGGGTGTGACAAGCGGAGGCAAACGTGGCCCATCCTCTTCCCCAGGCTTCGGCGTGTAATGGGCGCGGGTTCCCGACTCCCCGTCCAACCACAGGGATGGGGTAGGTTGCCTCTGGTTTCTGATTGCTGCTCAGGCCCTGGATTGTACAGGCCATTGACCAGTTGAGTTGATTTCCTTGCCTGAAGCTGTGTGGCGATTGTCCGCACAGCTGGGCTTCGAGGCACTCTTGAACTTGGGCTTACCGCTCGAGGCCTGTCGTGGCATGCTCTGGCTGAGCTCTCTCCCCCTTGCAGTGAGGGTCTCAGTTGCTCATCCCAAGACCACCCACCGGGACGGGACGGCCCAGGCCTCACCGTGCTGTGGGAAGGCTGGGCTTTGGCCCGGCGCAGGTTGGCAAGGTAGAGCTTGAGAAAAAGCCTTCTAAGGTGGACTTCCATAGTCTGTCCTTTGTCCCCTCCCCCCACATTTTATGTACTAGTTGTAGCCCACTGCCAGAACCCCCACCCAGTGAACCCTTCAGAAGCCAGATGGGTAATCCCAAACTATGAGCATACACTGCCTCCAGTACCTCCTAGCTTCATATCATATCCACAAGTTTCATTGAAAAAATAAGTCTCCTCTGTGCCCAGTTAGGTATCATCCCCATTGGTTAGTCGTCCCCATTGTCAGCGGAAAACTGGCCTCTGGAATCCCTCATGCTTGCTCCTGAGTTGGGTCTGGCTGTCCGATGTTCCGTGGCAATGGCCTGCGGGCCCGAGGCAGAGGCCTCCGGTTACCTCCAGGCTGAGGCAGCGGCAGGCTCCCGTCGGGGCCTGCTCCCATCTGTCTGCGGGGATGGGCGTGGCCCGGCCAGCCTGGCCGCCTGGGCTGTGTTTTGAGAGGAGTGTTTCAGTGGGTGGGGGAGCAGCACTCATCCAGTTCCCTCCGGTGGGCGGCCTTGCTGCCTTTCCAGGCCTTCCCAAGCCCGCGCTCCAGTGTGCGGTGACCATTGGCGCCAGGCACACATGGAGAGCCTGCTGTGGGTGTTTGCCCCCTGCCCTTTGACCTGGCTGCCCTGACCCTCCTGCACTTAGCTGTGTGGTGTGAGAATAGAAGACTCCCCCAGACCTGGGCCCCTTCCGGTCTCTGGTGGGCTTCCTGCATCCTCAGCGCTCCGCCTGCGGCAGGTGCTCCTGGAACGCTAGTTCACGCCTCTCCGGGGAGCTGCTGCTCCTACCAGTCTTCCTTCTCACCCCTCACAGGCAGCCTTTATTCCCGTAAAGGCCTGGCTTGGCTCCAGCCTGGCTAATAAATCCAGAACCCCGCCCGGCCCCTGCACCCTCCCCCTGGAGGGTATCCAGGTATTAAGGTGAACGAGATCCGAATTTTCCTCAGCCAGTGTCAGCTGTTATCTGGTCTGCTGGGGGGACGGGGCTGCTTCCAGAGTTGATCTGACCTGACAGGCAGACCCCTAGAGGGCGGACGGCAGAATGGCACTGACTGATGGCTGGTGGTGGCAGATTCGAATTCCAATACCTGCTTTGCTAGCTGACAGCTGCACAACCTCAGCCAGATCATTCTTCTTCCCTCAGCCTCAGTTTTCTCTTCCGTGAAACGGGGCTGCTGTTTTTGCCCCATTGTATCATGGGAATCCAGGGACAAGAAGGCATAAGGGCACTTTTTGTCAACCACAAAGCATCATGTCACCACAAGTAGAGTTTATTGGTGTCAATAAACAGTTCAGAACCCTTGTTGATCCCATGTTCAGACACAACCTGACGTGCTAGGAGCAGGTCTGGGGGGCGGGGGTGGTGGTGGTGGTGGTGGTAGGACAGGGACCAGCAAGGAAATGCAGTGTGTTATTAGGACATGGGTGAGATGAATTGTGTCTGGCCTATGGAATAGGAGAAATGTGGCCTGATGGGTGGGGATTGAGGGAAGAAGGGCAGAGGGAAGCCAGGGTACCTGGGATGGAGGCTCCCAGAGAAGGAATGGTGCCTTGTATCTCTTTTTGGTCCATGTGCTGCCCTCCCACGCATCCTCCGGGGTTGATCTGGGGCCTTGTACCGGGCCCCTGGCGCTGGGGAAGCTGTCACTTCCCCTTTCTAGGCCCGCCGACTGGTCAGTCCAGGGAACTAAGTTCAAACCAGTTAAGGTATCTGGGGTTTGGGTGAGAAGGTTGCTCTTTAAAAAAAAAATTTAAAAAAAAATTGTTTTTTTTTTGCAGAGAGGAAGGGAGAGGCTTAGAAAGTCAGAAACATTGATGAGAGAGAAACATCGATCAGCTGCCTCTTGCACACTCCCTCCTGGGGATGTGCCTGCAGCCAAGGTACATACCCTTGACCGGAATCGAACCTGGGACCCTTCAGTCCGCAGGCCTACGCTCTATCTACTGAGCCAAACCGGTTTCGGCGGAAAGTTGCTCTTGAGTGACGTGGAGACCAGGCCGAGGCTGGCATGGAGGGCCACCAGTGCCTCCCTCCCAAGCCTGCAGACATGGCTCTGGCCCCGCCCCCTCTGCCTGGCCTTCACCGCCCCTCTGGGTCCTTCCAGGGCGAGCTGGAGCGGCAGCTGCTGCAGGCCAACCCCATCCTGGAGGCCTTCGGGAATGCCAAGACCGTGAAGAACGACAACTCCTCGCGATTTGTGAGTGGCGGCCAGCTGTGCCCTGGCTCGTGGGGTCGGGGGTCACCTTCCAACTGGGTGCCCTCGCTTTAGGAGCGAGGAAGATTCCGGCTTGGTGCTTCCTGGGCAGCTGCGTGGAGCAGGCCAGGCCGCACTCCAGTCGGTGTGCACTTCCACACACAGCTTCTTCAGCCTAGGAAGTGGGGCGTCACTGCCGGCCCCTGATTGTCCCCCTGTAGCCAGTTAGAGCCTGGGCCAAACCAGGCGGTGGGGAACACTTCCCTCGCGCAGAGGAACCGCCACCACTGGACCGCATCCTGGTTCCACGCCTGAAGCGGGGGGTCACGGAGTCCTGAGCGCCCGTGGGGGGTTCGGTGCTGGCCCTGGCTGCCAGGCACGTCGGTCCCCCCCCCCCCCCCCCCCCCGCTGGGGCCTCTGACCTCTTCGTTGTCTTTTCTCAGGGCAAATTCATTCGCATCAACTTTGATGTCAACGGCTACATCGTGGGAGCCAATATCGAGACGTGTATCCTTATGGTGACTGTAATGAGAGCGCTGGGGCTGGCGGGAGGGGAAGTGACCTTGATGGAGAGGAAGCCGCTCCCTGGGTCTGTTAGGACCCCTCCTCTGTGGCATCTGGAAGAGGACCAGGAGCAGCTCATTGACAGCCCAACTCCGAGCTGGGTTTTTCTTCCCGGGCAGGGTGCAGTTCAGCCTCGCCCGGGCCTGGCCTATCCCAGACCATCCCGTGTGGTGCCCCCGGGGGAAGAGTTGGGGGGAAGGCTGATTTATTTCTCTCGACCCCAGCAGGACAGCCTCCTCTGGGGGAGTCTTCTGATCGCCACAGGCTTGTGGGAAGGGGGCTCTTGAAACAGAAAAGGCTCCCGAGTGTGAGCGCCCCCCTTTGGACAAGCTACACCCCTTGAAGGGCAGGGCCAGGAGAGTTTGCTTGCATTTTATTTGGCCACTTGGTGAAGCGCCCTGGCTGTTGGTGGGAATAGAGGAAGGTGGAGGGGCTGCTTTCCTTCCAGCGTGCACAACTCCTCAATGTTTGCAAAGATCTTTTGGAGAAATCTCGTGCTATCCGCCAAGCCAAGGATGAGCGGACCTTCCACATCTTCTACTATCTCCTGTCCGGGGCTGGAGAGCACCTGAAGAGTGAGTCACGGCCTCTGCCGACCTGGGGCTTGCCGGCCGCTGGGCGCCTGCACGTCGGGCAGCCCTCCAGTTGGGGAATAAAACTTCGGCTGAGGTTTGGGGAGGAGAAGCCAGATGTGCTCCGTTTTCCGGGCCATTCTGACGACACGGCCTCCGTTTCTAGCCATGCCAGAGAAAAGCCAGGGCAGATTGTGGGTGCAGCAGCTGTGAGTCATGGGCCTCGTGGGCTCCACGCGTGTCAGTCTCCCACGCTGAGGAAAGGCAGCGTCCTGGCTACTCGAGCTCCTGGGGTCTCTACCCCGCCTCCCAGACCCGATGTTGCAGCCCTGCTAGAGCCCTGGTTTCAGCACGCCTCTGACCGCCCCGCCTCCACCCCTCACAGCGGACCTCCTGTTGGAGCCGTACAACAAGTACCGCTTCCTGTCCAATGGGCACGTCACCATCCCCGGGCAGCAGGACAAGGACTTGTTCCAGGAGACCATGGAGGCCATGAGGATTATGAGCATCCCAGAAGACGAGCAGATTGGTAAGGCTGGCCCCCCGGGGGCCGGGGAGGGAAGGCCCAGGCTGACCGTCACTCTCCTGTGGCATCAGAGCAGCTGATGGGCCCGGGGAGAGCTTCCTGTTGGCTCTGGCTCTTGGGGAGCCCTGGAGAGGCCGGAGGAAGCCTTGAGTGTGTGGGAGAGGATACCTCAGGGTTGAGTTTCAGGGTTATTTGTTCCCCGAGGAACCATAGGCATTTGCACAGAGGGGAACTCAGCACAGGTGCTTAACTGCCCAGGGGCTGCGTCCGCCCTTGTGGTCCTTGTCCTGCCTTGTCTCAGGGAGTGTGTGTGTGTGTGTGTGTGTGTGTGTGTTGTGGGGGGAGGGCTGGGATCTCTGCATGGGTGAGGCTTAGAATGAATATGAATAGCGGCGTGGAACCTAACTGCGTCTTCTCATTTCTCTGGGTGGCAAGACGAAGTGGCCTCGAGGCTTTATTTAGAAAGTTGGGGAGAGTGCACCCGTTCCCTAGCGTTAAGGTTGGAGCCACCTTTGCTCAGCCATGGACAACATATAATTGGATAGGCCTGGCTGTGTTTCAATAAAACTTTATTTGTTAAGACAGACGGTGGCATGGCCCTGGGGCTGGAGGCATAGCCTTCGGCGGTCTGGATTTAGAAGTGTTGGGAAGGGGAACAGCTCGTATCTAAGTACAGGGCTGCCCAAGGCGAGGGCTTCAGAGGCCCCTGGAGGCAGCCGCGGGGGGGGGGGGGGGGGGGGGGGGGGGGCGCCGAGCCCGCCACGTGGCCCAGGCCCCGGCCCAGTCAGGGCTTACTCCACCCCCGGCTCGGTTCTGAGCCGCCTTGCCTTGCACCCCAGGTTTGCTGCGGGTCATCTCGGGAGTTCTCCAGCTCGGCAACATCGCCTTCAAGAAGGAGCGGAACACCGACCAGGCATCCATGCCCGACAACACAGGTAGCCCCGTGGCCTTCCCGTGAGGTGCGGGCGGGGGCCGGGCCCGGGGCAGCTCCGGAGAGCTTGTGGGAGCCCTACACGCCCCCCCTTAATTTCTGTGTGTTCCTGGCCGTGCCACTCCGCGCTTTTTGGGAATCACCTGAGCACGGCCCTTGTTCACGGAGGCAGCGTCGGAGTGAGGTCGAAAGCCGTGGTCGTGGTTTCCCTCCTTCGTCCCTGGGACCGAACCAGTTGTCTCAGTGAGACGGCGACTTCGGCTGCCGCTGCCACTTACTGCACGCTTTCCCGGGCAGGCATTAGGGCCCCGGGGCACTGTTGTCCCCGCATCTGCCTCGGCCACAGCCATTCCTGCGGGTCGCTGCAATGACCCCATGTACTCCATCAGCCTGAATGTGCCCTGCTTGGGGGCTGTAGAAAAACATCTGGCGTGTGGGTGCGGGGACCGAAAGACATTTCCGTGGGTCAGTGCTGCTCAGACCCCTCATCGGGGCCCGCTGGCTGCCTCCTCTCGTCCTGTTTGTGGGTAAGACCTGCTGGCCCACCTGGCAGATGAGGCTGAGCGTGTGCAGAGGCACCAGGGCTGGGCCCAGGCTAGGCTGTGCTCCTCCTGCCGAGCCCGCCGGGTGCCGGGTCGGAGGGCAAGGCTCCCGAGGCAGCCGTCCTGGTGGTGCCGGCTCAGCTTCCACCACAGCTCCCTTCTCCCTAGGGGTCGGGCAGAGGCCCTTGTTCTCGAGTGTAATGAAAACTTCTCTTCTCCTCCCCTCCTCCTCTTTGAAAAATGCCAGCTGCCCAAAAAGTGTCCCACCTCTTGGGTATCAACGTGACTGATTTCACCAGAGGGATCCTCACCCCTCGCATCAAGGTGGGACGGGATTACGTGCAGAAGGCGCAGACTAAGGAGCAGGTACGCACGCCCGCTGGCAGCGGGCGGGGCCGCCGGCTCGGCGAGGGCCTGGCCGGGGCCAGTCTGGGGGCTGCTCTGGGCCGAGCCGTCTCAGGCGCTGTCGCCTGGGTTCCCTCATTCAGTCCTCACATCGGCTCCGAGAACAAGGTCATGTTTACTCCATTAAGAACACGAGCCCTCGCCGGTTTGTCTCTGGACAGAGCACCGGCCTGTGGACTGAAGGGTCCCGGTTCGTTCCCATCAGAGGTTACAGGCTCCATGCCCAGTAGGGGGCGTGCAGGAGGCAGCCGATCAGTGATTCTCTCTCTGCTTCTCCCTTCCTCTCTGAAATCAATAAGATGTAAATATATTTTTAAAAGAACACGAGGAAGCTGACCCTGAGAAGTTCATGATATTCCCCAGGCCACTTGCCTAGCGGGGCCATCCGTGTAGAGTCTCAGGCGGCGATGTGCCTCTGCATCGAGCCAGTGCTCGGACTGACCGGTCGGCGAGGACATGGGTCCGTCCGCTCCGGTCTAAAGCGAGAACCTGATGTCTCTGGTGCCAGGGCGGCGGCGGCCTCCACCGTCCCTGAGGTCCGTGCCAAGCGGCTGTCCCTCCACCACCTGCTGTCTTGCTGCCTGTGGCGAGAGACGGGCAGGCCTTCCCTCTGCTGCGCCCGCCTCCCCGGGAGCCGAGGTCCTTCCCAGCCAGGACCACGTCTCCCCTCTGCAGTCGTTTTAAAGGTGCTACTCTCACTCTCGGAAATTTTTGGAAGTCCCGGTTGATTCGTCCTCTTCCCAGAGTGCCGCGCTCCAGGCCTTGCACTGGGGGCCGGCAGCCTGCGGGGGATTCTGTGCAGGGAGCGCCAAGGACGTTGTTTTCGAAAGGCGGCCCGCGTAATCGGTACCGACTGCTCATTTCCCGAGGAGTTGGGACCTTTGTTTTCTCATCACGGAAATGCTGCACAAACACACACTTGAGACTGGGGAAACACAGAAAAGCCTGGAGGGGGAAATAATTTGCCCTCGTTCCTGCCCGCTGACAGTCACTGGGGAGCTTGCTATTTCCTGCGAGGCCTTTCCTTCTTTTTATTTCAAACTTAGTTGTCACCCTGGCCTTTTATTATGGACTCTGAGCATTTGCAGGCAAAGTAGGGAGGACAGTGTAACGAGCCCCTGGTGCCCACCACACAGGCACCTTCCAGGGTGACTAACTCACGGCCGGTCTTGGCTCACCATTACTCGTACCTGTGCCTCCACCCCCCACCCCCCACATTATGTGGAAGAAATCTCAGATGGCTTGTCATTCTTGTAGGTACTTCGGTATGTCCCCATTTATCTCGAAAAGGTCTCTGCAGATGTCTTTCTAAGTTACCGTGTCCGGATTGTTGGGTGGTCAGGTTGTTATAACTTTGAATCACGATGCGGTGAACATGCTTGTGTGCACGAAGCTTTTTCTCCTGTGGAGGGCTGCTTCCCTGGGGGAGGGCCCTGCAGGGGAAATTCCTGGGGCAAAGGGTTCAGGTTTAAGGCTCCTTGTGTCTGACGCTCTGTCCCCCGGTGTTCCTCCCCGCCCCAGGCTGACTTTGCCATCGAGGCCTTGGCCAAGGCCACGTACGAGCGCATGTTCCGCTGGCTGGTGCTGCGCATCAACAAGGCCCTGGACAAGACCAAGCGGCAGGGCGCCTCGTTCATCGGGATCCTGGACATCGCCGGCTTCGAGATCTTCGACGTGAGCTCCTCCCCGCCGCCCTCACGTCCTCCCCGCCGCCGCCTTGGCCTCTGGCTCCTTCTCGCCTGCGAATCCTCTTTCCGCTGGTCCCGCAGCAGCCCAAGCTGGGCATCTCCTTCCCAGCACTGGGCATAGTTAAAGCTGAAACAGGCCTGCCCTTTGCCAAACCGGAAATGCTGGCGAGCCCTAGCCAACCGGTTTGGCTCAGTGGATAGAGCATCGGCCTGTGGACTGAAGGGTCCCAGGTTCGATCCTGGCCAAGGGCATGTTACCGTATTTTCCGGCGTATAAGACGACTTTCTAACCCGGGAAAATCTTCTCAAAATTGCCATATTGAAATCAAATCTGATGTGTGTTTTTTTTTTTTTTTAATTTTTATTTGGTGTGTGTTGCAAGAGGGGTAGTCTTATACGGCGAGTATATCCCAAACGCTATATTTTAACTGGAAAAGTTGGGGGTCGTCTTATACACTGGAAAATACGGTGTCTCTGTTGCAGGCTGGATCCCTGGCCCTGGTCAGGGCGTGGGAGGGAGGCAGCCGATGGAAGTGTCTCTCTCACATCGATGTGTCGCTTTCTGCTCCCCCCCTCCCTCCTTCTCTCTACAAAACCAACGGGAAAATATCCTCGGGTGTAGATTAACAACAACAAAAGAAATGCTGCAGAGAATGGCGTCCCCGGGGGCTTCATGGGCAGGTGTTTCTGTGGATTTATTCTTGTAGCAAATATTTATGGAACTGTGGGACAAGAAACTGCCCTGCCCATAAATACTTTGAGCCCTCGTAGGAAAAGCTGATAGTTACAGTAAATCAGAGGTTCTTCTTCTTTTTTTTTTTAATTGATTTTTTTACAGAGCTGAAGGGAGAGGGATAGAAAGTCCGAAACATCGATGAGAGAGAGACATCGATCAGCTGCCTCTTGCACGCCCCCTACTGGGGATGTGCCCGCAGCCAAGGTACATGCCCTTGCTGGAATCGAACCCGGGACCCTTCAGTCCGCAGGCCGATGCTCTATCCACTGAGCCAAACCGGTCTCGGCAAATCAGAGGTTCTTAACCCGGGGGCCCATGGTAGATTCCAGAGGAACCAGGCCCTTGGGTGGGGTGGACATTACCTCTATTTTTCACCAGCCTCCCTTTGAAATGACACAGTTTTTCCGTTGTGAGCTGAGCAGCCTGCACAGACCACAGCTGCACGGGGAGTAGGTTTTCCTGTGTTGCGGTTGTGACAGAGACGTTGTAATATTGTGTATGTTCATTTCTACTTCAAAACTTTATTTTTCATTTTTAAACTAGAGGCCCGGTGCATGAAACTCATGCCCAGCCTGCACCCTCTACAATCAGGGCCTCAACGGGATCAGGCCTAAACGGGCAGTCGGACATCCCTCTCATAATCCAGGACTGCTGGCTCCCAACTGCTTGCCTGCTTGTCTTCCTGATTGCCCCTAACCGCTTCTCCCTGCCAGCCTGATCACTCCCTAAATACTCCCCTGCCAGCCTGATTGATGTCTAACTGCTCCTCTATGAGCCTGTCTACCCCCAACTTCCCTCCTCTGCTGACCTGTTCACCCCTAACTGCCCTCCCCTGCAGGCCTGGTCACCCATAACTGCCTTCCCTGCAGGCCTGGGTTCCCCCTTACCCCCAACTGCCCTTCCCTGCAGACCCGGTCACCCCCAACTTCCCTCCTCTGCCGGCCTGATCACTCCTAACTGCCCTCATCTGCAGGCTTTATCGCCCCCAACTGACCCTCCCTTGAAGGCCTAGTCCCTCCCAGCTGCCCTCCCCTGATGGCTGTCTTGTGGTAGCTATCTTGTTGTCCACATGGGAGCAGGATCTTTGATCACATAGGGGCAGCCGTCTTGTATGTTGGAGTGATGGTCAATCTGCATATTACTCTTTTATTAGATAGGATATATTTTTATTGATTTTTTTTTTTTTTTACAGAGAGGAAAGGGGAGGGATAGAGAGTCAGCAGCATCGATGGGAGAGAAACATCGATCAGCTGCCTTGCACACCTCCTACTGGGGATGTGCCCACAACCAAAGTACATGCCCTTGACCAGAATCGAACCTGGGACCCTTGAGTCCGCAGGCTGATGCTCTATCCACTGAGCCAAACCGGTCAGGGCTCCACTTCAAAACTTTGAGTTACCAAACCCTTGTGCTTGTTAATAAAGAAGCATCATGTATTACTGTATCTGAGTATTTTGATAATTATATTTTAACATACTGCTTTCTTTCATGGTTTGTCTATTTTATGTGCTTTAAAATCTTATTCTTAGAAGGGCTTGACTAGGCCGCTAGAGAGGTCCTCGAGCCTCAGAAAACCAAGAACCTCTGCTGCTGGTGTGATAAGGGAAGGCTCCTAATCACTTAGCCTCCACAAGGGGGCAGCATTGAGGTGTCGCAGCCCGTCCTTCCTGAATCCCTGTTGCACTCCTTCCCAAGGGGCGGTGGGCATGGCCCATGGTAGGTGTGGCCCCCTGACATTGCTCTCTCTCCTGCAGCTGAACTCCTTCGAGCAGCTCTGCATCAACTACACCAACGAGAAGCTGCAGCAGCTATTCAACCACACGATGTTCATCCTGGAGCAGGAGGAGTACCAGCGCGAGGGCATCGAGTGGAACTTCATCGACTTCGGGCTCGACCTGCAGCCCTGCATCGACCTCATCGAGAAGCCAGTAAGAGCCGAACCCGCCCGGATCTCGCTCGTTCCCTCTGGGGACCCTGTCCTCACCTCCCACCCATGCTGCTTGTGGGAGTCTAGTCCCTCTACCGTCTGAGCCACCTGGAGGCATAAGCTCTGGGCTTAGATCTGGTGCCTGGCGGCCGGGGGCAGCTGCCGACCAGGTGTGGATGGGGCTGGGGCCTGGGTTTCCTGTCTTCAGCCCCAGAAGACCACCCAGTATCTGCTCGAGGGGTGAGCTCAACAAGCCTCTCTTTGTCCTAAAGAAAGAGGCAGGCTGTTATGTAGCAGGATCCTGGCCCCAGGTGCTTTCGCTGGTGGGCTTGTGTGCACCCAGAATGCCGGGGCTGCTTCTGGCACACGCCGAGGCCGATCTGTCCTCTCGCAGGGCTGACCCGCACCGGGCGCCTGTCCCACAGCGCCAACTGTCGGTGGGAGCGGGAGCTACAAAGTCCTTCCCCTGTGACGCCAGCTTCCACGGAGAGCACCACCTGGCGCGGGGGTCAGGTTTCGGGGCTGTGCTCTTCTGGAGGCCGAGCTGTTTCTGTTTGTGGATTATGTCTTGAAGGGGGTTTAATGCCCCGAACTCGTGTTCTCCCCGAATCCTGGGCTGGCCCCAGAATGTGTGCACCAGACTGACACTGAAGTGTTCAGTGGTCAGAAGGCCTGGGAGGGGGTTTGTGCATTTTTAGAGTGTTACTCAAAGGTGGGGTTTGACACTCTCCACAGTCCTGCCATGGAACAGTTTACTCTCGTAGTGTTTTTGCGATGAGTTGGTGGCATTCAGTGGAGTTTTCCAGTGAACAGGGACCCATCTGGCTTTGCGTCCTGTCAGCAGTCTCCACGGTGCACTCTGTACGGGCTGCTCAAGGGATCTGTTGCCCTTTCTCTTCCGAAAAGTCACGTCTCACCACGTGGCTGTGCAGACAGAGCGTGGGGGGGATGTCGCAGAGTGGCTGACTCAGGGGCTGGGGCGCCAGTTGCTGGCAGCCCCTGAGCACACGGATCGGGGTCTGCACAGTCCATGAAGCTCATCGGGTGATGTCAGAGCCCTGGCTTGGGGAATCCCTGTGATGGTCATTGGACTGAATGGATCCGTGCACTGGGGGGGTCCCTCAGCCTGGCCTGCACCCTCTCCCAGTCCAGGGTCCCTCGGAGGATGTCGGAGGCCTGGTGCACGGATTTGGCCTGATCCCTGCAGGCCAGTCGGAGGGACCCCATTGATGCACGAATCAGTGTGTTGGCCACAGCCTAGACCCTAGAAGTTTCTCTTTAAATTAGAATCCCTACATGGAGTGCTTTCAGTAACATTCCTTTTTTTCCCCCTTTGGGAGAAGTGTGCCCACCTTCTGGTGAGATTCTGGGGGTTCTGAAAACTCCCAGAAACCCCAGGCTTTGGCCTCTTGTGAGGGCAGGGGGGGTTGGTGGGGCTCCCAGGTCACGCTTACCTGGGTGATGCTGTGCTTCCTCCAGGCAGGCCCCCCTGGCATCCTGGCCCTGCTGGATGAGGAGTGCTGGTTCCCCAAAGCCACCGACAAGAGCTTTGTGGAGAAGGTGGTGCAGGAGCAGGGCACCCACCCCAAGTTCCAGAAGCCCAAGCAGCTGAAGGACAAAGCTGATTTCTGCATCATCCACTATGCCGGCAAGGTGAGCGGGGCGCGCACAGGAAGTGCGGCTGGGCCTTCTCAGGAGGGAGGAGGGGACTCCAGGACCACGAGCAGGCAGCCCCAGGTCAGGGACGGGGATAGTGTTTGTGCTGGTGGCAGTAGTCAATACTCACTCAGCTGTCACACCGTGCAAAGCCCCATTACACGTGCTACACCTCCTCAGAAGCTCCCGCCGTCCTGTAAGGCACGGGGGTGTAATGCTATCTGTGTTGTCCCTGGGCACGCTCTCCCGGTGTGGATACGAGATTTGTGCTAAAGGTACGGGCTCTGGAGTTTGAGTTAGAGCTCTGCTGCTGGGTGTGTTTTGGCTCCTCATCTGGAAAGTGGGGTGACTCCCACCGTACAGGGTCACACTGTGAGCCTGTGAAGCCCAGCACTGGGCACAGGGCGGTGCTCGGGGGCAGGGCCTCCAGTGTCCGCACCAGCAGTCCTTGTTGTCGGGGACGCCTAGGGCGTTGTAGGGTGTGTAGCGGCACCCCCGCTTCTTCCCACCGGAGGTCAGGAGCACCCTCCCACAGCAGAAGTATCTCCAGACCTTGCCAAGCAGTCCTTATGGTGGAGGTGCGGGTGTGGCTGAGTGGTGGAAGCTTTGTTATCGCCAGCGTGACCGCTGAGGAGGGCCTGGGCTTTCTCAGCGCTGCTCCCGAGCCACACGAGTCCGCGCCTGCTGCTCGGCACGTGGCCCCACCGCCAACCCTCCGACTTCGCTCCTCACGTTCCTAAGGCTCTGAAGCAACTCTTTTTAAAAATATATATATATTTTATCGATTTTTTACAGAGAGGAAGGGAGAGAGAGATAGAGTCAGAAACATCCATGAGAGAGAAACACCCGATCAGCTGCCTCCTGCACGCCCCCTACTGGGGATGTGCTCGCAACCAAGATACATGCCCTTGACCGGAATCAAACCCAGGACCTTTCAGTCCCGCAGGGTGATGCTCTATCCACTGAGCCAAACCGGTTTCAGCTGCAGAAGAAACTCTTGACTCTTAACTACTCATTAAAAAAAGACTAAAACACTTTCTGCACCTACTAAGGTGATGCCCTTGAGCCGGCACCTCTGCTCCTGCCTCTGTTAGAAATGCGCGTGCAGCCGAGACCGGTTTGGCTCAGTGGATAGAGCCGGACTGCGGACTGAAGGGTCCCGGGTTCGATTCCGGCAAGGGCATATACCTTGGCTGCGGGCACATCCCCAGTAGGGGGCGTGCAAGAGGCAGCTGATCGATGTCTCTCTCATCGATGTTTCTGACTTTCTATCCCTCTCCCTTCCGCTCTGTAAAAAATCAATAAAATATATTAAAAGAAGAAAGAAAGAAAGAAAGAAAGAAAGAAATGCGCGTGCACAGAGGCGTTTGTTGTTTTGTTTATCAGCAAGAACCAGAGCACACCTGACCCCATGGGGGGGGGGGGGTCTGGATGGTGATGAAACTGGCCGTGTGCACCCACCCCGGACACCGGGGCCGTGCCACAGCAGCTAAGAGGACCGGCAGGCTGGCTGTGCCCAGGTGGCCAGGACACCAGCCTGGGGTTTGTCATCTCCGGGGACGTAACTCTGCTCCTAGGGAAGAAGAAGCCACACCACCATGTTGTCGACAGTAGTGCACGTGACCCCCAGCCAGGGCACAGCAGGCGCCCCTGGGCCGTGGTGAGGCCGGACAGAGGGGGCCAGGGCGGCCTGCTGCTCGGCTCTGGGGTCTTTGCAGTGAGGAGACAACATGTTTACTTGTATTTTTAAGAACATATTTCAGAAATGATGAGAATACATGCTCATTAGAGAAAACTTGGACATTCTGAAAAGACAAAAAGCACACACACAAAAAATGTCCTTATTACTAAAAAGCACTATTAAACATTTTGCTATATGTCTTTCTAGGATATTTCTTTATTGTCATACTAGAGGCCCGGTACATGAATCCGTGCACTGGTGGGGTCCCTCAGCCTGGCCTGGGCCCTCTCCCAATCCAGGGTCCCTCGGAGGATGTCGGGGCCTGGTGCACGGATTTGGCCTGATCCCTGCAGACCAGTCTGAGGGACCCACCGATGAATGAATCCAGGCCTCTAGTATCCATATACTATCTTTGGTTAATCTCTTCCTGCCCTCCCCTCTGCCCCCTTCCCTCTGAGATTCATCAGTCTGTTCCATGTTTCCATGCCTGTGTGTTGAGCGTCTGCCCCCTGGTGGTCAGTACACGTCATAGCTACCAGTCAAACAAGCCTTTATATATATAGGTTACCTAAAAATGAAATAAACCCACCCAGAATAGTCTATTGTGTAGCTGCAGCATGGTTTTCTTAGTTCGGTTTGCTGGGTAGTTGTGTTGTTTTAAATTGTTTGCTGTCTGAGTGACACCTCTGGAAACATCTTACTTGCTAGACCTTTGCCATTGTCACTCATCATTTCCTTCTTAGGGACAGAAACACCGGTCAAGGGGTGTTCGTGGGTCTTACCTTTTCCACACGTGTCCTCGGAGAGGCCTGTGACTCAGGACTCTGGCTCTTGCAGGTGGACTACAAAGCCGACGAGTGGCTGATGAAGAACATGGACCCCCTGAACGACAACATCGCCACGCTCCTGCACCAGTCCTCGGACAAGTTCGTCTCGGAGCTGTGGAAGGATGGTATGCCCTTTGCCCCCACCCTGTCTCCCTGTGGCTGCAGCTGGGCTCTCCCCACCTTTGCAGCAGCTGAGCCACAAAACAAGGGGTGCATCTCCACCTGACAGAGGCCTCGGTGGGGATTGTAGCTCCCATGACAGTGTCTCTTCGAGCCGAAGGGGGGAGGCTGCCCTTGAGTGCCCTTGAACATGCTGCATAGCCACTTCCTATCAGGGCTTTGCTGTCCGCAGGCAAGCCACGGCGCTTTCCACGTGTGGGAAGTCACAGGTGGCCCAAAGCCCGGCCACGCGGGGTCCCGCCCGCGCCTCCCTGCGCTGCTGCCTCTCCTTGGCAGGCTGGTGGTTTGGAGCTGTGCTCTCTCGTGGTCCTGTCCGTCTCGCCTCCCTCTGCCTGGGTTTTGCTTTAACCTCTCTGTTGCAGAGATGCAGAGCACTCAGAGAGCCTATTTCTATCAACGCTTTCCCATTCTCCACCTAGAACCAGGTGACTGGCCACCTGGAGTGGCGGCCCTTGTGTGTGGTGCATCCAGGGCTGTGGCAAGTGCTTCTGTTGCGTCGTCCTGCCTGTTGGCTCTCCTGCCTGACTGCCCCGCCCTGGCCCACCCGGCCTTGTGGGAAGGCTCCCCCCATCGCAGGCCCCTGGTAGAGAACCAGCCCAATCGGGAGACCTCACGTTACAGATCTTAAAGGACAAAACGTTGTTTAAAAACCCATGTGCTCCTCAGAGCTCCACTTGGCTGGCATTTGAAGGTGGCGTCTTTCTGCTTGAACGGCTGCGGGGGTCTCAGCATGAGGTGTAGATGTGCCGCTGCCTGTGCATGTGCCTCTGAAATAAAATCGTATCTGTGTGTTCCTTCACCGAGCACTCCGCTAGCCCCGCACCTGCCTGCAGGGGGCAGCACAGGCCCACAGAAAGCTAGTTATTGTGAGCATATTTCATCTTCCTCGGGGCAAGCTGAATGGCCCTGGTTTAGGTAAAAAATGCCTCCTATTTTATTATTATTATTATTATTATTATTATTAAAATATATTTTTATTAATTTTTTTTACAGAGAGGAAGGGAGAGGGATAGAAAGTCAGAAACATCACTGAGATGTTTCTGAGAATGTGCCCACAACCAAGGCACATGCCCTTGACCGGAATTGAACCTGGGATCTTTTAGTCCGCAGGCCGACACTCTATCCACTGAGCTGAACCGGTTTTGGCTGCCTCCCATTTTAATTGGTTCATCAGGTCCAACCTCACTCCTGGCTTCTGTCTTGAATTTCTGTCCTCCTTACAGTTTTCCCATAAATAATTGAGGTCCGGCCTTAAAGGAATAGGGGACAGAGTCACAGAATTCTTAACCTTTGCGTCTTGCAGCGGAAGGCTTCCGGTTTAACACTGGCTCTGGCTTAACCCTGACCTCAGGTCGCGGCTGCTGTGGGTTCATTTGTTGTTTTGTTTATGCCGCGGAGGAAGCAGTCCATTTCGTCGCTTCTGTGCAGGAGTCCCGTTGACAGGGCAGCTCCTCGGAGGGCTGGTGCAGACGATAAAGACCCGTGAGCTCGGAGACAGAGCAGGTCACAGAGTGGGTGGGAGGAATCTTGAGTGGATCGGGCACAGCTGGTTGTGGTTCTGTGGAGGACCCCACTTCTGACGCCGCCACGCAGCTCTAGGCCCCGGTTTAGAGAGCGCTGCCTGGGCGATCCCAGAGGGCGAGCCGTGAGTGCTGTGGACGATGGCACGTGGCTCTGTTGCCCCCACCTGCCTCCTAGGCCCCCTGCTCAGCTAAAGGGCAACGGAATTGAGGATACTGGTTTTTTTTCCAACTGTGACCATAGGACCACGGGTTCCTGTAAGACACGTTTCACACCATCAGATCCAGGGAGGGATAGCTAGGCTCACTGTTGCAAACACATCGCGAGCTTTATTGTGTCTCTGGGAATAGCTGCTACAGTGGGCTGAGGATAGGCCAGTGGTCGGCAAACTCTAATTAGTCAACAGAGCCAAATTATCAACAGCGCGGCGATTGAAATTTCTTTTGAGAGCCGAAAACCGACTTCTGCGCATGGGCCACGGAGTTTCAATCGCACTGTACGTGCGTGCCCGCACGTGGTATTTTGTGGAAGAGCCACACTCAAGGGGCCAAAGAGCCGCGTGTAGCTTGCGAGCCGCAGTTTGCCGACCCCTGGGATAGGTGATGTAGACAGAGCCTGTGGCTGCTGCCAGGAGAGACCAGTCTCGACCACTTCCAGCCCTTGCCCCTTTCCTGCTTCCCGCTCGTGGGGTCAAGTGTGCCCGTCAGTGGGGATGACTGTGGACGAAGCAGAAAGGCTCCCGCCGCTCTGTCGTCTCACGTCTTTTTCTGTCCGGACGTCTGTCTCTCCTGCCCTGCGGGCACGGCCGGGCACTCACGTGCTTCTGCGTGGTCTCCGCAGTGGACCGCATCATCGGCCTGGACCAGGTGGCCGGCATGTCGGACACGGCGCTGCCTGGGGCCTTCAAGACGCGCAAGGGCATGTTCCGCACCGTGGGGCAGCTCTACAAGGAGCAGCTGGCCAAGCTGATGGCCACGCTGCGCAACACCAACCCCAACTTCGTCCGCTGCATCATCCCCAACCACGAGAAGAAGGTGCGGGCGTCCCTCCCTGGTCTGTCTCCCCGGCAGCCGTGGTTCCTCCCCCACAGTCCCCGGGGCTCCCCAGGGGGTGGGTGCATTTGAGGCCTCATTGCCACCTGGTGGCGCCGTCTCGCAGCCTGTCCAGGACTCGCACCCTATAACGGCATCCAAGCCCGTGGGCTGAGCGCTAGGACTCCTGAGGCTTTGGCCCTGTGGGGTCGGAGGGGACCCCCACCCGTCTCAGTGAGTTCCTAGGCACAGCAACAAGACCACACGCATATGTTTTCTCTAGTCTGGCAAGCTGGATCCCCATCTGGTGCTGGACCAGCTGCGCTGCAACGGGGTTCTCGAGGGCATTCGGATCTGCCGCCAGGGCTTCCCCAACCGGGTGGTCTTCCAGGAGTTCCGGCAGAGGTGAGGGGCCTGCAGGCCACCGGGCCCTCCAGCAAGGAAGTCTCTTCCTCGGCCACCGAGCGCCGAGGTCAGGCCAGCTCCTCACCCGCTCCTTCTCTGCTCCACCCTCTACGCGGACAAGGATTTCCCTGCTTTTCTTGCGAAAGTAATCTTGTTGGCTTCCACGCCTGCTGACTGCGGGGCCTGGCACTGTTTGCCCCAGTTAGAGGCGGTTTACAGAGATCGGCCAGAGGCTTGGGCATTAAAGGAACGTTAGGGCACGGAAGTCATGGAACACTGCAGCTTCTCGTCCTGTGTGCGGAGAGGGGCGTCAGTGACTCTGTCCTATTTGCCTCGTGACTGTTTAGTGACAGTTGTTATCACGATGCAGCCCTCTGTTTCTTGGGCCATCCTGTGTATTGGCCGTGCCCCCAGCATCTCAGGAGAGAGATGAGCGGCCTTCTGGGGTTATAGACGTGGGTACCGGGCAATTAGCAACCAGTCAGCCCAACCTAAAGCTCACCCTTGAGTGAGTTAAATATTCCACCGTGAGTTTTTATTCACTTCCGGGAAACGCCGAGCTTCCGGTGCCATTCAGCCTAAGAAAGGGGCAGAGTGGGGTTCCCCAGATGTCTTCTTCCCTCGAAACGTGGAAGGAACTCTGTGTCTGCCACACTGTGGGTGACCCTCTCTCAGGGGTATTCCAGCCACATGCCTTGAATGAGGGGTGAATGACCCGGCTTCTCTTCTCTTCCTTAGATACGAAATCCTGACGCCCAATTCCATCCCTAAGGGCTTCATGGATGGGAAGCAGGCGTGTGTGCTCATGGTGAGTGGAGCTCCCTCTGCTTGGAAGGACCTTTGGCTGGTGTATGCCCACATGGCCAGAGCCCGTCTGACAGGGGGTGCCCTGTGGGTCAGGTGACGCCCGTGTTCTATTGGCCATCCGGTGCTCCAGGTCCCCTGCCAGGCTCCCTCTGCCATCTCTAATTCCCACTGCGAGGAAGGCATTACTATTTGCTCTGTCATTGGCTCCTTTCATGTTTTAATTAAGGCGTCCCCATCTATAGCTTAGGAGACGGGAGCTCGTAGAAGTGAAGACCCAGGACCCCCTCCTGTTGAACCTGGGCCCGGCCTGTTCTGGAGTGTGTGCTCCTCTCCGTGACCACGATGGTGGTGGCAGGCTGGGCTTTTGAAGAGCAGGACTGTAGTGTGCAGAGGCGGGGGGGGGGGGGAGGAGGAGGAGAGGACTTCACGTCCCCTTTAATGCTGAGGTTCTGTTTTCCTCAAGTCTGACTTGCAACCCTGCCCCCGTGCTGGAACCCACCCGCCCCTCTTCCTAGCATCCCGCTGAGCCCCAGGATAAGCAGAGAAGCAGAAGCTCCGGGACTGACCCTATCTACCCCTGTCCCGCCACGCACTCCCCACCCGAGGCGGGCTCTCGGCGTTCACTGATCGGGGGCTCTGGGTGGCACGCAGTACATGGCCTGCCCTCTCCTGTCAGATCAAAGCCTTGGAGCTGGACAGCAACCTGTACCGCATCGGCCAGAGCAAGGTCTTCTTCCGAGCCGGCGTCCTGGCCCACCTGGAGGAGGAGAGGGACCTGAAGATCACCGACGTCATCATCGGCTTCCAGGCCTGCTGCAGGGGTTACCTGGCCCGAAAGTGAGTTCCAGAGACTCCAGCCTCCCCTCGCCTGCCCTGCGCTTGGCCCTTCGACCCCTCCCGGAGCAGAGGGCACCTTAGGAAGCTGTGGCCTGGGAGCCCTCATGCCAGTCAGGTGTCTCCCTGACCCCCTGCTTCCTGGATTTCCGCCTGATGTTTAAAGGGACCAGGTGGACAGGTGGTGAGCACGCTGGGATTTGCCTGCCCGGAAGGCTCCCCGCTCACTGGTATTTCCTGCTGTGTCCCTCCTGTGGGGATGACACCCGGAGCCTGGCTGTCCCCAGGGCACCCTGAGTTCCCACGGGAGGAGCTGCCCTTGGGGCGCACCTGCTGCAGGACCTTGGTCTCCTGAGTCCAGAACATAGTTCGCTGCCTAAGCTCCGAGCCCCGGGAGCCAGAGCCTCCGCTCATCCAGAAGCCCCGCTAGTGGCTGTCTCGAGGGTGGGAAACTGCTCAGTGATCGGCTGAGAGACCAGCGATCACACTTGGCGTGGATCTGCAGTTGGTACACAAGACTCTTCCGCCTCGTGCAGGAGGGTGGGCCTGTGACCCAGGCCCTTGCCACTCTCTGCAAGGTCACCCATAGGACTCGACCCCAATGCCAGCCTCTTCCTCTGCCTCTCTGTCCCGAGGTGCCCAGGCAGGGGCCATCCCTCCGGAGAAGCTTCGGGGAGCGGGGTCAGGACTGACAGGTTAGGGGTCTGTCCCCCGCCCCGAGGTGCTGACCATGCCCCTCGCTCGCCCCACAGGGCCTTTGCCAAGCGGCAGCAGCAGCTGACGGCCATGAAGGTCCTGCAGAGGAACTGCGCCGCCTACCTCAAGCTGCGGAACTGGCAGTGGTGGCGGCTCTTCACCAAGGTGGGTCCTGGGCGGGGCCTCCCGTCGGGGCTGTTGCCCCGAGGGTGCTTTGCCTTTGCCTCTCGGTGCGTGGCCGCATGGCTCCAGGGTGGCCCTGCCTGTGGGGTCCAGGGGCACGTGCGCAGTGGTGTTTGCCCGGTGTGGGTGGCCTAGAGTGGCTCACACGGCAGCTTCCGACATGGAAAGCCCACCTGCCACGGCTGCACGTGTCTTGGGCACTGCCCTCCCGCCAGACTGACTTCCAGAAAGATGGCCCCGTGCGTACCCAGTTACCGCTCACATTTCTGCAGGTGAAGGGAAAGCCTCAGGGCTGTTGTCCGGACAGTCCCCTTCAGCTGAGCGTGCCTGTCTCCGTCTCCTCTCCTAGGTCAAGCCGCTGCTGCAGGTGAGCCGCCAGGAGGAGGAGATGATGGCCAAGGAGGAGGAGCTGGTGAAGGTCCGAGAGAAGCAGCTGGCCGCGGAGAACAGGCTCACAGAGATGGAGACCCTGCAGTCCCAGGTGAGTGTCTGTGGACACCCCACCCCCACCCCCAACAAGGTGCAGCCGGTCCCTGTGCTGCCACCTGCTGGCCCTCTGCAGGCGATGCATGCTCAAGGAGGTGTTTCGCTAGGAAACGGTCAATCTCTCTGTAGACTTCATTCAGGGTTACGTGATGTGGGGAGGCTGCCCGATGGGATGGACAGCTCGTGAGTGTTGGGTTTGAGGTCCAGCTCCAGCACTTAACCCCTGCCAGAGCAGTAAAGGATGGAGGACATGATAGTTAGACAGTGGCTGGGAACTTAGCACTTCCAAGATGGAAACTGCTCTTGTCAGCATGGTCCTCCCTCTGCAAGGCCGAGCTGGGGGACGTCCGCCCTGGAGTGGCTTGAGCAGGCTGAAGGCACTTGTGTTTTTACACATGTTGTTTGCAGCTCATGGCAGAGAAGTTGCAGCTGCAGGAGCAGCTGCAGGCGGAAACGGAGCTGTGTGCCGAAGCCGAGGAGCTCCGGGCCCGCCTGACGGCCAAGAAGCAGGAGCTGGAGGAGATTTGCCATGACCTTGAGGCCAGGGTGGAGGAGGAGGAGGAGCGCTGCCAGCACCTGCAGGCGGAGAAGAAGAAAATGCAGCAAAACATCCAGGTAACCCGGCTCCGCCCTCTCTGGACACCAGGCACGGGGAGGAGGGGACTGGGTGCCGTGAGGAGCAGAGACAGGGGACTGGAGAGAACACAGGAAACGGAAGTGCCATCGTGGGCCGATCCTTCCCTTTTGTCTGTGGGGGACCATCTTTGAGGGGCTTTCTCTTCGGGGCAGTTGTTTCTCAGACGTGTGTCTCAGCTCTCCACGTGCCACCCAACTGAGCACAAAGTCACTTTTATTTATTATTATTATTATTATTATTATTATTATTTAAAATACATTTTATTGATTTTTTACAGAGAGGACGGGAAAGGGATAGAGAGTTAGAAACATCGATGAGAGAGAAACACTGATCAGCTGCCTCCTGCACACCCCCCACTGGGGATGTGCCCACAATCAAGGTACATGCCCTTGACCGGAATCGAACCCGGGACCCTTGAGTCCGCAGGCCGACGCTCTATCCGCTGAGCCACACCGGTCAGGGCGCAGTCAGTTTTATTTCCCTGCCCAGTCCCGCGCTGGCTGCTCTGAGGAGCAGAGGGGGGTCCGCTCTGCCCTCGGCCACGTCCGCACGGCAGGGAGCTCGCTAAAGGAAGCCGCTCAGAACAAGCGACCTCGTGACTGGACCAGGCTTCTTGTCTGCGCGCCCCAGTCTTAACTGTGTGACCCCACATGTGGGCGGGCCACGTGTCAGCCATCCCCACGGCGCTTGTGTGCCCACGCCCCTCACGTCCCTTGGCTTTGTGGCAGGAGCTGGAGGAGCAGCTGGAGGAGGAGGAGAGCGCCCGCCAGAAGCTGCAGCTGGAGAAGGTGACCACCGAGGCCAAGCTGAAGAAGCTGGAGGAAGACCAGATCATCCTGGAAGACCAGAACTGCAAGCTGGCCAAGGTGAGGCCTCGCGTGGGGGCGCGGGCTGTGGAGGGCGGGCCGGGCCGGGCCACGGCCGAGCCTCCCACGCTGTCGGCAGCCCCGTGGCTTCTGCTCAGGAGCAGATTCTTCCCGGTGCCCCTCGTGGGTGTCCCCTGGCCTCCGGGTGCCAGGCTCCTATTGAAGGGATGCTTCCCAAGGGACAGGCTTGACATTTCTTCTCGGTAAAGCTCCTCATGAGCTCCTGCGACCCGAGGCCTGGTAGACGAGAGCCATCGGTGTGGCATTGCGCGTTAGTCTCCGGTGCGGTCTGGGCCCCTCGGTGGCGGGCGCTGAGGTGTGAGTGCTCCTCAGCCCTCTCCAGGTGGGGCTGTTTCTTGTGAGAACCAAGTTGGGGCCCTGTCCGCTGACGAGCAGATGGAAGCTGGAGAGCGAGCTAGAGGAGAAGGCGGGGCGCAGTCAGAGTGCCGTCCTCGATCCCGAGGGCTGGGGCTGTCGAAGTGGCAGGATGCCTGCCCACAGCTCTGGCTCAGGGGCGGGAAGCTCGTGCTGAGTGGCCGCCTGTATCTGTGACGGTGGCTGCGCTGTTGTGGGGAGACCCTACGAGATCAGGCCCCCCCCGGGGTGGCCACACCATGGAGACCATGAGGGGAGCAGCCTAGGGCACATAGGGGCATGAGGAGGTGGGAGTCATCGACTGCCCAGTGGTCAAGCACGAGGCCTGAGAAGGTGGTGCCTGAATCCCCTCACCCTGCCGCCCGGAAACCTTGCTCACTTGGGCCCAAAGGGATGATCTGGGTCCAAGAAGGGCGTGGGTACCCACGTTTGTAGATCACGGAAGTTTATCTGGCCCTTTAAAGGGAGGCAGTGACCTTACAAAGTGACCCCTTTGATCCAGGGAGTCCTAATGGGTCAAATGTTTAAGTCCTTGTCCTTCCATTCAGTCCTAAACTTCTGGACGAGGCATACTTTGAAGAGACCTAAGTGTCTGTGCTCAGCCAACACTTAGCTCTGCCTGACGGACCCTCACACACTGCCCACCCTCACACACACTGCACCTGCTCACACACTGCACACCCTCACACACACTGCCTACCCTCACATACACTGCACCTGCTCACACACACTGCACACCCTCACACACACTGCCTACCCTCACATACACTGCACCTGCTCACACACTGCACACCCTCACACACTGCACACCCTCACACACTGCACACCCTCACACACACTGCACACCCTCACACACACTGCCTACCCTCACATACACTGCACCTGCTCACACACACTGCACACCCTCACATACACTGTACACCCTCACACACACTGTACCTGCTCACACACTGCACACCCTCACACACACTGCACCTGCTCACACACTGCACACCCTCACATACACTGTACACCCTCACACACACTGCCTGCTCACACACTGCACACCCTCGCGCACATTGCACCTGCTCACACACTACACATC
Organism: Antrozous pallidus; assembly: GCA_027563665.1. Taxonomy (NCBI): domain Eukaryota; kingdom Metazoa; phylum Chordata; class Mammalia; order Chiroptera; family Vespertilionidae; genus Antrozous; species Antrozous pallidus. The sequence continues at coordinate 111,522,606 of CM050513.1, read as the reverse complement.
CTCACACACACTGCACCTGCTCACACACTGCACACCCTCACACACACTGCACCTGCTCACACACTGCACACCCTCACACACACTGCACACCCTCACACACACTGCACACACTACACACCCTCACACACACTACACACCCTCACACACCCTGCCCACCCTCACACACACTGCACACCCTCACACACCCTGCCCACCCTCACACACACTGCACACCCTCACATACACTGTACACCCTCACACACACTGTACCTGCTCACACACTGCACACCCTCACACACACTGCACCTGCTCACACACTGCACACCCTCACACACACTGCACACCCTCACACACACTGCACACACTACACACCCTCACACACACTACACACCCTCACACACCCTGCCCACCCTCACACACACTGCACACCTTCACATTGTATCTCCTCACACACTGCACCCCCAACCCCACAGGAGAAGAAGCTGTTGGAAGACAGAATAGCCGAGTTCACCACCAACCTCACGGAAGAGGAGGAGAAATCAAAGAGCCTGGCCAAGCTCAAGAACAAACACGAGGCCATGATCACCGACCTGGAGGGTAAGAGCGTGATGGGCCGGAGCCGTCTGACTCGGGAACCCGAGGCAGCCACCACTCAGGGCCAGGCTGGGCGCCACTGCAGGGGCGGGAGCGCCCGGCTGGCGTCATACCCACTCTACGTGGGTGGGGCTCAGGGTCCGCAGCAGCCAGCCACTGCCCTCAAGACCTAGGGTCCAGCATCTGGTCCCGATGGGACTCCGGGCCAGCAGGCACCGGTGCTGTGTGGTTGGGAGGGAGCTACCCCCAAGTAAAGAGCGTTCAGGGCATGGGTTCCACCAGCTTTGGAGACTTCCCAAGAGGTTCTAGGTAGACCTCCTCCTCCACCTCTACCCAGACCTGCTGCTTCCTGCTATGTCGTCTTGTACCTATCACTTAACCTCCGTGAGCTTTCGTGTTACTTACCTCCAAGGGTCACAGGGAAAGGGCATTTGTGAGAACTAAAGGGCCTCGTGCTGTGGACCCGCTGTGTGTACTGTAAAGTGCTAGACTGATTTGCGAGGCCCTTGCTTGTCTTGGGACAGCGTGACAGGTCGTGTCCTTGTCTCCCTGTGCCCTGGGGACCTGTGGCGAGGAGAATGGGGTGGACCTGCAGACCTGTGGCTGTCTGTGGATCTTGCTTCTCCCCATAAGAGGAGTGGACACGGTGATAGGGGAGATCATGGAACTCTGAGCTTGTGCCAGGGTCCACTGCACCTTCTGCGGAGACACAGGGCAGCTGGTGTGTGCAGGGCAGCGGGTGGGGTTGGACAGACACAGGCGATATTCTTTCCTTCATCCAGGAGTTGGTATGAGTGTCTGTGATCCTTTGACCCTCATGTGTGTCTTATGACATGCAGTGTTTACGTAAGAATTAAAAATAGCCCAGCCAGTGTTGCTCAGTGGTAGGGTGTTGACCTATGAACCAGGGGTCACGGTTCGACTCCCGGTCAGGGCACATGCCTAGGTTGCCGGCTTGATCCCCGTGTGAGGCGTGCAGGAGGCAGCCAATCAATGATTCTGTATCATCATTGATGTTTCTATCTCTCTTCCCCTCTCCCTTCCTCTCTGAAATCAATCAAAATATATTTTTTTAAAAAGAACTAAAAACAAAGATAGCAGGTCTGTGGCCACTAAGAGCTTTGTCGGCTTCTCCCCGTTCTTCCTTCTCAGAGCGCCTCCGAAGAGAGGAGAAGCAGCGGCAGGAGCTGGAGAAGACCCGCCGGAAGCTGGAGGGAGACTCCACGGACCTCAGTGACCAGATCGCCGAGCTCCAGGCTCAGATCGCCGAGCTCAAGATGCAGCTGGCCAAGAAAGAGGAGGAGGTGCAGGCTGCCCTGGCCAGGTGAGCCAGAGCGCCCGCCCACCAGGGGGCCAGAGCCAGCACTTCCTGCGGCTGCCTGCTGTGGGCCTCGGTGCCCCCGTGAGCTGTGAGCACTTGCTCTGCTGTTGTCTTGGAAACCAGTTCACAGCAAAACATTTCCTGTCATTTGTTTGTTTGTAATCCTCAAAAAGTCATCCACAATATCGCCAAACCATTGGCCATCAGCATGCTTTTAAAAAATAGGCTATTTTTTAGAGCAGTTTTAGGCGCACAGCAGAATTGAACCAGCAGTATAGAGAATTTTGATACCCTCCACCCCCACCTCCACACACGTGCATACACACACACACACACACACACACACAGTCAGCATCCTACACCAGAGCGGTACACAGTAGGCCCTTGGGTTGTGTCGGAGATCCGTTCCCTATGGCGAGGTAACGCGATTTTCGCCATAAGTCGGAATCCACCTACACAAGCACCTATGCCACTCACGTGGAGCACATACACAGCAGTAATGAAGTGACACAGTAAACACATTTAAAAGAAAGATAACAACTTCTGACCTTTATTCGTGGTAAATAAGTAATAAAAAAACATAAAGCACATATGTACATACGTCGAAATGACGGAATTTTTTTTATTATAAATAAATGGATGATGACATAACCACGAAACGACGTCAAGTCGGACGTAAGCTGAGGACTGTCTGTACATTCGTTAAGGTGGACAAACCTACGTTGATACATCATTGTCACCCAAAATCTGTGGCACATTTGTATGTTTATTTTGTTGCCGTCTTCATGGACTGCAGTGACTTATTTCTTTTTATTTGTTTAATTGCTATCTGAACTCCTGTGTTGAAAGCGCTGGAATTCAGTTTGGCAGTGAAGTGATTTCTCTGCGTTTTCCGTGCTGAAAGCGGCAGTGCCCGCACCTCGGGCACGGCGTGCCGCAGACCCCGTTTTTGCCGAGTGAGCGTCGTCGGGGCCAGGACTCGGGCCGCCACAGTGGCTTTGGCTGCTTTCCTCTAAAGCCTTCTCTGCACACTCTCCCCGCAAAGGTGAAGTGCCTCACCTCGATGCTGGTCTCTTGGCAGAGCGGAGGAGGAAGCCGCCCAGAAGAACATGGCCTGGAAGAAGGTCCGTGAGCTGGAGGCTCAGGTCTCCGAGCTGCAGGAGGACCTGGAGTCGGAGCGTGCTTCTCGGAACAAAGCGGAGAAGCAGAAGCGGGACCTTGGGGAAGAGCTGGAGGCTCTGAAGACAGAGCTGGAGGACACCCTGGATTCCACGGCTGCCCAGCAGGAGCTCAGGTGTGCCATGGGGCAGTCTGGCCAGGCCACAGCCGGGAAAGGAGGCCGAGGCCTGGAAGGGGTGGGTCCCAGGCCTGTGAACACACACAGAGTGGGTGTGGATACACACAGAGTGGGTGTGGATACACACAGAGGGGGTGTGAGCACACACACAGAGCGGGTGTGGACACACACAGAGCGGGTGTGGACACACACACAGAGCGGGTGTGGAGACACACAGAGGGGGTGTGGATACACACAGAGGGGGTGTGAGCACACACACAGAGCGGGTGTGGACACACACAGAGCGGGTGTGGACACACACACAGAGCGGGTGTGGAGACACACAGAGGGGGTGTGAGCACACACACAGAGCGGGTGTGGAGACACACAGAGGGGGTGTGAGCACACACACAGAGCGGGTGTGGATACACACAGAGGGGGTGTGAGCACACACACAGAGCGGGTGTGGATACACACAGGGCGGGTGTGGACACACACACAGGGCGGGTGTGGACACACACAGAGCGGGTGTGGATATACAGGGGGTGTGGATACACACAAAGCGGGTGTGGATATACAGGGGGTGTGGATACACACAAAGCGGGTGTGGATACACACAGGGCGGGTGTAGACACACACAGAGAGCGGGTGTGGATACACAGAGAGTGGGTGTGGATACACACAGAGCGGGCGTGAACACACACAGAGCAGGTGTGGAGACATCAGGGCGGGTGTGGAGACACACAGAGCGGGTGTGGATACACACAGGGCGGGTGTGGAGACACAGAGAGCGGGTGTGGAGACACACAGGGCGGGTGTGGACACACACAGGGCGGGTGTGGATACACACAGGGCGGGTGTGAACACACACAGGGCGGGTGTGGACACACACAGGGCGGGTGTGGACACACAGAGAACATGCAAACTGTAGGTTCCTCAGTGTCTTCTCTACCAAAGCCCCGGTCAGGAATCTGGCTCGCAGTGCGGGTGAGACAGGCGGAAGGGGACAGAAGCCTCTGCAGTGCCAATGCCTGTGGAGAGTGGACAGCTGGGGGGGAGGCAGCCCTGCTCCAGGCTCCCTGGCCTCCGTTCTGAGGGCACTTCCCTCCAGGTCCAAACGTGAGCAGGAAGTGAATATCCTGAAGAAGACCCTCGAGGAAGAGGCCAGGACCCACGAGGCCCAGATCCAGGAGATGAGGCAGAAGCACTCTCAGGCCGTGGAGGAGCTGGCCGAGCAGCTGGAGCAGACAAAGCGGGTGTGTGGGCTCCCCCCAGGGACTGGCTCCATGACTTCAGCTGGGGGGTCTGGTACCTTTCAGGGGCTGGTCCTCCTGGAGACTGGCTGCCTCTCTCGGCCAGTCCTGTAGGACAGAGCAGCTCCCCAGCTAGACTGCCGGGGTCAGGGGTCAGAGTTCAGCTCTGGCCCTCAGCCGCTATGTGACCTCGGCAGATAGGTACCCCCATGGCTCAGTTTCCCCCTCTGTAAAGGAGGTAATGATAGGTCTGTCAATTGGAGTTAATGACACATAAAGCACTTGGATGGCATTAAAGCACTTGGGGGTTCAGTACGTTGTTCAGATACAGTTATTATTCTGTTCAACAACCTGCCAGACGAGAAAGCTTCCAGGAATTGGAGCAGCCTGAGCCGGACCTCCCCAGGGCCTGAGGGTCCCTTTTCTGGAGTTGGGTCCTCTCTGGACACCCCCAGCTGGAGTCCTCTGGGGAGAACTCTGGGGATGTTCATCCCAGCTGGTTTCTCTGCCAGGCAGCTGGTGTCCCGGCAGTGACTGGACAGGAGAAGTCCTGCCCCCTGCGGCCCCCAGCTCCCAGCCACTCCCAGGGCGTGGATGATGCCCCTCACACCTTTGCTTCCTTCCCTACCAGGTGAAAGCCACCCTGGAGAAGGCCAAGCAGACGCTGGAGAACGAGCGAGGAGAGCTGGCCAACGAGGTGAAGGCCCTGTTTCAGGGCAAAGGGGACTCGGAGCACAAGCGGAAGAAGGTGGAGGCCCAGCTGCAGGAGCTGCAGGTGAAGTTCAACGACGGAGAGCGCGTGCGCACGGAGCTGGCCGACAAGGTCACCAAGCTGCAGGTGAGGACTCTACTGGGGCCCGGGCCTGGGCCGCGGTCCCTTCCGCAGCTCCTCGCCGGGGCCCCGTACCCCAGGCTCCTGCTCTTTTTCTTGCTTCAAACTGGCTCCTCGGCGAGGCTTCTGGTTCAGCTTAGCCTGAAAGCACGGAGGTGGGCCAGGCCTCGTCAGACTCATGCCCTCGTCTCCACCGTCCCTGCAGGTTGAGCTGGACAACGTGACGGGCCTCCTCACCCAGTCTGACAGCAGGTCCAGCAAGCTCACCAAGGACTTCTCCACCCTGGAGTCCCAGCTGCAGGACACACAGGTGAGGGCGGCAGCAGGTCTCTGCAGCTGGGCCTTTCCTGGGAGGATGCAGCGCCTACATGTCATCACCGGCCGCACCTCTGGGTCCTTCGGGCTCCCCAGCAGGTTTCCCTGAGTCAGAGGGACCAGCTGCTCCCCGACAGGGGTGTGGGGCTGCGAGGCTCTGACGCTGCCCCTCTTGTCCTCGTGTAGGAGCTACTGCAGGAGGAGAACCGGCAGAAGCTGAGCCTGAGCACCAAGCTGAAGCAGGTGGAAGACGAGAAGAACTCCCTGAAGGAGCAGCTGGAGGAGGAGGAGGAGGCCAAGCGGAACATGGAGAAGCAGATGGCCACCCTCCAGGCCCAGGTTCGGTGCTAGCTCCCCCGCAGAGGCCCAGGCTGGGGAGGCACTGCCCTGTCTGCCGCCCCCCCCCCCCCCAGGCTGCCAGTGCTGGGTGCCCTTCCTCAGGGAGCTCCCGCCCTCTCCCGCCAGGACTCCTAGCCCTGGTAGAACTCAGGGATCCCCAGGTAGAACTCAGGGATCCGTGAACTTGGAGGGAGGAGCCTGGTCATCTTTATCCTCACCAGTCTCTAGCCGACATCTAGCATTTTCATCCTTACGCCGGTGGACAGCCAGCCATGGCGGCCACAGTGCCGGTGGCCTTGCTCACTAGAACCCAGTCCCCGTGTCCAGGCCACGACGGGGCTTCGGGGATGTCCCTGTGCTCCTGGCACTTCAGGAGGCTGCTGCTTGATGTGCTAATAGAGAAGCACTTGGGTCACAACTAGTTGTTTAAATATCTGAGCACCCCCACATTCCTGTACTGGCATTCTGGGCAGTCCTATACGTTCTGTGTGCATCGGGACGTTATGACGAGGAGTTCGTAGTCTGCTCTAGACTGTCAAAGGACCCACGCCCAAACTCGATCAAGGGCCCCGTTCTGGATCCTGTCTTGGGATCTCAATGTGCCCGCCCGGGCGGGAGGCCTGCCCTGAGCTCAGAATGGGGGCACGGTCCGCTCCACGGTCTGGGGGGACGAGTAGTCAGCGCGTGCGCGTGATGGCAGCAGCTCTGTGTCCAGGTGCAAGGAGCGGGCTGCAGGATGGTGTCTGGGTCCTCCTGGCTCCTGCACCCCAATTCCCCAGAGGGCACTGGCCCTGCTGCCTGGGGCAGGTGACGAGGATGCCTGCCTCTGGGTGAGCCCTTGTAAGGGAGTAGGTCACAGCGGAGAGGCCCTGCAAAGCTGGCCTGAGCGCCACTCCGTGTCCTAGGCGGACACTCTCTGCAGAAACTCGGCTTCTCTTGCCCAGTGGAAGAGGGAGGGCTCCATAACGGGGTGGCTCCCTGGCCTCCGTTTCGTGAGGTAGCAGGCCGGTCCCAGCTGTCTTGGGCACAGGTGCGTGACCTGAACAGGCGCCATCTCGGGTGTCTCCTTACTCCTTGCTCCTGCCCAGGTGACCGACATGAGGAAGAAGATGGAGGATGGTGTGGGGTGCCTGGAGACTGCGGAGGAAGCCAAGAGGAAGCTGCAGAAGGACCTGGAGGGGCTGAGCCAGCGCTATGAGGAGAAGGTGGCCGCCTACGACAAGCTGGAGAAGACCAAGACGCGGCTGCAGCAAGAGCTGGACGACCTGCTTGTGGACCTGGACCACCAGCGGCAGAGCGTCTCCAACCTGGAGAAGAAGCAGAAGAAGTTTGACCAGGTGTGTGCCGTGCGCATGCTCCTCCTTTCCTTTCTTCTGCAAACACCGGGGCTTCGGGCCTCGGCCGTGGACACCGAGGGAGCCCTGGGATCCCGCCACTAGCAGCAGGCGCTCAGAGGGGTGGGCTTCCCACTTGTTGAGGGGCCTGGCGAGAAAGGGCTCGGCCCTAGCTGGGCTGGCTCAGTGGCCAGAGCGGTGGCCTGCAGGCTGAAAGGCCACGATTCCGGTCACGGGCACGCACCTCGGGTGCAGGTTCAGCCTCGGCCCCCGTAGGGGCGCGTGCAGGAGGCAACCAGGTGATGTGCCTCTCTCACGTTGATGTTTCTCTCTGTGTGCCTCGCCTCTTCCCTTCCACCCTTTCAAAAACCAGTGGGAAAAGTATCTTCGGGTGAGAACGATCGAGAAAAGAAAGCGCTCGGAGCAGGGCATCTTCATTTGATAGGCTCAGGAGCGACTTTCCGCCTTCGGGTTTCTTACGTTTTTCACATCTTCTGTAATGAACCGACCTTTTTATGCATGAGTGCATGCCTCTTCTTCATCCTAAAGGACCCGAGGCAGCACATGGACAGCAGACGGTGGGCTGGGACGGTGATCAGGGCCAAAGGGTCAATCAGGGCCCAGCTCCTGGCCTCGTGCCGCCGCGGCAGAGGGCGCATGGCGCTCGGCGAGGCTGCTCCCGGCGTCTGGCTGCTTCCCTGCTCTCAGCACACGGTCAGGTGGTGGCTACACACACAGCCTGCAGAGTCTAAAGCGCTTTCTCGCTGGTCCTGTAAGAAACAGGTCCACGGAGTAAATGAGGGGCGGGGCCAAGGGGATGGGAAGGTGGGGAAATAAGGCTCAGCAAGGGCAGGCCCACACGAAGAATGGGCACCAGGGGGATTCAAACTCCCGTCCTTGGGCGAGGCCACAGCAGCCGGAGGCACACCCGTCAGGTCGCTCCGGAGAACAAAGCCCTTCCAGGTCCGAGCGGCCATGTTTCCTGTGGTTCTTATGGAGGGAGCTGTGGGACAGAGAACCATTAGTGAGTGACAAAACGAGAGACCCAAGTCCTGGTGACAGAGGCGATCCCGGCCCTCCTCGGTTACGCACTGACAGTGCCCGTCACCTTGGGAACCAGCTGGGTTGCCCAAGTAGCAGCTTGTGCTTGCTCTTCCTGGTGCCCCTGTCCTCAGAGCTTCATCCACTGAATACACGTGCTACCGGCGCGGGGTCCGCGGGTTCTGAGCTCTTCTTTCTAAGAGCCGTTGCTCGAGTCTCATGGCGCCCATATCTTTCCCAGCTCCTGGCGGAGGAGAAGACCGTGTCTGCCAAGTATGCGGAGGAGCGTGACAGGGCAGAGGCGGAGGCCCGAGAGAAGGAGACCAAGGCGCTGTCGCTGGCCCGGGCCCTGGAGGAGGCCATGGAGCAGAAGGCGGAGCTGGAGCGGCTCAACAAGCAGTTCCGCACGGAGATGGAGGACCTCATGAGCTCCAAGGACGACGTGGGCAAGAGTGTGAGTACCGGGAGGGGCCCCGAGGGGCAGCACAGAGGGTTAGCGGGGGATCGGACACTGAGCCCTCGGGGACCCCTTCTCCCTCTGGTCCTGACTCGGGTTTCCTCGGTGGCAGGTGCACGAGCTGGAGAAGTCTAAGCGGGCCCTGGAGCAGCAGGTGGAGGAGATGAAGACTCAGCTCGAGGAGCTGGAGGATGAGCTTCAGGCCACCGAGGATGCCAAGCTGCGGCTGGAGGTGAACCTGCAGGCCATGAAGGCCCAGTTCGAGCGGGACCTGCAGGGCCGGGACGAGCAGAGCGAGGAGAAGAAGAAGCAGCTGGTCAGACAGGTGCGTGTGGCCCTCCCGCTCCAGGGACAGGGCCCTCTCGGCCTCTGGGCAGAGGTGGGCATGGAATCTCCCACCCGCCAGGTTTCCAGCAGATGTCCCCTCTCCTTCCTCTACCTGGATGGTGGAAGGCTCCCTGGCCATGTCTTCCAGTCCTCTGTCCTGGGAAAGTGGGGGAATCACTGGGCATATCAGGATTTTTTCTGTTAGTAATTCTCATTGGCTCCTGGAGTCCCCCCTGGATCCACAGAGGCTAGGCCAACCCATCTGGGCTTAGAGCCGGAGTCGGGTCTGTGTGTGGGTCCGGCCTCCTGAGCTGTCGGCATCTCCCCCAGGTGCGGGAGATGGAGGCAGAGCTGGAAGACGAGAGGAAGCAGCGCTCGCTGGCAGTGGCCGCACGGAAGAAGCTGGAGCTGGACCTGAAGGACCTGGAGGCCCACATCGACTCGGCCAACAGGAACCGCGACGAGGCCATCAAACAGCTGCGGAAGCTGCAGGTGAGGCCAGGCCCGGCCACAGCAGTTCCGGCCGCACTCGGTGGTGCCGGGCTCAGCGTGGGGCTGGGAGTCCAGTGCGGTGGCCAGTGCATGCGGATGATTGCCGCCTTCCCCTGTCCGGGGACGGTCTTGGTGCCCTCAGCCCGTCTCACAGACGGGGACTCAGCGGTTGAGTGGGAACAAACAAGACGTTTAGGATTAGAACAGACGGCAGGAGAAGAAGAGAGGAAGTGTGCTCCTGCGTGAGGTTGGGATAACCTGGCTGAGGAGCAGGTGTGGGGGCCGGGGGAGATGGTGCCGGAGCGCAGGATTCAAGCCAACAGGCGGTTGTAGAAAGTGAAACGGGAGCCACGAGGGTCCTGTGGACACGGTGACTGCGCTGCCCAGGGTATGCCTCTTAGATCCTGACGGCCAGTGAGTGTAAATGGTGTCGGGTGAAGGAGCACTTGGCCTGTGGTTACTGTTGTGCCCTTTTAGTTAAACTCGTTCCTTGTGGTGTCAAGGAAAAGGGCAGCCACAAGGTCCTGTTGGTGGTTGTCCCTTGGAGGGGGTGGGAGGTGGGAGGTGGGGTGGGCAGGACATGAGTGGCCACTGGGGTCGGGGCGGAGGCACCAGCGTCTCCTCGCCCCACAGGCCCAGATGAAGGACTACATGCGCGAGCTGGACGACACGCGGGCCTCCCGAGAGGAGATCCTGGCGCAGGCCAAGGAGAACGAGAAGAAGCTGAAGAGCATGGAAGCCGAGATGATTCAGATGCAGGAGGTGATCAGGGCTGAAGGGTCAATCAGAGTCTCTGTCCTCTGGCCAGCAGGTGGCAGTGCAGGGCCCCCACTGGGGTGGTGCAGGTCAGGGCTGAAGATAAGTTAGGGCAGGGGTCGGCAAACTCATTAGCCAACAGAGCCAAATGTCAACAGTACAACTGAGATTTCTTTTTGAGAGCCAAATTTTTAAAACTTACACTATATAGGTAGGTAGTTATTAACTTAATTAGGGTCCTCCTAAGCTGGCCTCTGCTGAAAACTCAAGGAGCCAAAGAGCCGCATGTGGCTTGCGAGCCGCAGTTTGCCGACCACTGGGCTAGGGGCGCTCCAGGATTTAGTTGGGGCGGGTCTTCATGAAAGAATTCGCTGCGGGATTTCAGTTGGTAACCTCCCCCTCCCTCAGTGAATGGCCTCCTGGCCAAGAGAGGCCCCCCCAGAGGCGTGTGTGCCGAGTGTCCACCTGTCTGTCACACGAGGCACAGAGATGGCTCAGGGTCTGGTCAGGCTATGGCAGTGGGGGCCAGACGTCCAGGCAGGGCCTCGTCCACTCTTGCTAATTGGCTGTGCTCTCCTGCCCGGGCCTGCGTGGGATCCTTCCCTCCATGGTCACATGAGGGCCTTTGTCCACGGGCCTTCACCCCGGGGGTCCAGTCCCCCTCCTCCACCTGGCTTCCAGAGACCTCACACCCAGGTCCTAACTCACGTCTCCAGCTCGTCCCTCCTGATATCCGGTCTGCCCGGGATGAAGAGGGACCAGCATGCCCTGTTGGCCACACGGTTTCTTATTTTTCGCTACATCCCTGGCTCCAGGCCTGGTTCTGAGCACTTAGATTGGGGGGGGGGGGGGGCTTATAAGCCTGTGGTGCCTAATCTGTGACTTCAGAGGGAGGACTCAGCCCTGTGAGCCAGAGGGGCTCATGGGAAAGGACCTCATGGGGGAGGCAGGCCCAGAGGGGGGTTAGAGGGGGCGCCAGGGCCTTGGGGAGGATGGCACTGCAGAGGACCGGGAAGAGAAGGGGCGGCCTTTCAGGGCAGCGGGCTGCCAGCGGGTCACACTCTGGGTTCTCGTGGCAGGAACTGGCAGCTGCAGAGCGTGCCAAGCGTCAGGCCCAGCAGGAGCGGGACGAGCTGGCTGACGAGATTGCCAACAGCAGCGGCAAAGGGTGAGTGAGCCGCTGTGTGCAGGTGGGTGTTGTGGGGCGGGCACCCCTCTGGGACTGGCCCTGCCTCACTCCTCCCCGGCCTCCCCAGAGCCCTGGCGTTGGAGGAGAAGCGGCGCCTGGAGGCTCGCATCGCCCAGCTGGAGGAGGAGCTGGAGGAGGAGCAGGGCAACACGGAGCTGGTGAACGACAGGCTGAAGAAGGCCAACCTGCAGGTGGGCAGGGCTGGGCTGCCGGGCACGCCCTGGGCACCACACCGTGCTCGGGCCGTGGGTCCTGAGCACCACCTCGGCCAAGCCAGCAGCTTCCTGATTGCTTAGGGGGGAGCATGTCCTGGCCCCTGCTGAGTTTGGGGGACCTGGTGTTCTAAGGGGATGTGTGGGGTTTGTCCCCAGCTGGGCCCCCAGCCTTCCTCCATTCACAAGCCCTTTTTCCCACTTCCCACAGATCGATCAGATCAACACAGACCTGAACCTCGAGCGCAGCCACGCCCAGAAGAACGAGAACGCCAGGCAGCAGATGGAGCGCCAGAACAAGGAGCTCAAGGTCAAGCTGCAGGAGATGGAGGGCACTGTCAAGTCCAAGTACAAGGCCTCCATCACTGCCCTGGAGGCCAAGATCGCGCAGCTGGAGGAGCAGCTGGACAACGAGACGAAGTAGGTCCCCCTCTCCCGTCACCTGAGCGAGCTTCAGGCCCCTGTGGGTGTAGTCAGGAACCAGCTTCCTGTCCCTGCGGCTCATCTCCCCATCCTGACGGCTCTCCTCCGTTTCCCTGGGGCCTGTAGAGCTTGAGGAGCCGTGGCACTCTGAGTTGAGGGTTTGGGGGACTGTCTGGTAGGCTGCCTCAGACAGAGAGGTAGGCGTTCACAGCCACCTGGGCACAGTCTGCGCTCAGCAAGACAGAGACTTGTTGGGAGGTAATGGGGGTCCCACTGGGCCCCCCATCTCAATTTTCCCTTTCCCTCGGGCCACATATGCTCTGAGATGTGTCCCTTTTCTTCTCCGAGCCCCAGTTTCCCCAGCTGTGAAATGGGGCCAATTAACGTGGCTCCCGGAAGAGCCGGAGCTCACAGTGGGTGTCCAGCAAAGAGGGGCTGCCTTGGCATCAAGGCCTCCCTGGGGGGAAGCAGCAGTGAGGCCCGGGAGTGGGTGGCCCAGCCCGCGGTGCGTGGGCCGGACCCCCTGAAGGAGAGCGTCCCCCCTGAGCCACGCTGTCTGTGCCCGGCAGGGAGCGCCAGGCGGCCTGCAAGCAGGTGCGCCGGGCCGAGAAGAAGCTGAAGGACGTGCTGCTGCAGGTGGATGATGAGCGCAGGAACGCCGAGCAGTTCAAGGACCAGGTGTGTTTGTGGGCGGAGCGGCGGGCCGGGCGCCGGCCGCGCGGGCCACACTCGCCCAGGACGCCTAACCGCGGCCGCTGGCCACATCCCCACAGGCCGACAAGGCGTCCACCCGCCTGAAGCAGCTCAAGCGGCAGCTGGAGGAGGCCGAGGAGGAGGCCCAGCGGGCCAACGCCTCCCGCAGGAAACTGCAGCGCGAGCTGGAGGACGCCACCGAGACGGCGGACGCTATGAACCGGGAGGTCAGCTCCCTCAAGAACAAGCTCAGGTGAGCCCTGCCTCCGCCGCCCTCCCGCCCGCTCTGCTCTCACGGTGCGCTGTCCTCCACGGCAGCGAGCTCAGCCCCGGGGGCCGGGGCCGCCGCCCCGGGGCCCTTCTTGCCCTCTGGGCTCTGGCCCCGCCCGGTGGATGGACATTAAATTCTAGGCCACTTACTCCACCCCACCTGCAAAGTCCACTCCCGCGGCCGCTCCCAATCGATGGCGAGGGTCCCGTATGCTGGACGTTTGACCTAGAAGGTGTGAGGCAGCTGCGGGTCCGGCCCCCCGCGCGGTGCCGTGAGCGCTTGCTGAACGCAGCTGCTGCCCCGCACCTGCAGGACAGACGCCTCTCCCGGTCATCGCTGCCTGCCGTTCCTGGCAGCGCTTCTCCCGCCCGCAGCCCACAGGAGCAGGCCTGTGGGCGCCGAACACTTTCTTACACGGGGCGGGGGGAAGGTGCCGTGTCTCTCCGTCTCCGTTTTATGCTGTTTGAGGAAAGGGAGGCGTGCTGCAGAGGCCACTCCATCTAGCCTGTGCCTTTCCCCCTTGTCATCCGGCCTGGCTTCCTGGTGGGCTTTGCTTCCACTTTAACCACCCGCTCCGCTCCCCTCCCCGAGAGCCCGCCTGGCCTGTACTGCTTCTCCTGTGGGATGTTAGGCGCCTGTTTGCCTCTAGGGGTCGCTGTGGGGTGAGCTGTGTTGGGCACCCCGCCGGCCCTCTGACCCTCTCTGCCTCTGCCCGCAGGCGTGGGGACCTGCCCTTCGTTGTGCCCCGCCGAATGGCTCGGAAAGGCACTGGCGAGTGCTCGGACGAGGAGGTGGACGGCAAAGCCGACGGGGCAGAGGCCAAAGCTGCCGAGTAACCTCTCTGCCTCTTGCCCCAGAAGGACAGACAGACAGACCGAACGACCAACGGATGACTCCGCCTCCCCTTTCTAGCCCCCGCAGCACCCCCTCACCTCCTTGGGACTGCTGTGACCGTGACCCCAGCCCCTGTCACCAGGCCAGGGGACCTCAGGCCTGTGCCTCCCCCTGCCCCCCAGGCCTGTGAGGGCCTCTGGCTTCTCTGCTGCAGCCCTCCCCTCGCCCGCCCTTGCCTCCCCCCTCTCCCTCCCACCCCGAGAATCTGATACCAAAGAGTCAGGGCCCTGGGCCCCTGGCTGGGGACAGAGTGGCCTGCAGGGTCCTCGGCCTCCTCTTGCCAAAAGCGCAAGGTGGTGAGGCCGGAAGGGCAGCCGCCGGAAACGGGCAAGAGAGTTTTCTACGCGTCTATTTTTCTTCAGACTAAGACATTTTGATAGCCCAACACCCCAGAAGAATCGTCACCTTACCCCCTCTGCCACCAGCTCTTCCCTACCCCCTTCTCTGCTGTTGGCAATCACACTCGGTGACCTCACACCCTCTGCCCCACCAGCCCCGTCCCGTGGGCTCCGGGGGGTCCGGCCAGAGCAGGCCCAGGACCGCCACCTCTGTGCAGGGCACAGAGTGCTGGGGGGAGGGGAGGCGTTCCTCCCACCCCCACTGGGCAGCGCACCGTCCCCTTCCTGATTCTAGAACGTCTCAAGTGCAATGACGACCCCTTCGCCTCCTTTGCGGAGGGCAGCCTGCCCTGCCACAGCCAGGCCGGGGCCCGCAGACAGGGCTTGGGGGCAAGCCGGAAAGGCCAGCAGTGGCTTCTCCCAACACTCTTGGGGACCAAATATATTTAATGGTTAAGGGACTTGTCCCAGATCTGACAGCCAGGGCATCAGATGGGGCCAGTGACCCTCCCACACGACCTTGACCTACTCCAGAACTGGGCCCGAGGGTCGTTTATCGGCACCGTGGACTCAGTAGCGTTGGAAAACCCACCACCTGCACAGATGTTTGTGGAAGGAGGAAAATAAAAGGTTTTCTTCCCCCTTGTAATAAATGGTAAAGCCCGGTCTTCGTCACTGCCTTCCTTTGGAGCCTGTTCAGGAGAGGAGTGTCCTACACTGGTCTGCACTGGTTGCTGATTTCCCTGTATTCCTAACTGTTATGTATATGCTGCATTTAGACTTACTTATGGCAAAGAAGGTTTTTTTTTTGTTTTGTTTTTTAAAAAACTCCACAAATCATGAAGCTCTGTAAAAGCTACATATGCCTCCAAAGCTCTGAATTCAGGTCCCAGTTGCTATCACAAAGGAGCGAATGGAATCGCACCCCACACCCTTTTTCTAGAGTAAAAGTGCCTTAGCATGTGCTGCCGCTGTCACCACTACAGGAAGCTGGTTTCCAGAGCTTTCCACTGAGCGTCACAATAAAGAGTCCATGTGCTATGAGCCCGTGTCTGTGGTGTCTGCGCGCAGCAGGGGCTGGAGGCGCTGTGCTGTGTGTGCGGCGGGCGGGCACCTGCGCGGTGGGTGCGTCCTGGAAGCTGGCAGCAGGGCAGCATGCTGGGTGGGGTACGGGTGGGGTGGCAGTCATGCAGGAAAGGAGAGAGAGGGGCAGGCTGGGCCCGGGCCAAGGAAGCTGGGAGTGTCTCCTTTAAGCCTTGGTTCATTAGTTATGGAGCACCTGCTGTGTGCTTGACACTGAGCTGGCCCAAGGAAGACACGGGCACTGGCTCTAAGGTCTGTGGGCTTCAGTCATCAGACAGTGCAGTCTGCCCCGGGGGCAGGAATGAGGGCTTGGTGGGTGGGTGGGCCTGAGGGTGTTGGGGCAGGAGGCTCTTCAGAGGACTGTCAAAGCTTGGCCCCTTCCTTATTTTAATAAAGGCAGAGCACGAATAAACCAGGTCCTTGCTCACCAGGAGGACAAGGGAAGTGAGACCAAAGACCCCACAGTTGCAGAAGGGGGGAGGGAGCAAAGGTTTTCCTCAGAGAAGGGAGATGGCACCCACTTGACTGATGTGGACTCCAGCCGTGAGCCAGGGCCACTGGGCAGCGGGTTGCTAAGGACAGCTGGGGGCCTCTGGGCAGGACTTTCTTTTTCTAAATGTGTGGTGTACACTGAGTGGCCAGATTGTTATGATCTCTGAACGGATAATCCGGCCACTCAGAGCATGTGTGTGTGTGTGTGTGTATGGGTGGGGTCCGGCCAGCCTGGCCCGGGAGAGGGGACATAGGCGTTGACTGGGCTATCTGCTGGTCGAACGCCTGGTCAAGGGGACAATTTGCATATTAGCCTTTTATTATATAGATTATACACTGAGTGGCCAGATTGTTATGTGTTCAGAGATCATAATAACCTGGCCGAGACTCTGTATACATACATACACATGAGAGGAAGGGAGAGGTAGAGAGATACAAGCACCAGTAATGAGAGAGAATCATCAATTGGCTGCCTCCTGCACGCCCCCCAAAGGAGCTTGTGCTCTGACAGGGATTCGAACCTTGACCTCTTGGTTCATAGGTCAATCCTCAACCACTGAGCCAAGCTGGCCAGCCTGGATAGGACCTTTTGACCAGTCCAGCCTCTGAGCAGGCGCACTTCCTTCCAGAAGAGGAAGCAGCAGGAGAGGCCATGGGAGGGATGTGGGGCCGGGCCCCATAGGATTGGGGTTTGTTCTTTTCAGTAACGTGGTTTCCGGGTTACTGAATTGTTCACAGCGGACGTTCCCGGGGTTGGCTCCTGGTTCGCCACCTCATGGCAACCTTGAACAACGGATGTGGAAGGTTTTTTTTTTTTTAATTTTTATTTATTGTTTGATTTTAGAGAGAGAGGCAGGGAGGGAGAGCGACAGAGGAGCATGGATGTATTGTTCCACGTATTTATGCATTCACTGGTTGACTCTTGCATGTGCCCTGACCGGGGATCGAACCCCAACCTTGGCATGTCAGGACGACACTAACAGCTGCCCAGCCGGGGCTGAGGGGTGGACGTTTTCCCACAAACCTGTTGTTCAGGGAGCATGTAGGGCAGAAAATGACACTTTCAAGATCCTTGAGGGTTTGAAGGACTTCCGTTGCTGTAGGGAAACGGCCCATGGTGCAGAAACCAGGACAAAAACAGGAACCAGAGCAGCCAGCTTCCTCCCTCTGGGGCCGGTCTGTCCCCCCCTGCCCCCTCGTGGGAACCTTGATCTTCTGTTTGGGAAGGTGTGAGACATGTTTTCCTCGAAGGCCGTACAATAGTTAGGATTATGTGGGTGACGAGCCTTCCCAGAGTGCATAGGGCTCAACGCTGCTATTTCTTTCCCACTTTGAAAAAAATAGTAGGGCTCAAGAAATAGCAGCGTTGAGCCCTATGCACTCTGGGAAGGCTCGTCACCCACACAATCCTAAGGTGTTAAGATTGGGCTTCTTAACACCTTAGGCGCCAGCCTGTTTTGTCTTCCGGACCGAAAGTACAGTGCCAGTCAGGGGATGAATTACATGTTGGGAAATCATGACGGGATGCACACCAAAATGTACCCTCCGGAACTGTTTTAAGGGTACAGTTCGGCGGCATTGCATCCATTCACATTGCTGTGCAGCCATCGCCAGCATCCACCCACAGAACTGTTTTGTTTTGGAAAACCGGAAATCTGTCCCCCTGAAGCCATCACTCTATGCCCCTCCCCTCCCAGCCTTTGACAACTTTCTGTCTGTGAACTTGTCTAGCCCAGTACCTCAGGGGCGGAGTCAAACAGCATTTGTCCTTTGTGATGGCCTATTATGGGAAGCGTATTGTCCTGTCAGAATGTCCTTTTTGGGGTAAATAATGCTCCATTCATTGTGTGTGTGACAAGGTTCTTATCCGTTCACCCACGATGGACACTTGGGTAGCTGCCACCTTTGGCTGTTGTGAATGATGCTGCCATGAACATGAGTGGATAAGTCTCTCTTGGAGACCCCGCTTTGAATTTGGGGGGCACGTGGAGAAGTGCTGGATAGTGATGTCATCTTCCAGTTAATTTTTGAGGAACTGCCATCTTGACTTTCTCAGTAATTGGATGCTGTTACTTTTTTGTTGTTGTTTATCCTCACCTGAGGATATTTTTCCATTGATTTTTTAGAGAGGGAAGGGAGAGAGAGAGAGAGAGAGAGAGGAGAGAGAGAGAGAGAGAGAGAGAGAAACATTAATGTGAGAGAGACACATTGAATGGTTGCCTCCCATCTGCACCCCAACGAGGACTGGGGATCAAACCTGCAACCGAGGCTCAGGACCTTGACCAGAATTCAACACGGGCCAAACCAGGCAGGGCAGGATGTTATTACTGCTAAAGTCTGGGGGAGGTGCTTCCAGAAGCTCTCTCAGAGATGGTGCTGCTTTCACAACCCCCTCTGCACCCCTGCCCGCCACTCCTCACCCTTCCTGTGCTGAGCACTGCTGAACCTGAGGCTTCCTCCTCTCATCCTTTGTTCTGGGCAGAGTGCCTTTCCACTTGTAATCACTAATTGAGATGAATTACTCCATTTCCTCTTTTAAATTGGGATCCAACATTTGGTCACTCTGAGAATGTGCCCAGTTCGCATACACATCGTACGTTTCTTAGAAATTAAACACAGTGCATTCGTCTTGACGTCAACCCAAAATACTCACACTATGGGTTTGAGTTTTGTGATCTTTATTCTCAGTCCTGACCCTCCTACACTGACCTTGATCCTCACTTGGGGCCCAGTTTTGCCACCTGAGGACAGACAAGGAGGCTGTCCCCTGGGTGATGCTGGCAGCCTGGCAATAGGGGCTGAGGCCAGTGGCCACTTCCTGTGAGGTGGCAGGTGCTGTTGGCATGGAGAGCAGTGCCCTGTGCTCTGCAGCCCAAGGTGCCGTGGGCGAGCCACTCTGATGACCGCACCAGCCCCCTGGGTTACGTGCTCCCTGCCCACCCCACTGCCCTGTCAACTGGAGGAGGACAGGGAGACAGGGGCCCTGTTCTGGACACAAAGCTCTTATTGTCCAGCGTGTCTGTGCCAAGCTCCCCTCCCCACGTGTTGGAGAGACTGGGCCGGGCTGGGGTGAGGACACTGGCTGAGTGCCTCCAGCTGGTGACCCCTCCAGCCTCTACCAGGCTATGCTGGTGGCACATGCCAGACCCCTGTTGTTGAAATCCTTTTCATGTCCCGCGTGTCCACAGTTCCAATGCCAGGGTTCAGGATCTGGAGGAGGCCGCACACAAATGAAGAGAGACCAGAAAAGCATCCATTTTGGGAATCCTGGGGGCCAGGGGGGAGCCCACCTCTAGCAGGAGGACACCACCAGCTCTGACTTTCCTGTCCCTTTTATTAGGACCATGTGATACAACCATGTCTTTTAAGTCAGGAAGTTCCAACAATTAAAGCATCCAGCAAGAATTAACATAAGGAAACTATGGACATACAGAACCAAGATGGTGGCATAGGTAAAACACCTATCTTGCCGTCATGCTCAGCAATTTTAATACTACAACTTAACGAAAGAACAAACACCTTCCAGAATCACCAGAAAGCCCACTGAGTGAAAATTCCACAAATGAAAGTGAAAATAAGACACTGTGACTCGGAGGAGCAGCGGTGAACAGCATTGAAAGATTCACGCGGAGAGAAGTTTGGAGTGCGCGCCGCGGAGAGGGCGGGCGGCTAAAAACCGGCCAGTTTTCTCGAACGGGGAGACAAAGGCATCCCACTGGACTGATTCTCCGGCTCTGGGCGAAGTCCAGGGAACCCACTATCAAACGGGTGAAAACTGGACAGTGGGAGGGCTCGCCGAAGCTCGGGTTTGCAGGGCTCTCCTGGCTTGTGGAGAAGGCAGCTTGCGCGCGAACAGCTCGGCTGCGTGACGGCGCAGAGAGCGCACCTCGACTTGTCTCTCATTCAGAAAACCGTCAGACTGCTTTGTTTTATGACCCTGGGTGAGACATTGCACATGCAGACTCATTTTGGGAAAGTCTGAATTCCCCGGCAGCCGGTGGAGCTCGGCAGCGGCTCTCTCTCAGAGGTGCTGGCAGCCATTGCCCCCTGCACAGAGTCCCCAGGGCCGCATAAGGCAGAGCTAACACTGTCTGCTTGGCCCGGAGACTCCGCCCATCCAACCTGAGCACAGCTGAGCTTCACAGACAATTGGCCTGGAGGTCAACCCTCCAAGTGCTAACAACGATTAACTGAGCTTAACTTCAGCAAGACTGTGCAGCCCATATCCACCTCAGGTAACCGGGGAGGCTGAACCACTGTCCCTAGTAGGAAGTCTACCACACAAAGCTAATTGACCAACTCAGGGAAGCAGCCACCATGCAGCAACATGGAAAGAAATCAGATGTGAAAGAAATGGAGGAAAAAAAACGACTGGACATGGAATTCAGAACCACGGTTATAGGGCTTTTCAAGAGGCTCCAACAAAAGGTCGAGGCCTATAAGGAAATAAGCAAGACCACAAAGGAAATGAATGAGTCCTAGAAGGAAATGAACAAGACCCTCAAGGATATAAATGAGAGCTGCAAAGAAATGATCAAGACCAACATGGAAATGAATGAGTCCTACAAGGAAATGAAAGAGACCCTCAAGGATATTAAGGAGACTCTCAAGGATATGAAAAAGGACCAACCAGAAATTAAGCATACACTGACTGAAACAAAAAATATTATACAAAGACCTAAAAGTGCTCTGGAGCAGCCCAAGAACCAAGTTAAAGATTTGAAATACAAAGAGGTAAAATCCACTCAGCTGAAAAAGCAAGAAATCAAAAGAATCCAAAAAATTGAAGATAGTGTAAGGGGCCTCTGGGACAACCTCAAGCATACCAACATCCGAATTATAGGGGTGCCAGAAAAAGAGAGAGAGCAAGACAATGAAAACCTATTTGAAGAAATAGTGACTGAAAACTTCCCACACCTGGTGAAAGAAATTGACTTAGGAGTCCAAGAAGTGCATCAAACCCCAATATATAGGAACCCTAAGAGGACCACACCAAGGCACATCATAATTAAAATGCCAAGAGCAAAAGACAAAGAGAGAATATTAAAAGCAGCAAGAGAGAAACAGTTGGTTACCTATAAGGGAGCACCCATAAGATTGTCAGCGGATTTCTCAACAGAAACGATGCAGGCCAGACGGGAGTGGCAAGAAATATTCAAAGTGATGAACAGCAAGAATCTACAACCAAGATTACTCTATCTAGCAAAGCTATCATTCAGAATTGAAGGTCAGATGAAGTGCTTCGCAGATAAGAAAAAGCTAAAGGAGTTCATCACCACCAAACCAACATTATATGAAATGCTGAAAGATATTCTTTAAGAAGAGGAAGAAGAAAAAGGTAAAGATGAAAATTATGAACAACAAATACACATCTATCAACAAATGAACATAAAAATCAAGTGAATTGATAGGCTGTTGAACAGGATAGACTGGAATATAACAGAGACATGGACATAGAGAGGGAATGGACTGACAATTCTTGGGGAGAAAAGGGTTGTGGGAAGTGCAGCAAGAGACTGGACAAAAATCTTGCAACAATGGGAGAGGACAGTGGGGAGGGGGAGGGGAGGGTGGAGGGTGGGATAGGTACAGGGTGGAGGGGAGCTAGAGGGGGATAAAAAGGGGAAACAATGTAATTAATAAACTGAACAATAAAGATAAAAAATTTTTAAAAAAAAGAATTAACATAAGACTAAAAGTGGCACCTGCTTCAGCTACCAATGTCTCACCTAAGCAGTGAGTGAATAATTCAGACTTAAAGAGCCATTAAGGTTGACCAGGTTTCCTGTTTGTTCTATTTACATCTCTATTGCTGAGGCAAAGACTGGTTTCCTGCACCCTGTCCCTGTGATTTTGGGGTTACCTTCCCCTGAGTGGCTATTTTCCTCAGAGTGGGCTGAGATGGCTTACTGACCAAAGAATGTGTCCAAGATCCTACCTCCGAGCTGTCGTCATCCCAGGTGACCTTTCTTGTGATGTCGGGGGTCCAGCAGAGCCCCACTGAATAGTCACTGGGTCGTTAGGGTCCCTAAGTGGGGTGATCTCAGCTCATGTGGTTTTGTAGCCCCCACTTTCCTGTTGTTCTGCCAGAAGACCGCGTTCACCGAGGCCACAGACGTCCCTCTGGGATCCTTTCTCCATTTCTTATCGGAGGACCCTTTGAAACAATGGGACTCTGTCCCTGTGGGTCTGGCATGACTGCTCCTCACAGAGTGTGGGGGTGACCAGCGGCAGTCAGGCTGGTGAAAGGGGGAGGAACCGGGAGGAAGGCAAGTGGCCAGAAAAACAAGACAAAAAATAACTTTTAAACCAGGACCGGAGGCCAACGGTGACACTTGCTCTGAGGCTTGGCCCCTCCCCTGAGTTGCCTGGTTCAAGGCCAGCCTCTCCCCTCACCTTGGCTTCCTCTTCTGTGAAACCAGGCCTTTGCTGGGTGAGCATGTCAAGCCCTGGTGTGTGGTCCTCATGCAAACCATCATCACTCTGCCCCCCTCTCTGAAAAGTGGGGGAGGTGGCTGTTGGAGCCCCAATGGGCTTCCTACAGAGAGATGTGCTGTCGAGAAGAAAGGGGACCGGAGAGGGAACAGCCGGCTTCTCTGTGCCAACACCCACAAACTTGTGCTCCCACAGACGGCCATGACCACCAGGGATGGTCTCCTCGGAAAGGTCATCGTGATTCTGAGGCACTGACCCTGCCACCAGGGACAGGTTAGGGGATCTAAAGGGTCAGGGGAGATGTGAACTCTGTGGCCTTGGACCTCCCCCAGGTGCCAGGGGAGCAGAGCCTGCAGGGGACAGTGGACTCTGGGAGAGAAAGATGCTGGAGGGCTTCTCAGAGGAGGTGATCCAAGGCAATGCAAGGAGCACGTGCTGTGCTCAGGGATGTGCTCATCGCTGGGGACAGAAGGGTGACTAAGGGGGGCATTTGTGGGCATGTGGGGCAGGATGAAGAAGGAAGGGTCTGGGGACAAGCCCATGGGGTGGAGGGAGTAATTTGCCCAGGATCACTCTGTCTGTCTGTGGCAGGTCTTCCTTCTAGAAACCTGAGGAAGGCTGGATGAGCTGAGTGGAGAAGGATCTGGGAGGTCAGACCAGGGATTGTTCTAAGGTGTCAGCAGGCAGGGTGGGCAGACTAGGTAATGTTCTTGACCTGATCTTCCTTCCTGTTACTTGTGCATTTACTTTCATTTTTGCTTTCCCTGTCCCTTGGCCCCAGGTGAGGCTACTGTTTGTGCAGACACAGCTGCCAAGTGGACTGCACCGCTAAGAACAAGTGGGTCTTGTTTCAAATCTTCCAGAGGGAGATTCTCGGTAAGTTGGGAGGGTAGCAGGGCCTCCCCCATCTTCTCATTCTCACACATCCTAACACAAGGATATTGTCACTATTGTGTAGATGAGGGAAAAGCGAGTGGGGGTTTGGGAGTGGTGGTGGTGGTAATGAGCCCAAAGGCATGTGTAAGCTGTGACAGAATCTGGATCGGAACACAGTTTTGTCTGATGTTTCTCTATAGCCTAGTACCCCTAAACAGAGGAGAGGAAGGAGACACTGCTAAGGAGTCCACATCCTCCCTCTAGCTCAGCTCAGACCTGGACTACTTGAGAGAGGAGCCAGTGAACCCAAAGCAAGGGGCAGGGTGTAAAGAGGTATGAAGGAGGTAGAGGAGGTGGGTGTTGGGGGATGTGGAGGAGTCAGAGGAGATGGCTGAGGGGCAATGTGGAGGAAGTAGAGGAGCTGGATGTGGGGGATGTAGGGGAGGGTAGAGGAGGTAGATGTGGGGAGATGTGGAGGAGGTAGAGGAGGTGGATGTGGAAAGATGTGGAAGAAGTAGAGGAGGTGGATGTGAGGAGATATGGAGGAGGTAGAAAAGGTGGATGTGGGGGGATGTGAAGGAGGTTAAGAAGTTGGATTTGTGGGATGTGAAGGAGTTTGAGGAGGCAGATGTGGCGGATGAGGAAGAGGTAGAGGAGGTGATTGTGAGGAGATGTGGAGGAGGTAGAGGAGGAAGATGTGGAAGGATATGGAGGAGGTAGAGGAGATGGATGTGGGGGGATGTGGAGGAAGTAGAGGATGTGGATGTGGGGGATGTGGAGGAGGTAGAGGAGGTGAATTTGGGGAATGTAGAAGAAGTAGAGGAGGGGGATGTAGGGGGATGTGGAGGAGGTAGAGGAGGTGGATTTGGGGAGATGTGGAGGAGGTAGAGGAGGTGAATGTGGAAAGATGTGGAAGAAGTAGAGGAGGTGGGTGTGGGGGATGTGGAGGAAGTAGAGGATGTGGATGTGGGGAATTTGGGGGAAGTAGAGGAGGTGGATGTGGGGGGATATGAGGAGGTTGAGGAGGTGGATGTGGGAGTTTGAGGAGGAGGTAGAGGAGATAAATTGGGGGATGTGGAGGAGGTAGAGGAGATGGATGTGGAAGGATGTGGAGGAGGTAAATTTGGGGTATGTGGAGGGGTGGATTTGGGGGGATGTGGAAGAAGTAGAAGAGGTTGATGTGGAAGGATGTGAAGGGGGTAGAGGAGATGAATTGGGGGATGTGGAGGAGGTAGAGGAGATGGATGTGGAAGGATGTGGAGGAGGTAGAGGAGGTGGATTTGGGGTATGTGGAGGGGGGATTTGGGGACATGTGGAAGAAGTAGAGGAGGTGGATGCGAAAGAATGTGGAGGAGGTAGAGGAGATGGGTGTGGAAGGATGTGGAGGAGGTAGAGGAGGTGGATTTGGGATATGTGGAGGGGCTGGATTTGGGGGGATGTGGAAGAAGTAGAGGAGGTGGATCTGGAAGGATGTGGAGGAGATAGAGGAGGTGGATGTGGGGGTATGTGGAGGGGCTGGATTTGGGGGGATGTGGAAGAAGTAGAGGAGGTGGATCTGGAAGGACGTGGAGGAGGTAGAGGAAGTGGATGTGGGGGTATGTGGAGGGGCTGGATTTGGGAGGATGTGAAAGAAGTAGAGGAGGTGGATCTGGAAGGATGTGGAGGAGGTAGAGGAGGTGGATGTGGGGGTATGTGAAGGAGGTTAAGGAGGTGGATTTGTGGGATGTGGAGGAGGTTGAGGAATTTAATTTGGGGGGATGTGGAGGAGGTAGAGGAGTTGCTTGTAAGGGGATGTGGATTAGGTAGAGGAGGTGGATTTGGGGGGATGAAGAGGAGGCAGAGGAGGTCGATGTGAGGGGATATGAAGGAGGTAGAGGAGATGAATTGGGTAATGTGGGGGATGTGGAGGAGGTAGAAATGGTGAATTTGGGATATGTGCAGGGGGTGGATTTGGGGGGATGTGGAAGAAGTAGTGGAGGTGGATGTGGAAGGATGTGGAGGAGTTAGAGGAGATGAATTGGGGGATGTGGAGGAGGTAGAGGAGTTGCTTGTAAGGGGATGTGGATTAGGTAGAGGAGGTGGATTTGGGGGGATGAAGAGGAGGCAGAGGAGGTCGATGTGAGGGGATATGAAGGAGGTAGAGGAGATGAATTGGGTAATGTGGGGGATGTGGAGGAGGTAGAAATGGTGAATTTGGGATATGTGCAGGGGGTGGATTTGGGGGATGTGGAAGAAGTAGTGGAGGTGGATGTGGAAGGATGTGGAGGAGGTAGAGGAAGTGGATGTGGGGGATGTGGAGGAGGTAGAGGAGTTGCTTGTAAGGGGATGTGGATTAGGTAGAGGAGGTGGATTTGGGGGGATGAAGAGGAGGCAGAGGAGGTCGATGTGAGGAGATATGAAGGAGGTAGAGGAGATGAATTGGGTAATGTGGGGGATGTGGAGGAGGTAGAGATGGTGAATTTGGGATATGTGCAGGGGCTGGATTTGGGGGGATGTAGAAGAAGTAGAGGAGGTGGATCTGGAAGGATGTGGAGGAGGTGGAGGAGGTGGATGTGGGGGTATGTGAAGGAGGTTAAGGAGGTGGATTTGTGGGATGTGGAGGAAGTTAAGGAATTTAATTTGGGGGGATGTGGAGGAGGTAGAGGAAGTGGATTCGGGGGATGTGGAGGAGGTAGAGGAGTTGCTTGTAAGGGGATGTGGATTAGGTAGAGGAGGTGGATTTGGGGGGATATAGGAGAGGTAGAGGAGATGGATGTGGCGGGATGTGGAGGTGGTAGAGGAGGTGGATGTGGGGGGATGAGGAGTAGGTAGACAAGTTGGTGTGGGAGGATGTGGAGAAGGTAGAGGAGCTGGATGTGGGGGATGTGGAGGAGGTAGAGGAGGTGGATGTGGGGGATGTGGAGGAGGTAGAGGAGTTGCTTGTAAGGGGATGTGGATTAGGTAGAGGAGGTGGATTTGGGGGGATGAAGAGGAGGCAGAGGAGGTCGATGTGAGGAGATATGAAGGAGGTATAGGAGAGGAATTGGGTAATGTGGGGGATGTGGAGGAGGTAGAGATGGTGAATTTGGGATATGTGCAGGGGGTGGATTTGGGGGGATGTGGAAGAAGTAGTGGAGGTGGATGTGGAAGGATGTGGAGGAGTTAGAGGAGATGAATTGGGGGATGTGGAGGAGGTAGAGGAGATGAATTGGGGGATGTGAAGGAGGTAGAGGAGATGAATTGGGGGATGTGGAGGAGGTAGATGAGGTGGTTGTGGGGGGATGTGGAGGAGGTAGAAAAGTTGGATGTGGGGGGATATGAAGGAGGTTGAGGAGGTGGATGTGGGGGGTTGAGGAGGAAGTAGAGGAGATGAATTGGGGGATGTGGAGGGGGTAGAAGAGGTGGATGTGGAAAGATGTGGAAGAAGTAGTGGAGGTGGATATGGAAGGATGTGGAGGAGGTAGAGGAGATGGATTTGGGAGATGTGGAGGAAGTAAAGGAGATGAATTGGGGGGTGTGGAGGAGGTAGAGGAGGTGGATGTGGAGGGATGTGGGGGAGGTAGAGGAGGTGGATTTGGGGGATGTGGAGGAAGTAAAGGAGATGAATTGGGGGATGTGGAGGAGGTAGAGAAGGTGGATGTGGAGGGATGTGGGGGAGGTAGAGGTGGTGGATGTGGGGGGATGTTGGGGAGGTAGAGGAGATGGATGTGGAAGGATGTGGAGGAGGTTAAGGAGTTGGATTTGCAGGATATGGAAGAGATTGAGTTTATGGATTTGGGGGATGTGGAGGGGGTGGATTTGGGGGGATGTTGAAGAAGTAGAAGAGTTGGATGTGGAGGGATGTGGAGGAGGTAGAGGAGGTGAATTTGGGCGCATGTGAAGGAGGTTAAGGAGTTGAATTTGCGGGATGTGAAAGAGGTTGACTTTATGGATTTGGGGGTTGTGGAGGAGGTAGAAGAGATGGATTTGGTGGATGTGGAAGAGGTTGAGTTTATGGATTTGGGGGGTGTGGAGCAGGTAGAGGAGATGGATTTGGGGGATATGGAAGAGGTTGAGTTTATGGATTTGGGGGATGTGGAGCAGGTAGAGGAGATGGGTTTGGGGGATGTGGAAGAGGTTTAGTTTATGGATTTGGGAGATGTGGAGAAGGTAGAAGAGATGGATTTGGGGGACGTGGAAGAGGTTGAGTTTATGGATTTGGAGGATGTGAAGGAGGTTAAGGAGTTGGATTTGTGGGATGTGGATGAGGTTGAGTATGGATTTGGTGGATGTGAAGAAGGTAGAGGAGATAGATTTGGGGGATGTGGAAGAGTTTGAGGGGGTGGATGTGGAAGAAGTAGAGGAGGTGGATGTGTGGAGATGTGGA
Source organism: Antrozous pallidus (assembly GCA_027563665.1). Taxonomy (NCBI): domain Eukaryota; kingdom Metazoa; phylum Chordata; class Mammalia; order Chiroptera; family Vespertilionidae; genus Antrozous; species Antrozous pallidus. The sequence goes on along the minus strand of CM050513.1, from coordinate 111,495,039 downwards.
GGTGGTAGAGGAGGTGGAAGTGGGATTTCGAGTTGGGGGGAGCAGAAAAGATGGGGAACGGTAGGTGAGTAAGAGGCTGGGTTCCTTGTGGCCTGCCCTAAGACTGCCTTTCGGGGCTGCTGCTGAGGCTGATGGGGTAAAAGATTGCTTTTGAGATTCCCAATCGTGACATTGTTTCACCCACCCTTTCAGCTTAGTGCCAGGACTTGTGGGAAACTGAGGCCTTGGAAGGGGAATGACTTGCCCGGGTGCCACATTGAGACACTGATCAGGAGGGGGGCAGGTTCTTCCTCGCTGCTCTTGGCTGTCCTTGTTCAGAATCGTGGGGGGTGGGAGATGTAGGAGGTGATGCTGTGTGTCTGAGCTGAACGAGTCTGAGCCCAGATCCCTGTGTCTATAGCAGTGACACCTGGGAGCTGTTGTGTTATTAACCACATCTCCCTCCTTAGCCACCAGCACCAGGCAGAGTGGGCCTCTACTCTGCCATCAGGAGCTGCCTGACAGTGGGCAAGGCCCTTCCCTGAGAATGATTTGTTCCTGTGTCTCCTCATGTTTAAGAGTTTGGGTTCAGTCTCTCCATGTTGATCTGTAGGCTCCTGTGTACTGTGGACAGGGAGTCACCTGTGGACTGCGTACCTGCTGCACACAGTGGCTGGCCTCTCATGGCTGCCCTGGCGGAAGGTAGCCTTTGCAGTCTTTAATTGTTAAGAAGTCAAGGCAATCAAAGTTTCCATTTATGGCTTCTGAGACTGTTGTCTTGAGTAGCTATGTTTCTGCGATTCAACATGAGTTTTCTCATTCTTCCCCCATGTTTATAGTTCTCCTTTTGGTTTTACAATTAGATTGATTGATTTTGGAGGAAGCTTTTTGTTTGTTTGTTTTATTAATCCTCAACAGAAGATTTTCTTCCATTGATTTTTAAAAAGAGTGGAAGACAAGGAGAGTGAGACAAACATTGATGTGTGAGAGATGCATCAATTTGTTACCTCCCACATCTGCCCTGCACCCTGACCTGGTTGGTGTGTACCCTGCAACTCAGGTGCATGCCCTTGACTGAGAATCGAACCCTCCACCCCTCAGTGCACAGGCTGATGCCACACCCATTGGGCCACACTAGCCAGGGCTGTAGAAGGTTTTTGTTTCTTCTTCCTCCTCTTTTTCATCTGCATCTGTGTCTTCTTCCTAATGCAGGACATATTTAATGGGTACCTACCGCCTTCAAGGAGCCTCTGGTGCAGGAAGCAAAGTTCCTGGCAGCAGGTAGTGAGCAGGAGTGAGAGGAGCTGGACACAGCTGGGCCTGAGCCCCAGACTTAGGCGCCTCCTCCAGTCCCTAGGAATGGGGTGTCTTTAGGATGCCGTGCTCAAGGCTGGGGTCAGAATCAGATTTTCATTCAACTCTTCTTCTTTCTCCTCATATAAAAATGTGATGGCTGCAGGAAGGAGACAGGAGGAAATACACGGAACTCTCAGAAAGCTGACAGAAGTGTAAGAAGTACATTCAATCAGTGGAGGAGTTTGTGTGAAATCTGAGTCATAGTTTATTCATCAAGATCGGCAAAAAAAAAACAAATGGAGTGACTTTGTTGTGAGTGAAAGTGGGGTTTGCCGTGTGGTTGAGTGGCTGGTGTTCTGTGTTCCTGCCACGGGACAACCAGGTAGAGCCATCAGTGCCAGGAGTCCCGAGCGTGCCCAGGGTCAGGAGGGGCAGCAGACAATAGACCTGGCCCTGTGATTATAGATACAAATGGTACACAGTTCAATGGTTATTGGAAGAATGTGAGTCATTATTTGTAAAATCTTAGAGCATTCTGGGGCAGAGCAAAGACCATGCAGGTCAACCTCCTTATTATCAAGGATTAATGTACTGACAAGTCCCTTGGCTCTCTGTGTCAGGCAGGTCTCAGGAGGGGTACTTGATAAATGCTTCTGAAAATAACGCTACAGACAATCAACATTTCCTTTCTTCCCTGGGCTCCTGGGCAAGATAGTCCAGACTGATCTGAGAGAATCCTGTCCATGGAAAGAAGGTCTGTTTCCATCGTGATAGTTCGTAGAACAGAAATGACCCAGAATGTTTTATTATTATTGATGAAAGAGAGAGAGAGAGAGAGAGAGAGAGAAACATCGATTGCACCAGCCAGGGTCAGCGTGTGTTTACATAATGAAGGCCACCCTGGAAGAACTAGCCCACCCTGACTGCCTCCCCTTTCCCTGCCCGTCCCGTTTTGGAGAATTTGGCCACAACATGCAGCACATGATTACAGTATGTCCCCATCCCAATGGTCACCAAGACAAGTTGGCCCCTGACATATCCTAGGAAAGAGCCTTCCTAGCGCTGTGAGACCACGCTATCCAACCAAAAGGTTGGTCATCCGTACATCCTTCAACCTGACTTGTGATCAAAAGGGGGAATGTGGGGAAATGGGTATTATGGGAAGTAACCGCACAGGGTGATGCAATCATAAATTCCTAACTGGGCAGGTCATGGTGGATGGTCACATCCCAGGCTTATCCTTCTCAGTAAAAGGGTTGTTTTCCTTAACCAAGCCTGTCAATTGTTTCTGTGCGTCCAGGTGAGCACAGCTTAGAAGTAACCACTCTCAAGAGAGCACAACCTTGCCTGGCCGGTGTGGCTCAGTGGGTGAGTGTTGGCCCGTGAATGAACAGGTGACCAGTTTGTTTCCTAGTCAGGGCACATGCTTGGGTTGTGGGCTCAAAACCCAGCAGAGGGCATGTAGGAGGCAGCCACTGGATGCTTCTCTCTCATCAATGTTTCTATCTCTCTCTTCCATTCCCTTCCTCTCTGAAAGTCAGTAAAAACATTTTTTAAAAATAGTACCAAAAAATTCTTCAGGCATAAAAGTTCATCTGCATTTGAGATTGCTTCCCTTACTATCCCATATAATAAAAGAGAAACATGCAAATTTGACCGTACCTTTGCTCCTGATTGGCTATGCTACCGCCAATCAGGAGCAGGGGCGGGGTCAGGTAGTATGGGTGCCGGGCCCAGGGAGTGGAGATGAAACGGTGGTGGTGGTGGTAGTGGTGGTGGTGGCAGCGAACATCCAGCCCCCGACCACTGTGAGCAGAAGAATTTTTTGGTACTATTTTCACAAAGAACTGAGACAAGGTAAGGCCCACTCGTGGGCATGGGCAGCAGAGAGGACCGGGCAGCGCCAGGCAGGTTGAGCAGCCCACAGCGGGGCTGCAGGGCTGGGGCCAGGATGACTGCAGGACCCCAGGGCCTTAGGGCATGAGGGTCTTGCAGAAGCAAGAAGGGTGCAGGCTTGGGAAGCCACAGCCCCAGGAATTTATCAGCACAGAGATTGGACATCAGGTGCAAGACATCATTTGGAAATGAAAAGAGTCATTTGAAAGTAACACAGACACATTAATAAATGTTTTTGTATATGAAAGGGAATACAATGTAGTCCTCACAAATATGATATTTGGACCAGGAATACTTGGGTCGGCATCCTAGCTCTAGCACTACTGTGGAACTCAGGGTAACCTGAGTTTAGATGAAAACCTAGACTTTGTGATGGTTTCCTCCATGTTCCAATGGGAGCAAACACCCCTCTAATCACCCAAATCAACACTGTATTTTCTAGGCCCAATGGCGCCCACCACGTGGAATGTGCGAGAGTATTTGCTGAGGGAACACGTAAGGAGCCTGTGGTAGACACACCATCAGTGTTAGCTGTAGTGATTGGTAAACACCAATGTCCCCAACCTCAAGTCATTTCCAAAACTTTCCTTTCCATCTTCCTTCCCATCTTTTGTGTCTGGATTTATTGCTTCTTTGGTTTTATTACTCCTCAGCTGTGTGTTTCCCTGTCTGATGGTCTTCTCCTTGTGCCCCCACAGGACAGCAGGACTGTCACGTGGCCTGCAGTGGGCTGGAGTGAGGTGAGCACCTTTTATTATGGAGCAGCTGGCAGAGCCCAGCAGACAGGGAAACACAGTGGATTGAGGCCATCTTGGCATTTGAGGCTTTCCCTGAAAGTAACATCAGAGATGGAGCCCCTCACTGCTCCCTGTTGCACAGTTGGTTCATCTTCGACCCCACTATTTGTTTTCTCTTCTCCAAGGGCAACACCTCCTTCCAGCTGAACACGGACTGGTGAGCTGAAGGGGAAACTCTGAGATCCCACTGCTGACACCATGACCTCAGAAGCTGACAGGAACTGCCCAGGTAGTCCACTCCCTCCTCTCTAGCTGGGTCTTGCTCATGATCTAGAATCGAGGGAGGCACCTACAAACTAGGTGAAGCTACCCAGGAATCAAAAACCTCAAAGGGGATTGATGAGTGTCCTCGAATTCCCAAGAGATCCAAGGGGAGTCCCCTCAACCAGAAGTTCCTATCTCTCTCCTCAAGCTGCTCATTGCCTCCCATCTTCTGCAACTCATGCAATGTGTCCAACGAGGCCTGGACAGCCTGTGGGAGGTGGGAATTTCTTGTCCCCTGTACCTGGAACCTGCTAGTTCCTGGTGGAAACTTTCCCTTCCAAAGCCCTGCTGCCTCTCACAGCTGTGCCGGGTCCCTGAGCTGTGCTCCCAATTATAAACATCTGTGTACCAGGTGTGACTGTCAGACAGGAACGTCTTCTGTTGATCTCAGATACCCTGCAGAGGCCCGCTCTGTTATTTCCCACACTCACCCTCATCCTAGCCACAAACACACAGATGTAGTGCTGTGGGATCCCTCCATCCAAACCCAGGTTTACATTCTCCCCCAGTGGGTGAAGCAGGAAAGGGAAAAACAACCCTCCACCCACACAAATGAACATTGCATTTTATAGGCAACCACATCACCCCAGGAGAGGATAAAACTTGTTCCTGTTGCAGCATAAGGGAGCAGAGGACAGCTCAGAAGCCAGCAGCTCCTGAGCAGGATCCGGGATCCCTGAGGGAGGGCTTGAGCTCGTGGATTCCTGAGGATAAACAAGATGACCTCTTGTTTAAGACATGGGCCAGGGTGGGATCAGAGGCTGTGGCCCCTGAGACCAGCCTGGAGGGTGGAGAAGTGATACTGATTGATCACAGGATTAGGTCTGTGGCTCCAACCCCCACCCACCTGAAGACATCCCCTCCACTGCCCACCTTGGAGCATCTGTGAGAAGCAGGAAGAATCCTCTTTGCTTGGTAGTTTTACTCCATCAATGGCATGTGATTGGAAACATTATTATTATTATCTTTTTTAATCTTTATTGTTCAGTATATTAATTACATTGTTCCCTTTTTCCCCCCTATAGTTCCCCTCCACCTGGTACCCATCCCACCCTCTGCCCTCACCCCCCTCCACTGTCCTCTCCCATAGTTGCAGATTTTTGTCCAGTCTCTGGCTGCACTTCTCACACCCCCTTTCTCCCCAAGAGTTGTCAGTCCATTCCCTCTCTATGTCCGTGATTCTGTTACATTCACCAGTTTATCCTATTCATCAGCTTATTAATTCACTTGATTTTTAGATTCATTTGTTGATAAATGTGTATTTGTTGTTCCTATTTTAGACTTTTATCTTTTTCTTCTTCCTCTTCTTAAAGAATATATTTCAGCATTTCATATAATATTGGTTTGATGGTGGTAAACTCCTTCAGCTTTTTCTTATCTGCGAAGCACTTCATCTGACCTTCAATTCTGCATGATAGTTTTGCTGGATAGAGTAATCTTGGTTGTAGATTCTTGCTATTCATCACTTTGAATATTTCTTGCCACTCCCGTCTGGCCTACATCGTTTCTGTTGAGAAATCCACTGACAATCGTATGGGCGCTCCCTTATAGGTAACTAACTGTTTCTCTCTTGCTGCTTTTAATATTCTCTGTCTTTTGCTCTTGGCATTTTAATTATGATGTGCCTTGGTGTGGTCCTCTTAGGGTTCCTATATATTGGGGTTCAGTGCGCTTCTTGGACTCCTAAGTCAATTTCTTTCACCAGGTGTGGGAAGTTTTCGGTCACTATTTCTTCAAATAGGTTTTCATTGTCTTGGTCTCTCTCTTTTTCTGGCACCCCTATAATTCGGATGTTGGTATGCTTGAGGTTGTCCCAGAGGCCCCTTACCCTAGCTTCAATTTTTTGGATTTTTTTTTGTTTCTTGCTTTTTCAGCTGAGTGGATTTTACTTCTTTGTATTTCAAATCTTTAACTTGGTTCTTGGGGTGCTCCAGAGCACTTTTAGGTCTTTGTATAATATTTTTTGTTTCAGTCAGTGTATGCTTAATTTCTGGTTGGTCCTTTTTCATATCCTTGAGAGTCTCCTTTATATCCTTGAGGGTCTCTTTCATTTCCACGTTGGTCTTGATCATTTCCTTGCAGCTCTCGCTCATATCCTTGAGGGTCTTGTTCATTTCCTTCTAGGACTCATTCATTTCCTTTGCCGTCTTGCTTATTTCCGTATAGGCCTCGACCTTTTGTTGGAGCCTCTTGAAAAGCCCTATAAAACGTGGTTTTGAATTCCATGTCCAGTCGTTTTTTTTCCTCCATTTCTTTCTCATCTGCTTTCTTTCCATGTCTCTGCATGGTGGCTGCTTCCCTGAGTTGGTCAATTAGCTTTGTGTGGTAGACTTCCTACTAGGGACAGTGGTTCAGCCTCCCCGGTTACCTGAGGTGGATATGGGCTGCACAGTCTTGCTGAAGTTAAGCTCAGGTTAATCGTTGTTAGCACTTGGAGGGGTTGACCTCCAGGCCAATTGTCTGTGAAGCTCAGCTGTGCTCAGGTTGGATGGGCGGAGTCTCTGGGCCAAGCAGACAGCGTTAGCTCCGCCCTATGCGGCCCCAGGGACTCCGTGCTGGGGGCGATGGCTGCCAGCACCTCTGAGAGAGAGCCGCTGTGGAGCTCCACCGGCTGCTGGGGAATTCAGACTCTCCCCAAATGAGTCTGCACGCCCAATGTCTCACCCAGGGTCGTAAAACAAAGCAGTCTGATGGTTTTCCGAATGAGAAAGCAAGTCGCAGAGAGCGAATGAGAAAACAAGTCGCAGATCGCTCTCTGCGCGGTCACGCAGCTGAGCTGTTTGGGTAAGCTGCCTTCTCCACAAGCCGGGAGAGCCCTGCAGCACCTGAGCTTCGGCGTGCCCTCCCACTGTCCAGTTTTCACCCCGTATGATAGTGGGTTCCCTGGACTTCCCCCAAAGCTGGAGAATCAGTCCAGTGGGACGTCTTTGTCTCCCCGTTTGAGAAAACTGGCTGGTTTTCAGCCGCCCGCCCTCTCCGCTGGCGCGCGCTCCAAACCTCTCTCCGCACGAATCTTTCAACGTTGTCCGCCACTCCTTTGAGTCACAGTGTCTTATCTTCACTTTTATTTGTGGAATTTTCACTCGGCGAGCTTTCTGGTGATTCTGGAAGGTGTTTGTTCTTTCATTAAGTTGTAGTATTAAAATTGTTGAGTATGACGGCAAGATAGGTGTTTTACCTATACCGCCATCTTGGTTCTCCCTTGATTAATCTGGAAACATTATTTTTAAATTAAAAGATGAAAACCCCAGAGGTAAACTATAGAGTAGAATGCATAATTACATGAATTTCTGAACTACAAGGAGGCTTCAACCTAATGAAGGAGTTGTCTGACAAATGACCGTAGATACCACCTGTGAGCTTTCTGCTTCTTGACTTGGGCCTTCTTTACCTGTCTGAGGTTCACTTTCTTTGTGAAATCAGAATAATTTGTCTTGTGTATATATGGCAGGAAACAAATTTGCATCCTGTCGCTGCACACACAAGATATGCACCAGTCCCCAGTCCCTTTTCTGCATTTCCAGAGTCTCCAAATCCCTGAGTCACACATTTTTACAAAGATTTATAAAAGTGATTGATTTACAGAGAGAGAGAGAGGAGAGAGAAAGGACGGGAGGGAGGGAGACAGAGGAGAGAGAGAAGTGGGGGAGAGAGAAAACTGGTATTTCTCCCCTTCTCATAAGGATTCCATTCATGTTGCATTAGGTCTCACACTTATGACCTCATTTAACCCTAATGATAAAATACAGTCACATGGGGCCTGGCCATTGTGGCTCAATGGTTGAGTGTTGACCCATGAGCCAAGAGGTCACTGTTTGATTCCCAGTCAGGCCAAATCCCTGGGTTGTGGGCTCGACCTCCAGTACTGGGCATTAGGAAGCAAAATCAATAAAATATATATTATATTTAAAAAAAGGAAGCAACTGATTGATGCTTTTTTAATAAATGTTTCCATCTGTATACTTCTCCCTTCCTCTCAAAAAGCAATAAAAACATATTAAAAAATAAATGAATAAGTACAGCCACATGGGGTGTCAGGCCTGCAATATATGAATTTGGGGGGAGAGTTCAGTCCTTAACACCAGGTGACTTAACAAAGATGTTTTTTTAAAGTCCCCAGGTGACAGCTGCTTAGAAAGATGAACATTTAACCTCCTTGTTTATACTCGGTTCCATTTCCATTCTACCATGATTCCTTCCAACCACATTGTGTTTTTTTTTTCCATCTAGAGGGCAAAGGCTTTGGTGACGTCCTTGAGTATTTAATGGACCCCAGAAAGAAAGAGAAACTGCATTGTCTGCTGAGTGATGAATCCTGGGAGAGATTTGTGGCTAAGGCAGAGTTGTCCAGGTAACCTTCAGGAGATGCCTGTATCATCACCCCGATCTGCCCTGCATCCAGATTCCTCTGGCAGGCACAGTCCTCCAGGGAGGATCCTGTGCTTGGGGTTGAACAAGTTCCTACTCAACAGTCCCTGAGCAACATTTTCTTTGTATCATTCGTTGGCAGAGATCGGCCCCAAGTAGAGAAGAGATGAGGCCTGAGGGGAAGGTTAGGTGACCTTGGGCAGGTTACTAAACCACTCTCTCTCTTATTCATCTGTTCAATATTATTGTGAAGAATATAAGGTAATAAGTGTAAACTGTTTAGCCTAAAAACTGACTCATGGTAGGTGGGCAGTTGCCATGAACTTTTAAAACGATGCTGGGAATAGACTGGGCCCAATGGTCTTCTTGCTGAACGTGAGAGCCACACAGGACTTCCTGTGAGACAAGCCAGAAAATTCCTGGCACAGTTTTTGTCCCTGGGGATTGTGGCTAGAGAGCCTGCTCTCCCTAAGAAAGGGATTGTACAAACTGTGCAGGGTCCTGTTGGCCTGGAAAGCAGAGAGCTGGAGTGAAGCTGCACCGTGTTGGTTTGAATTCTGACTGTATCTCTGCCTGGCTCTGGGGCTCTGGGCTTATGTCATCTCCCTCATCAATGAAATAGCAAGTCAGTCTGATAGGACTATGGTGAAGGTCTAGAGCTGAACACAGGGTCAAGGGCGAGGAAGCAAGTGCAGTCATCCTGTCTGGAGACACTGAGAGGCTTGGAGCAGGTCAGAGCCCAGGTTTTGGATGGAGGGAGGGTGGTCCAGGAGGGAGGACTGGTAGGAATGCTTGGCAGCGGGGCTGGGACTAGAGTGAGGCAGCTGAGGCACCTGGGCACAGGGCTGAGGAGGCTAGCGGCCTAATGGAGGGCCCAATGGGGGGTGGTGGGGGCACATTTCTTCCTTCCCTGATTTGATCCCCTCTCTGCTAGGGGCAGAGGGCCCTGAGTGATTATGTCCTCCAACCCTGTCTGTAAGCAAGAAGGCTCCTCACCTCCCTGTGGGACCCTCTTCTCTTCTCCATGGAGTAGCCCTGACCACAGGGAAGGCAGTGTGGCTTAGTGAGCCCTTCCAGTCAGAATGGGGGATGCCAATGTGGTGTAATCTGAGGGATTCTGAGTAGATGCACACGTTCCCACCACAGAGGACAGGGCTTCCTGCACCAGCTCATCCAAATCAGGGGTCTCAGCCTTAGCGATTCATGCAGCTGCCTTGGTTAATCCCCTGTCCTTCATTATTACAGGGATGAGGCAGATGCACTCTATGCAGACTTGAGCCAGCTGGAAGCACTCATGGCTGTGGAAGAGCAGGAGCATAGGGAAATGTTTACGAAGCAGTTTCCTCAGGTGAAACAGGACCTTGAGGAGTGCATACGGAAGCTCTATGCACTTGCTGATGAAGCTGACAAAGTGCACAGGGACTGCACCATCGCCCAGGTAGCGGCCGCTTCCACTGGCGCTGTTTCTAGCATTCTGACAATTGCTGGCCTGTGTCTGGCACCTGTGACAGCAGGGGTTAGTCTGGTGCTTTCAGCAACTGGCGTAGGACTGGGGGCAGCAGCTGCTGTGACCAGTGTGACTGCCAGCATTGTGGATTACTCAAAGGATGCGTCAGCTAAAGCCAAAGCCAGCCGCCTAGTGTCAAGGGACAGCGACAAAGACATGGTTGCGGAGGTTCTACGTCGCTACAAACCCAAAATTGCATTCTTAGCACACAAGTGCTTCCATTCCCTGCAAGGCATTGTGAAGAATGCCCGGGCCTTCAAGCTGGCCAAGTCCAATCCTCTCTTAGCAGCCAAGGCCACGAGCTTCTTGCGCACGGGGACAGTCTCAGCCCGAAGCGGCAAGCAGCTGCAGAAAGCTTTTGGAGGCGCTGCTCTGGCCATGAGCAAAGGAGCCAGGGTGTTTGGCGCAGCCTCCGCGGGTGTGTTCCTTCTCATGGATGTAGCGGACCTAGTGAAAGAGTCAAAGCACTTACACGAGGGCGCAAAGGCTCAGTCGGCGAAAGAGTTGAGGCAGCAGGCCCGGGAGCTGGAGAGGGGGTTGGAAGAACTTACCTCTATTCACAAAAGTCTACAGGAGGCGGAGCTGGAGCGGCTCAACAAGCAGTTCCGCACGGAGATGGAGGACCTCATGAGCTCCAAGAAGGACGTGGGCAGGAGTGTGAGTACCTGGAGGGGCCCCGAGGGGCAGCACAGAGGGTTAGCGGGGGATCGGACACTGAGCCCTCTGGGACCCCTTGTCCCTCTGCTTTTGACTCGGGTTTCCTCGGTGGCAGGTCCCCGAGCTGGAGAAGTCTAAGCGGGCCCTGGAGCAGCAGGTGGAGGAGATGAAGACTCAGCTTGAGGCGCTGGAAGATGAGCTTCAGGTTGCCAAGGTGCAGCTGGAGGTGAACCTGCAGGCCATGAAGCTCGAGTGGGATGAGCAGAGCAAGGAGAAAGAAAAGCAGCTGGTCAGACAGGTGCGTGTGGCTCTCCCGCTCCAGGGTCAGGGCCCTCTCGGCCTCTGGGCAGAGGTGAGCATGGAATCCCCCACCCCACCAGGTTTCCAGCAGATGTCCCCTCTCCTTCCTCTGCCTGGATGGTGGAAGGCTCCCTGGCCATGTCTTCCAGTCCTCTGTCCTTTAAGTGGGGGAATCACCGGGCATATCAGGATTTTTTCTGTTAGTAATTCTCATTGGCTACTGGAGGCCCCCTGGATCCACAGAGCTAGGCCAAACAGATATGGGCGCAGAGCCGGAGTCGGGTCTGTGTGTGGGTCCGGCCTCCTGAGCTGTCGGCATCTCCCCAGGTGCGGGAGATGGAGGCAGAGCTGGAAGACGAGAGGAAGCAGCGCTCACTGGCTGTGGCCCATGGGAAGAAGCTGGAGGTAGACCAGAAGGACCTGGAGGGCCACATCGACTCGGCCAACAGAAACCGTGTTGAAGCCATCAAACAGCTGCGGGAGCTGCAGGTGAGGTCAGGCCCAACCACAGCAGATCTGGGCGCACGCGGTGGTGCCGGGCTCAGCGTGGGGCTGGGAGTCCAGTGGGGTGGCCAGTGCATGCGGATGATTGCTGCCTTCCCCTGTCCGGGGACGGTCTTGGTGCCCTTAGCCCGTCTCACAGACGGGGACTCGGGCCAGTGGTTGAGGGGAAACAAACAGTCTGAAAGCTGCTTGACCAGGATCTTCAGGATTAAAACAGACAGCAGGAGAAGAAGAAAGGAAATGTGCTTCTGTGTGAAGTCAGATAAGGGGAGAGGGTAGGGGGGATGGAGGGAAGGATGAATGGTGCCAGAGCACTGCATTCAGCCAACAGGGAGTTCAGTTGTAGGAAGTGAAACACTGACTACATGAGTCCTATGGACACGGTGACTGACACCGTCTAGACTAGAGTATGCTTCATAGATCCTGGTCAGCAAGTGTAAGATGCTGTAGAGTGAAGGAACATTTCCCTTTTGTTACTATTTTACCCTTTTAGTTAATCTGGTTTTCTGTGCTGTGAAGGTGAAAAGCAGCCCCAGCTCCTATTGGCCATGGACGGGGAGGGGAGTTCAGAAGTGTGAGGTGGGGTGGGCAGGACTTGGGCGGGGCGGGGGGGCGGAGTTCAGAAGTGTGAGGTGGGGTGGGCAGGACGTGAATGCCTGCTAGGGTCATGGTGGAGGTACCAAGCATCTCCTCCCGCCGCCCCTCCCCCACAGGCCCAGATGAGGGACTACATGCGAGAGCTGGTTGACATTGACATGAACACTTCCTGTGAGGAGATCCTGGCAGAGGCCAAGGAGAAGGAGAGAAACTGAAGAGCATGGAGGCCGAGATGAGTCTGCTGCAGGCGGTGTTCCAGGCTCAAGGGGACACTCAGGGTCGCTGCTCCACTGGGCCAGCTTTGGGCAGAGCTTAAAACAAGCCAGGGGAACTCCAGGGATTCATTGGGGGTGGTTATTTTTTGTTGCTTTTAGTTTTTTGTGTGTTTTTTTGGTTTATTTCTTTTTTTAAATATATATATATATATATTTGTTATTGATTTCTGAGAGGGCGAGAGAGAGTGAAATAGATAAAAAAAAGTTCAGAGGGAATCATTGATCTGCAATCTCCTACACACCCCACACTGGGGATGGAGCCCGCAACCTGGGGATGTGCCCTGACCGGGAATCAAACCGTGACGTCCTGATTCATAGGTTGATGATCAACCACTGAGCCACACCAGCCAAGCTAAATGCTATTATTTTTAAAGACTGGGGGGTGGGGGCACAGAAGAGAGGCTGGTAGTGCCCTGGCAGCAGCTTTGGAGATGTCCGATGGTGTGGCTTTCACAGCCCCCACTGCAGTCCTGCCCGCCACTCCCCACCCCTTCTGTGCTGGAAACTTGATGATTTTGAGGCTCTCTCCTCTCGTCCTTTGTGCTGGGCAGAGTACCTCCACTTATCATCATTAATGGAGATAAATTACTGTATCTCCTCTTTTAAATTGATACCCAAAATTTGTGAACCTTCAGAATGTGCCCAGTTCGCATACACATTGTACGTTCATAGAAATTAAACACGGTGCATTGATCTTGAGTTCAACACAAAAATACTAACACTATGCGTCTGAGTTTAATCACCCTTCTTCTCAGTCCTGACCCTCCTACACTGACCTTGTTCCTCACTTGGGGTCCAATTCTGCCACCTGAGGACAGACGAGGAGGCTGTCCCCTGGGTGATGCTGGCAGCCTGGCAACAAGGGCTGAGGCCAGTGGCCACTTCCCGTGAGGTGGCAGGTGCTGCTGGCATGGAGAGCAGTGCCCTGCGCTCTGCAGCCCAAGCTGCCGTCGGTAAACCACTCTGATGACAGCACCAGCCCCCTGGGCTACGTGCTCCCTGCCCACCCCACTGCCCTATAAACAGGAGAAAGACAGGCAGACAGGGGCCCTGTTCTGGACACAAAGCTCTTGGTGTCCAGCGTGTCTGAGCCAAGCTCCCTTCCCCCCGTGTTGGAGAGACTGGGCCGGGCTGGGGTGAGGTGCTGGCTGAGTGCCCCCAGCTGGTGACTCCTCCAGCCTCCTCCTGAAAGGTGCCCACACGGTGCCTGGCATGCACTCAGCCCGGCGTCCCTTCTGTTTTGAGACTTTCCTGTGTGACCGCAGCACTGGGCTTCCAATAGAAAGATCTGTTTTCAAGAGGAAAGGGGGCAGGAGAGGGAACACCCAGCTTTTGTCTGCCAACGCCCACGAACCTGTGCTCCCACAGACGGCCATGACCATCAGGAATGGCCTCCTCGGACAGCTCGGCGTGATTCCGAGGCACTGACCCTGCCATCAGGGACAGGTTCAGAGAGGCCTGATCTAAAGGGTCCGGGCAGTCGCGGACACAGTGACCTAAGATCTCTCCCAGGTGCCAGGAAAGCACACCCGGAGGGGACTGTGCACTCTGGGAGGGGGAGATGGCAAAGGGCTTCTCAGAGGAGGTGATCCCAGAGCTGGGCTTTGAAGGATGAGCATGTTGTTCCAGGTGGGAGAAGCAGGTGCTCCTGGCAGAAGGACCTACAAGAGCAAATGTCTGGAAACTGCCTGGGTGGGGCCTGCAATAGGAGCAGGGGCCAAGGCAATGCAAGGAGGCAGTGAGCATGTGCTGTGCTCAGGGATGTGCTCATCGCTGGGGACAGAAGGGTGACTAAGGGGACATTTGGGGGCCTGTGGGGGAGGATGAGGAAGGGTGGGTCTGGGGACAAGCCCATGGGGTAGAGGGAGTAATATGTCCAGGATCCCCCGTCTGTCTGTGGCAGGTCTTCCTTCTAGAAACCTGAGGAAGGCTGGATGAGCTGAGTGGAGAAGGATCTGGGAGGTCAGACCAGGGGTTGTTCCTGAAACGGATCAGCAGGCAGGGCGGGACTGGCCCACTGAGCTTCTCAGAACCTCGGCATTTACTTTCAGTTTTCCTTTCCAAGTACTTTGGACCTAGAAGGTGTTTGTGAAGGCACAGCTGCGGAGTGGACTGCACCGCTAAGAACAAGTGGGTCTTGTTTCAAATCTTCCAGAGGGAGATTCTCGGTAAGTTGGGAGGGTATGAGGGCCTCCCCCATCTTCTCATTCTCACACATTCCAAGACAAGGATATTGTCACTATTGTGTAGATGAGGGAAACCAAAGTGGGTGGGGGTTTGGGGTGGTGGTGGTGGTGGTGGTGGTGGTGGTGGTGATGGGCCCAAAGGCACATGTAAGCAGTGACAGAGCTTGGATTGGAACTCAGTTTTGTCTGAGGTTCCTCCCTACCCCAGTACCCCTAAACAGAGGAGAGGAAGGGGATATTACACAGGTGGGTTCATATCCTCCCTCCAGCTCAGTTCAGACCTGGACTCCCTGAGAGGGGCACCAGTGACCACAAAGTAAGGGGGTATGGAGGGTTGTGGAGGAAGCAGAGGAGGTGGATGTGGGGGGATGTGGAGGAAGTAGAGGAGGTGGAAGTGAAAGTGCAAGAGGGGGAGCAGAAATGTTGGGGAACGGTGGGTGAATATGAGCCTCTGTTCCTTGCGGCCTGGCTGCCCTGAGGCTGCCTTCAGGGGCTGCTGCTGAGGCTGATGGATAAAGGATTGCCAAATCTCGACGTTGTTTCACCCTTCCTTTCAGCTTAGTTCTGGGCCTTGTGGGAAACTGAGGCCTTGAGCGGGGATGACTTGCCCCGGGTGCCACATTGAGACACTGGGCAGGAGGGTGGCAGGCTGTGCCTCCCGGCTCTTGGCTCACCTTGTTCATAACTGTGTGGGACGGGAGACGTTAGAGGTGGTCCTGTGTGTCTGAGCTGAACGAGTCTGAGCCCAGACTCCTGTGTCTATAGCAGTGACACCTGGGAGCTGTTGTGTTATTGAAACCACATCTCCCTCCTTAGCCACCAGCACCAGGCAGAGTGGGCCTCTACTCTGCTTTCAGGAGCTGCCTGACAGTGGGCAAGGCTCTTCCCTGAGAATGATTTGTTCCTGTGTCTCCCCATGTTTAAGAGTTTGGGTTCAGTCTCTCCATGTTGATCTGTAGGCTCCTGTGTACTGTGGACAGGGAGTCATCTGTGGGCTGTGGACCTGCTGCACACAGTGGCCGGCCTCTCATGGCTGCCCTGGCTGAAGGTAGCCTTTGCAGTCTTTAATTGTTAAGAAGTCAAGTCAATCAAAGTTTCCATTTATGGCTTCTGTGATTGGTGTCTTGATTACCTGTTTCTGCAATTCAACATGAGTTTTCACATTCCCAAACTCCCCCACGTTTACAGTTCTCCTTTTCATTTACATTTATATTCCTTTGGGATTGATTGATTTTGGAGGAAGTTTTGTGTTTCTTTGTTTGATCAATCCTCAATGGAGGATATTTTTTTTCCATTGACTTTTAGAGAGAGTGGAAGGGAGGGAGGAAGGAAGGGGGAGAGTGAGACAAACATTGATGTGTGAGAGATGCATCAATTTGTTACCTCCCACATCTGCCCTGCGCCCTGACCTGGTTCTGGGATATACTCTGCACCCGAGGTCCGTGCCCTTGACTGAGAATCAAACCCTCCACCCCTCAGTGCACAGGCTGACGCCACACCTACTGACCCACACCAGCCTTGTGGAAGCTTTTTGTTTCTTCTTCCTCCTCTTCTTCGACTGCACCTGTGTCTTCTTCCTAATGCAGGACATATTTAATGGGTACCTACAGCCTTCAAGGAGCCTCTGGTGCAGGAGTGGGAGAGACTGGGGTTAAGTGTCAGAATCAGTTGTTCACATTCCTCTTTTCCTCTTTCTCCTCATATAAAAATGTGATGGCTGCGAGAAGGAGACAGGAGGAAATACACGGAACTCTCAGAAAGCTGACAGAAGTGTAAGAAGTACATTAAATCAGTGCGGAAAATGTGTGAAATCTGAGTCATAGTTTTTTCACCAAGATCAACAAGAAAACCAAAATGAGTGACTCTGTTGCGAGTGAAAGTGGGGTTTGCTGTGTGGTTGAGTGGCTGGTGTTCTGTGTTCCTGCCACGGGACAACCAGGTAGAGCCATCAGTGCCAGGAGTCCCGGGCGTGCCCAGGGTCAGGAGGGGCAGCAGACAATAGACCTGGCCCTGTGTTTATAGATACAAATGGTACACAATGGTTATTGGAAGAATGTGAGTCATTATTTGTAAAATCTTAGAGCATGCCCGGGCAGAACAAAGATCATGCAGGTCGACCTCCTTATTATTAGCTATTAATATACCGACAAATTCCTTGGCTCACTGTGTCAGGCAGGTCTCAGGAGGGGTACTTGATAAATGCTGTTTTGCTTCTGAAAATAACGCTACAGACAATCAACATTTCCTTTCTTCCCTGGGCTCCAAGGAAAGATAGTCCAGACTGACCTGAGAGAATCTTCTCCAGAAAGGTCTGTTTCCATCATGATAGTTCATAGAACAGAAATGACCCAGAGTGTTTTATTATTCTTGATTTGGGATTGAGAGAGAGAGAGAGAGAGAGAGAGAGAGAGAGAGAGAGAGAGAGAGAGAGAGAGAGAGAGAGAAGAGAGAGAGAAACATGGATTGCTCCAGCCAGGGCGAGAGTGTGTTTTCACAATGAAGCCCACAAGACCCGACTGCCTCCCCTTTCCCTGCCCATCCCGTTTTGGGGAAATTTGGCCTCAACACAGAGCCCATGATTACAGTATGGCCCCATCCCAATGGTCACCAAGACAAGTTGGCCTCTGATATAGCCTAGGAAAGAGCCCTCCTAGTGCTGTGAGACCACGCTGTCCAACCAAAAGGCTGGTCATCCGTGCATCCTTCACCCTGACTTGGGTGAGAAATGGATTCTATGAAAAATATAGATGATCATAAATTCCTAACTGGGCAGGTCATGGTGAGTGGTCACACCCCAGGCTTATCCTTCTCAGTAAAAGGGTTGTTTTCCTTAACCAAGCCTGTCCATTGTTTCTGTGCGTCCAGGTGAACACAGCTTAGAAGTAACCACTCTCAAGAGAGCACAATCTTGCCTGGCCAGTGTTGCTCAGTGGGTGAGTGTTGGCCCGTGAATGAACAGGTGACCAGTTTGTTTCCTAGTCAGGGCACATGCTCGGGTTGTGGGCTCAAAACCCAGCAGAGGGCATGTAGGGGACAGCCACTGGATGCTTCTCTCTCATCAATGTTTCTATCTTTCTCTTCCATTCCCTTCCTTTCTGAAAGTCAGTAAAAACATTTTTTAAAAAGAGACCACACTTTTGTTGACTGTCCTGTAATCCAATCCCCACCTGCATTCTCCCAAATTCCTGTACCTTCCTTACATCCCCTCCTCCATTTCTCCTTCGAGAATCTGTGACTCTCCAGAGCACTTTAGATCTTGTGTAGTTTGGCTCAAATAAACTTTCCCAAAAATCCTTAAAAATTTTTCAGCCTTAAAAAGGAAGAGTATTCTGTCCCATGTTCCAACATGCATGACCCTTGAGGACACTATGCTAAGTGAAATAAAGCAATCCCAGGAAGAGAAACATTGTGTGATTCCACTGAAATGAAGCACTCAAATCCGTAGAGTGGAGAGTTGAATGGCAGTTTGCCGGACCTGGAAGGTGGGGAATGGGGATTAATGGGTACTGAGTTCTGTTTTATAACATGAAGAGAGTTCTGGAGACTGGTTGCACACCAGTGTAAATATAATTTAGCACTATTGAACTCTATCCTTAAAAGTGGGTAAGATGGCCCTAACTGGTTTGGCTCAGTGGATAGAGCATCAGCCTGCAGACGGAAAGGTCCCAGGTTGGATTCCGGTGAAGGACATGTACCTTGGTTGTGAGCACATCCCCATTAGGAGGTGTGCAGGCCGCAGCTGATTGATGTTTCTAACTCTCTATTCCTCTCTGTAAAAAATCAATACAACATATTTTTTAAAAATGACAAGAAATAAAAAATGTTTAAAAATGGTAAGGTGTTAAATGTTACGTTTTAAAAAGATGTGTATGTGTGTATGTTTAAAAAGTACTATGAGCAGAAGGGAGCAAAGCTGTGGAGAACTCTATTGGTACACCAGAAGGCCAGAATGGAACGACTTCAAAGAGAACTTGAGATTCAAAAGAAAAAGCTGGATAAACTAAAATCTGAGGTCAATGAAATGGAAAATAATCTAACTCGAAGGCGCCTGAAAAGATCGAATTCCATGTCCCAAATACCTTCAGACCACATTTTAATCCCAGCGCTATTCCTAACTTTTATGACAATATTGGATTTGTAGGTCCTGTGCCACCAAAACCCAAAGATCAAAGGTCCACCATCAAAACACCAAAGACCCAAGATACAGAAGATGATGAGGGGGCTCAGTGGAATTGCACTGCCTGTACTTTTTTGAACCATCCAGCCTTAATCCGCTGTGAACAGTGTGAGATGCCAAGGCATTTCTGAGCCAGCAGGCCTTCCATCTTCTCCAAAACCACATCTGAAGTTCAAGAAACTAGTCTGTCATCAGGGGGAAAGTTTCACTGCTACTTAGGATTTTGTCAAATTGAAGGTGTGACAAGATGATGTTGTGCTAATGTTCAGTGTCAGCCCACGGATCTAATAATACCTCAGTCTAACATCATGGGCAGTTGGAATTCGTCATATGAAAGGTAATCTGCTGAAAGACTTGGTTGCCCGCTGCCTAACCATGTACAGTGTTACCAGTAGCCCATTACGGATAATTCTCGAAATGTTAATGCCTACGTGTTCCCAATACCTTTTTCTCCCTCATGTCACTACTGAATTTGACAGGAGGAAGGAATAAGATGGCTTTTTTTTAAGCTTTCAGTGAAACACTACAAACGTGAAGAAAAAGAACAAGGGTTAACTATTTAAAAACTTTGCTGCCGCACAGTGCCCACGGATAGGGGAAGAACGTCACAAGTCTGTGGTACTCTTGGCCTTGTCTTTGTCTTCCCTGAACACGTCTCCACTCTGAAGCCAGCATCTGGGGTCTAAAGATGAAAAGGAAAGCAGCATGCATTGTCGTACAGACATGCAGTGAAGTACCCCAAAGCTTTCCTACTGTACAGATCTCTCCAGTCTGCTTTAAGTGATTTCTTTGCTCCTTTATTATTTCCTTATATTTCTATATGTATAGTGTAATAGTCTTTTGTTAACTAATTTTCTTTTTTCCTTTTAGTGATTAAGCACGATCATGTCCCTTTTTAAGCCTTACCTGAAAAAAACAATGCCTTAAAATAAAAAAAAGCATTAATGAAATGAAACTATACACAAAACACCTTCCCTCTACTTACTCTGTGCTTTGCCCCCGTGAGTGCCGATGTTCTGTGAGGACATACAGATGCTGCACAATGAATTGCAAAAAGTATTACAAGACCTTTGTCTGCGAGTCACACTGTAGACGGACTTAGTGGCGGTGACACAGCAGTGTTCTGTCTTCCCCGGGGAAGCTTAACACAAGATCTCTCCAACCCACTGAAAGAGCAACAAGGTTAAACTTGCTTCATCCGCCTGGTGTCCCACGGAACTTCCACAAGAGGTTACTATTGGGAAAGCACAGTTTCAAAACCAGCACCAGCAGCAGTACCTACAGCCACCTTTTTCTTGAGAGAGAAGTTTAAATGCTTTACTGTTGAGGCGATTTGTTTCTAAACCTGACTTGGTGGCAGTATCATGTGTATTTATGAAACAAGGCTAGTCATATTTAGGACAACTGAAGAAAAGCTGGAAAAAAGAAAAACAAGCAAACTTGAACACTGAAGCAACCTCAAGCATCTCTTATTTTCATGATATATTTTTATAAAGAAAATAAATATTCAGATGATCAGGAATGTATATAACTAAATAAAATCAAGAAAAGAAATAACAGTATGCATTTTAAAAGAATTATGAAATTATATGTCAGTGCTTAGAAAATGGGGCTAATGGAAGTGCTGAAATGTAGCAAAAGATAGGAGATGATGTAGACTTGTCACCCATTGTAAATGTTTGCAAATGGATATTTTTTAAATAAACAGGATTATTACAGGTGATCTATATGAATGTCAAAGCCTTGAATTCCAGGTTTTGCACTGTGTATATGTGAAGAAATATGACAATCCTAGTTAATTAGACAGTAGACCCACAGCCCTTACATTTGATGCATTTTGCTTTAAAATAGGCCTTGTTTTTCAGCTTCCTCTGCAGTTCTATGTGAAGATTGATAAATCAGTTTTTACTTGTTTTATTAATAAAATGTAATTTGGATATCTTGAGTTGATGGTTTTGTGATTTAGCTGGGTAAACTATCTTTGTAACAGATAAGTTATTTATAAAAATTAAAAAACTTATATTCTAAAATAAATAAATAAATAAATAAATAAATAAATAAAATAAAAAAATAAAATAAAAAGTACTATGAGCTGGAAGATGGAAAAGATGGTCACCTCATATTCTGTGAGCATAAATGTAAATTGGTGTAATTTGTTTGCATTAGAGTCTGGCTCTAGGCATAAAGGAATTTTTATATGGCGATACCTTCTTTGCCAGTCATTCTATTTATTAAATATCTTAAGGGAAACAATCTCATATGCAGATGAGCTTTTATGCCTGAAGAATTTTTCGGTACTATTTGCACAAAGAACTGAAACAAGGTAAGGTCCACTAGTGAGTGTGGGCAGCAGTGAGGACCGGGCAGCACCAGGCGGGCTGGGCAGGCCACGCAGGCCTGCAGGACCCCAGAGCCTTAGGGCATGAGGGTCTTGCAGAAGCAAGAAGGGTGCAGATTGGGAAGCCACAGCCCCAGGACTTCATCAACACAGAGACTGGGCATCGGGTGCAAGACATCGTTTGGGAATGAGAAGAGTCATTTGAAAGGAACACAGACACAGTAACAAACATTTTTGTATATAAAAGGGAGTGGAGCATAGTCCTCACAAACACGAGACTGGGATCAGGAAGACTTGGGTTGGAGTCCTAGCTCTAGCACTACTGTGAAACTCGGCCTAACCCGAGTTTAGGTGAAAACGGAGACTGTGTGATGGTTTCCTGCACATTCCAAAGGGAGCCACAGTGGTGCCCACCACGTGGAATGTGTGAGAGTATTTGCTGTGGGAACAGGTAAGGAGCCTGTGGTGGACACACCATCAGTATTAGCTTTAGTGATTGGTAAACACCAATGTCCCCAACTCCAAGTCATTTCCAAAACATCCCTTCTCATCTTTCCTCCCCACCTTTCATCCCCACCTTTCCTTCTTAAGCAAGCCCTGCCTATTGTATCTGTGCGTCCAGGTGAACACACCTTAGAAATAACCACTCTCAAGAGAGCACAATCTTGCCTGGCCTGTGTTGCTCAGTGGGTGAGTGTTCCTCCCCACTTTTCCTCCCCACCTTTCCTCCCTACCTTCCCTCCCCATCTTTCCTTCCCGTCTTTCCTCCTCACCTTTCCTCCCCATCTTTCCTCCCCATCTTTCCTCCCCATCTTTCCTTCCTGTCTTTCCTCCTCACCTTTCCTCCCCATCTTTCCTTCCCGTCTTTCCTCCCCACCTTTCCTCCCCATCTTTCGTGTATGGATTTATTGCTTCTTTGGTTTTATTACTCTTCAGCTGTGTGTTTCCTTGACGGATGGTCTTCTTGTGCCCCCACAGGACAACGGGACTGTCACGTGGCTTGCAGTGGGCTGGAGTGAGGTGAGCACCTCCTCTTAAATCGTAGCCAGCAGAGCCTGACAGACAGGGAAACACAGTGGATTGAGTCCATCTTGGCATGTGAGGCCTTCCCTGAAAGAAACACCAGAAATGGAGCCCTTCACTGTTCCCTGTGCTCACCTCTGACCCCACAATTTGTTTTCTCTCCCCAAGGGTGAAGCAACACCTCGTTCTAGCTGAACACGGACTGGTGAGCTCAATGGGAAACTCTGCTGACACCATGACCTCAGAAGCTGACAGGAACTGCCCAGGTAGTCCGCTTCCTCCTCACTAGCTGGTTGCTGCTCATGATCTAGAATTGAGGGAGGCACCACCAAACTGGCTGAAGTTGCCCAGGAATCTAAAACCTCAAAGGGGATTGATGAGTGTCTTCGAAACCCCAAGAAGTCCAAGGGTAGTCCCCTCAACCAGAAGTGTATGTGGGTACCTCCTTCCTGGCTCTCTCCTAAAGCTGCTCACTGCCACTCATCTTCTGCAACTCATACAATGTCTCCAGCGAGGCCAGGACAGCCCGTGGGAGGTGGGAATTTCTTATCCCCTGTACCTGGAACCTGGTAAAAACCTTCCCCTCCAAAGCTCTGCCACCTCCCAGGGCTGTGCTGGGTCCCTGAGCTGTGCTCCCATTTATAAACACCTGTGTACCAGGTGTGACTGTCTCAGGCAGGGACTTCTATTGATCTCACCCACCTACATCCTAGCCACAACTACACAGAAGTAGTGCTCTGGGTTCCCTCCATCTAAACCCTAGGTGTACTTTCTCCCTCATAGGGTGAAGGATGAAAAGGAAAAAACAACTCTCCACCCTCCTCCCCAAATCAGCATTGCATTTTCTAGGCAACCACATCACCCCTCAGGAGAGGATAAAACTTGTTCCTTATCCTCTTGTTGCAGCATAAGGGAGCAGAGGACAGCTCAGAAGCCTGCAGCTCCTGAGCAGGCTCCGGGGTCCCTGAGGAAGGACCGGAGCTGGTGGATTCCTGAGGATAAACAAGATGACCTCTTAACATTTTCTCACATCTACTAATAAAATAAGCTTTTATTTAAAAAAAAAACACACAAAAAAACAAGATGACCTCTTGTTTAAGAAATGGGCCAAGGTGGGGTCAGAGGTGCCCAGGGCAGCTGTGGCCCCTGAGACCAGCCTGGAGGGCGAGAAGTGATACTGATTGATCACAGGATTACGTCTGTGGCTCCAACCCCACCCACCTGAAGACACCCCCTCTACTCCCACCTTGGAGCATCTGTGAGAAGCAGGAAGAACCCTCTTGGCCTCATAGATTTACTCCATCAATGATGTGCGATCTGAAACATTATTTTCAATTAAAAGAAAAAAATCCCAGAGGTAATCTGTGGGATAGAATGCAGAATTCACATGAATTTTCGAACTACAAGGAGGCTTCAACCTAATGAAAGGAGCTGTCTGACAAGTGACCTTGGATGCCACCTGTGAGCTTTCTCTTCTTGGCCTGGGCCTTCTTTTCCTGAGTTTCACTTTCTTTGTCTGTGAAATAAGAACAATGTCTTGTGTGTACATGGCAGAAAACACATTTACATCCTGTTTCTGCACACACAAAATATATACCAGTCCCCAGTGCCTTTTCCAGAGTCTCCAAATTCCTGAGAGTCACACATTTTTAAAAATACTTATAAAAGTTATTGATTTACAGAGAGAGAGAGAGAGAGAGAGAGAGAGAGAGAGAGAGAGAGAGAGAGAGAGAGAGAGTTGTGGGGGAGGGAGAGAACTGGTATCTCTCCCCCTTCTCATAAGGATTCCAATCATATTGCGTTAGGTCTCATACTCATGACCTCATTTAGCCCTAATTATAAAAGACAGTCACAGGGAGCCTATCCATTGTGGCACAGTGATTAAATGTTGACCATGAGTCACTGGTTCAATTCCCAGCCAGGGCAAATCCCTGGGTTGTGGGCTCGACCTCCAGTAGTGGGCATTAGGAAGCAACTGATTGATGCTTTTTTTTTTTTTATCGATGTTCCCATCTGTATACTTCTCCCTTCCTCTCTAAAAAGCAATAAAAACATATCTTACCTAATAATAGACAAACATGTAAATTGACCATACCTCTGTAAGGCCCACAGCCAATCAGAGTGAGTATGCAAATTAGAAGGCCAAAGATGGTGGCCACCATCTGCTCCAGGCATGGAGTTTGCCAGGCAGGGCAGGATGTGCATTATGAGAGGGAAGATGGGGGGCAAAGGGATCTACAGGAGTGGAGTGCTGCAGCGAAGACAAGACTGCAAACTCTGGAGTTTGCAGCAAAGGCAAAGACTGTAGATTCTGGCCAGGGTCTGCAGTGAAGATGAAAATGGCAGACTCCAGCTGGAGCCTACAGATAAGATGAAGATGGCGGACTCAGGCTGGAGTCTGCAGCAATGACGAAGAAGGCAGACTCTGGCCAGAGCGAGGCCTGGGTCCCAGGTGCTGGAGGAAAACTGGTGCTGGAAGCCAAGGGAAGGAAGGCCTATTGCACGAATCTCTTCATGCAGCGGGCCTCTAGGTAAAAAATAAATGAGTAAGTACAGTCACATGGGTGTCAGGCCTGCAATATATAAATTTGGGAGGATAGTTAAGTCCTTAACACTAGGTGACTCACCAAAGTACCCCAGATTTTTTTTTAAGTCCCCCAGGTGACAGCTGCTCAGAAAGATGAACATTAACCTCCTTGTTTATACTCAAGTCCGTTACCATTGTACCATGATTCCTGCACACCACATTGTTTTTTCTTTCCGTCTAGAGGGCAAAGACTTTGTTGATGCCATTGAGTATTTAATGGACCCCAGGGACAAGGAGAAACTGCATTCCCTGCTGAGTGATGAATCCTGGGAGAGATTTGTGGCTGGGGCCGAGTTGTCCAGGTAAATGCCAGGGGATGCGTATATCGTCACCCTGATCTCCCC
Organism: Antrozous pallidus; assembly: GCA_027563665.1. NCBI lineage: Eukaryota > Metazoa > Chordata > Mammalia > Chiroptera > Vespertilionidae > Antrozous > Antrozous pallidus. The sequence goes on along the minus strand of CM050513.1, from coordinate 111,469,944 downwards.
TGCATCTAGATTCCTCTGGCAGGCACACTCCTCCAGGGAGGATCCTGAGCTTGGGTTGAAGAAGTTTACAGAAAGGAAGGGAGAGGGAAAGAGAGCCAGAAACATCAATGAGAAAAAAACATGAATCAGCTGCCTCCTGCACACTTCCTACTGAGTATGTAGGTACATGCCTTTACTGGAATCAAACCTGGGACCCTTGAGTCCGCAGGATGACGCTCTATCCACTGAGCCAAACTGGCCGGGGCAATTATCTGTTCTATTTCATTGTGAGGAAAGTAAGATAATGCTTGTGAACAGTTTCCCGTGGTCAGCAAACTGTGGCTCGCGAACCACTTGCGGCTCCTTCGCTCCTTGAGTGTGGCTCTTCCAAAAAAATACCACAGCTTGGGCGAGTTTATTTTGAAGAAGTGGCATTAGAAGAAGTTTAAGTTTAAAAATTTTGGCTCTCAAAATAAATTTCAATTGTTGTACTGTTGATATTTTGCTCTGTTGACTAATGAGTTTTCTGACCACTGGTCTAGCCTAATGACTGACACATAGTAGGTGGACAGTTGACATGAAGTTTTAAAAAGATTATGGAAATAGAAAGGGCCCACAGGCTGCAACTGGTTTGGCTCAGTGGATAGAGCGTCGGCCTGCGGACTGAAAGGTCCCAGGTTCGATTCCGGTCAAGGGCATGTGCCGTGGCTGCTGGCACATCCCCAGTAGCGGGTGTGCAGGAGGCAGCTGATCGATGTTTCTCTCTCATTGATGTTTCTGACTTTCTATCCCTCTCCCTTTCCTCTCTGTGAAAAATCAATAAAAAAAAAAATATATATATATATATATATATATATATATAATTTATTTATTTATTTTTTAATATATTTATGTCCTACTACATTTTATTTATTTATTTATTTATTTTTAAATTTTTTAATCTTTATTGTTCAGTTTATTAATTACATTGTTTCCCCTTTTTATCCCCCTATAGCTCCCCTCCACCCTGTACCTATCCCACCCTCCACCCTCACCTCCCCCTCCCCACTGACCTCTCCCATTGTTGCAAGATTTTTGTCCAGTCTCTTGCTGCACTTCCCACAACCATTTTCTCCCCAAGAATTGTCAGTCCATTCCCTCCCTATGTCCATGTCTCTGTTATATTCACCAGTTTATCCTGTTCAACAGCCTATCAATTCACTTGATTTTTATGTCCATTTGTTGATAGATGTGTATTTGTTGTTCATAATTTTCATCTTTACCTTTTTCTTCTTCCTCTTCTTAAAGAATATCTTTCAGCATTTCATATAATGTTGGTTTGGTGGTGATGAATTCCTTTAGCTTTTTCTTATCTGCGAAGCACTTCATCTGACCTTCAATTCTGAATGATAGCTTTGCTGGATAGAGTAATCTTGGCTGTAGATTCTTGCTGTTCATCACTTTGAATATTTCTTGCCACTCCCGTCTGGCCTGCATGGTTGCTGTTGAGAAATCCGCTGACAATCGTATGGGTGCTCCCTTATAGGTAACCAACTGTTTCTCTCTTGCTGCTTTTATTATTCTCTCTTTGTCTTTTGCTCTTGGCATTTTAATTATGATGTGCCTTGGTGTGGTCCTCTTAGGGTTCCTATATATTGGGGTTCGGTGTGCTCCTTGGACTCCTAAGTCAATTTCTTTCACCAGGTGTGGGAAGTTTTCAGTCACTATTTCTTCAAATAGGTTTTCATTGTCTTGCTCTCTCTCTTTTTCTGGCACCCCTATAATTCGGATGTTGGTATGCTTGAGGTTGTCCCAGAGGCCCCTTACCCTATCTTCAATTTTTTGGATTCTTTTGGTTTCTTGCTTTTTCAGCTGAGTGGATTTTCCCTCTTTGTATTTTAAATCTTTAACTTGGTTCTTGGGGTGCACCAGAGCACTTTTAGATCTTTGTAGATAATATTTTTTGTTTCAGTCAGTGTATGCTTAATTTCTGGTTGGTCCTTTTTCATATCCTTGAGAGTCTCCTTTATATCCTTGAGGGTCTCCTTCATTTCCTTGTAGGACTCATTCATTTCCACATTGGTCTTGATCATTTCCTTGCAGGTCTCGTTTATATCCTTGAGGGTCTTGTTCATTTTCTTGTAGGACTCATTCATTTCCTTTGTGGTCTTGCTTATTTCCTTATAGGCCTCGACCTTTTGTTGGAGCCTCTTGAAAAACCCTATAACCGTGGTTTTGAATTCCATGTCCAGTCCTTTTTTTCCCTCCATTTCTTTCTCATTTGATTTCTTTCCATGTCGCTGCATGGTGGCTGCTTCCCTGAGTTGGTCAATTAGCTTTGTGTGGTAGACTTCCTACTAGGGACAGTGGCTCAGCCTCCCCGGTTACCTGAGGTGGATATGGGCTGCATAGTCTTGCTGAAGTTAAGTTCAGTTAATCATTGTTAGCACTTGGAGGGTTGACCTCCAGGCCAATTGTCTGTGAAGCTCAGCTGTGTTCAGGTTGGATGGGCGGAGTCTCTGGGCCAAGCAGACAGCGTTAGCTCCACCCTATGTGGCCCTGGGGACTCTGTTCTGGGGGCAATGGCTGCCAGCACCTCTGAGAGAGAGCCGCTGTGGAGCTCCAGCGGCTTCTGGGGAATTCAGACTCTCCCAAAATGAGTCTGCATGCACAATGTCTCACCCAGGGTCATGAAACAAAGCAGACTGACGGTTTTCCGAATGAGAGACAAGTTGGAGAGCGCTCTGTGCTCCGTCACGCAGCCGAGCTTTTCGCGCGCAAGCTGCCTTCTCCACAAGCCAGCAGACCCGGCAGCACCCAAGCTTCGGCGTGCCCTCCCACTGTCCAGTTTTCACCCCGTGTGATAATGGGTTCCCTGGACTTCGCCCAGAGCTGGAGAATCAGTCCAGTGGGACGCCTTTGTCTCCCCGTTCAAGAAAACTGGCCGTTTTTCAGCCACCCGCCCTCTCCGCGGAGCACACTCCAAACCTCTCTCCGCGCGAATCTTTCAACGCTGTTCGCCGCCACTCCTCCGAGTCACAGTGTCTTATCTTCACTTTTATTTGTGGAATTTTCACTCGGCGAGCTTTCTGGTGATTCTGGAAGTTATTTGTTCTTTCGTTAAGTTGTAGTATTAAAATTGCTGAGTATGACGGCAAGATAGGTGTTTTACCTATGCCGCCATCTTAGTTCTTCCCAATAAAATATATTTAAAAAAGAAAGAAAGAAAGGGCCACGCGTCTTCTTGTTGGACAGGGTCCTGCTGGCCTGGAAAGCAGAGAGCTGGAGCGAAGCTGCACCGTGTTGGTTTGAATTCTGACTGTGTCTCTGCCTGGCTCTGGGGCTCTGGGCTTACCTCATCTCCCTCATCAATGAAATAGCAAGTCAGTCTGATAGGACTATGGCGAAGGTCTAGAGCTGAACACAGGGTCAAGGGCGAGGAAGCAAGTGCAGTCTTCCTGACTGGAGGCACTGAGAGGCTTGGAGCAGGTCAGAGCCCCGGTTTTGGATGGAGGGAGGGTGGTCCAAGTGGGAGGACTGGTAGGAATGCTTGGCAGCGGGGCTGGGACTAGAGTGAGGCAGCTGAGGCACCTGGGCACAGGGCTGAGGAGGCTAGCGGCCTAATGGAGGACCAATGGGGGGTGATGGGGGGCACATTTCTTCCTTCCCTGATTTGATCCCCTCTCTGCTAGGGGCAGAGGGCCCTAGGTGATTATATCCTCCAACCCTGTCTGTAAGCAAGAAGGCTCTTCACCTCCCTGTGGGACCCTCTTCTCTTCTCCATGGAGTAGCCCTGACCACAGGGAAGGCAGTGTGGCTTAGTGAGCCCTTCCAGTCAGAATGGGGGATGCCAATGTGGTGTAATCTGAGGGATTCTGAGTAGATGCACACGTTCCCACCACAGAGGACAGGGCTTCCTGCACAGCTCATCCAATCAGGGGTCTCAGCCTTAGCGATTCATGCAGCTGCCTTGGTTAATCCCCTGTCCTTCATTATTACAGGGACAAGGCAGATGCACTCTATGCAGACTTGAGGCAGCTGGAAGCACTCATGGCCGTGGATGACAAAGACATGCCCTCAGCGGACCAGCTGCATGGGGAGAGCTTTATGAAGCAGTTTCCTCAGGTGAAACAGGACCTTGAGGAACACATACGGAAGCTCTATGCCCTTGCTGACGAAGTTGACAAGGTGCACAGGGACTGTACCATCGCCCAGGTGGCGGCCTCTTCCACCGGTGCCGTGTCTGGCATTCTGACCATTGTTGGCCTGTCTCTGGCACCTGTGACAGCAGGGGCTAGCCTGGTGCTTTCAGCAACTGGCGTAGGACTGGGGGCAGCAGCTGCAGTGACTGGTGTGACTGCCAGCATCGTAGAGCACTCGAAAGATGCGTCAGCTAGAGCCGAAGCCAGCCGCCTAGTGTCAAGTGGCATGGACACAGAGGAGGTGGTTGTGAAGTTTCTACGCCTCAGCACACCCAAAATTGTTGACTTAGCACAGAAGTGCTTCCATTCCCTGCAAGGCATTGTGAAGAATGCCCGGGCCTTCAAGCTGGCCAAGTCCAATCCTCGCTTAGCAGCCAAGGCCACGAGCTTCTTGCGCACGGGGACAGTCTCAGCCCGAAGCGGCAAGCAGCTGCAGAAAGCTTTTGGAGGCGCTGCTCTGGCCATGAGCAAAGGAGCCAGGGTGTTTGGTGCAGCCTCCGCGGGTGTGTTCCTTCTCCTGGATGTAGTGGACCTAGTGAAAGAGTCAAAGCACTTACACGAGGGCGCAAAGGCTCAGTCGGCGAAAGAGTTGAGGCAGCAGGCCCGGGAGCTGGAGAGGAAGTTGGAAGAACTCACCCGAATCCACAAACGTCTACAGGAGGCAGAGCAGGAGCGGCATAACAAGCAGTTTTTGTTTTGATTGGTTTTGTTTTTGCTTTGTTTTGTTTTGTTTTGTTTTTTATATTTTAATCTTTATTGTTCAATTTCTTAATTACATTGTTCCCCCTTTTTTTTTCCCTATAGCTCCCCTGGACCCGGTACCCATCCCACCCTTCGCCCTCACCTCCCTGCCACTGTCCTCTTCCATAGGTGCATGATTTTTGTTCAGTCTCTTGTAGCACCTCCCACACCCCTTTTCTTTCCAAGAATTGTCAGTCCATTCCCTCTGTATGCCCATGATTCTGTTATATTCACCAGTTTATCCTGTTCATCAGATTTTTAAAAAATATATTTTTATTGATTTTTTTGCAGAATAACTTATAATTAATAGTAGTACATGTTTTCCTTTCCCCCTCTCCCTTATCTTCCCCCCAGCCTCCCCTACCCCCCAGCACATATCCCCACCCACCCCCATCCCGCCCCAGTGTCCTTCATTCACTGGTTATGCTCATATGCATGCATACAAGTCCTTCAGTTGATCTCCCCCAGCATCGACCTCCCATCCACCCAAGCCTTCCCCCTGTAGCTTGACAGCCTGTTCAAGGCCACCCTGCCTCTATATCAATCACTCTCCCCTGTTTCTTTTCTTCAAAAATATCTTGCCTCTGCATACTAGAAATAAATGTATAAGAACAAAAAATGTTTCAGTCTCAGTTTCAATGTCCAACTGTTCTGAGTCCCAGTTTCAGTGTCAAATAATTCTTTATGTGTACATGTCAGCAATGGTATCCAGATGGTGGACACATCGTGGCAATGCAAGATCCATCCTCCCTGGTTTGGTCCTGGGCTGCCTGCAGACACGCACAGCTGCTGACTGCTAGCATGGCAAGGTGTCGTCAATGTCCCCCATCTCTGGACCATCCTCGTGACTGGAACAGACCCGTCAGTTCCTCACAGTCACAGGAACCCACATGGTCTTGGAGTTGTTCTCTGAAAACACACAAACACATTCTAAACCAAAAGTTAACAAAGGGATCCTCTCTGCAAAATAGACTTGGGATTCTTTTTAATTTTTGCCTAAATGATTTTCCTTTGGCTTATTTTGACACCATGTGTGTTTTTTCATGGGTGTCCTGCAGTTGGTTCACAAATGGAATTTACTTTTCTGGAGTAAGAATTTTCTACATATGTTTTACTTACTCGATATTTTTTTCCTTACATGATATTACCCCACTGCCCCCTCCCCTTTTTTGATTAATGGGGCTTTTGGAAATTTTATATTGCAGTTTTGGTAATTTTAAATTTTAATTTTTGCACACAAATATGACTGCTTTAGGTTCTTTGGATGTTAGGCAATTTTACAGTGAGATGAACTACTAATAGATTTTTTCAGTTAATGTTTTAGGAAAAGCTTTTTGTCCAGTACACTATAATTTTCTTGAGTATTCACTTATTTCACTTGGCCAATTTAAATTAATCTGAAAACTTGATTACTATTTTGCTGTCAATTTTAATACTCAAGCAGTAATCTTAGTTTACCCTGTAAATACTAATGGAAAGGAATATTTGCAATTTTGAGTAGGTCCTGAGCATTCCTGGTAATAGACTGAATTTAGATATAGAGCAGCTATTGCTGGCCGAATCTCTGTCTGTCACCTGGGTCCCGGTCTGAGTTGTGCGTGGGAGGCTAAGCAGCCGTGGGGGTAGGAGACCTCCCTCAGAAAGGGTGAGAATTCAAGCCCCTGCAAGGTTTGTCAGTGAGGTTCTGTGCCCCACCTCTGTTGACCTTTTACCTCTCTCCTGTTGGTCCCTCTGCGACTGTGCCTGTCTTAGGTTGTTCCTTCCCTGAGGAATCTTACCCGTCTCTGGCTAACCAGCCATCCTCTGGGGCCAAACAGGGTGATGTGAGGTTCAGTTCTGTCTCCTTTGTAGTCTATGTCCCCGTGGCCTCCACGTCCAGTACCTGCCTTGGGGTCCCCTCGCCTGCTGGCGGGGTCCCGGTACTGATCACATATCTCGGGGGACCCAGGTTTCTTCTCCAGAGAGGGCCCAACTCACACCATTTGTCGAGATACAGATCCATGGTGCCAGCTGCCCAGAGGCTTCAGCCACAGCTTGAACTGAAAACTCAGGCATCAGCTGAGTGTATTTGGATAGTAAGAAGAAGGTCCCTCTTGGCAGAAAGGGCAAGAAGGGCCAATATAGAATGCTCGGATGCCTTTCCAGTGTTCATCAGATTTTTAATTTACTTGATTTTTAGATTCATTTGTTGATAGATGTGTATTTGTTGTTCATAATTTTTATTTTTACCTTTTTCTTCTTCCTCTTTTTAAAGAAGATCTTTCAGCATCTATAATAATAAAAGGGTAATATGCTAATTAGACCAGACATCTTCTGGATGTCATTCCCGACATCTTTCCTGATGCAGCCGGGGCCAGAGGGAAGCCAGCCCAGGTCCCAGGTGCCCGCAGGCAGCTTAAGGGAAGCTGGCCTGGGTCCCAGGTGCCTGCTGACAGCTGGAGGAGGGAATCCCAAAGAGAAGCCGGAGCTGGAGGGAAGCTGGGGCTGGCACCCTGAGGAAGAAAATCCTACTCTTACACAAATTTTTGTGCATCAGGCCTCTATCCTATCTAAAAAAGAGCAATAAGCAAATTGACTGTGCCTTTGCTACACCCACTAGTCATGCCCACCAGCCACACCCACCAGCCAATCAGGAGTTGGGGGCAGGGCCGAGACAGCTGGGGTAGGAGGGGTGTGAGGCTGAGGTGGCTGGGGCTGGGAGTGGAGCCGAGGTGGCCAGGGGAGTTTGGAGCGGGGCTGAGGCAGCCAGGGCTGGGGCGGGGCAGTGGGCCAAGGTGGCCAGGGCCGTGGGGAGTGGGGCGGGTTCGAGGCAGCCAGCACACGCTCGCCAGGAAGAAGGCCTGGGCCGGGGGGGTGGGACCAAGGCCCGTGCTATCCAGGGTTGAGCTGGCTGCATTGAAGGCACGGGTAGGAGGGGTGCGGCATGTGCCTGGACAGAGTCAGCCATTGGCCCCATTGGCTTTAGGCTTTGGGCAGGCTGGGGTGAGTGGTCAGTAGGACATCCCCTGAGGGCTCCCAGTATGTGTGAGGGGGCAGGTTGGGCTGAGGAATCACCCACCCCCAGTGCACAAATTTTGTGCACTGGGCCTCTAGTTTCATAAAATGTTGGTTTGGTGGTGATAAATTCCTTTAGCTTTTTCTTATCTGTGAAGCACTTTATCTGACCTTCAATTCTGAATGATAGCTTTGCTGGGTAGAGTAATCTTGGTTGTAGATTCTTGCTATTCATCACTTTGAATATTTCTTGCCACTCCCGTCTGGCCTGCATCGTTTCTGTTGAGAAAGCCGCTGACAATCGTATGGGTGCTTCCTTATAGGTAACTAAGTTTTTTTCTCTTGCTGTTTTTGATATTCTCTATCTTTTGCTCTTGGCATTTTAATTATAATGTGTCTTGGTGTGGTCCTCTTTGGATTCCTATAGTTTGGGGTTCGGTGCGCTTCTTGGACTTTTAAGTCAGTTTCTTTCACCAGGTGTGGGAAGTTTTTGGTCATTATTTCTTCAAATAGGTTTTCATTGTCTTGCTCTCTCTCTTTTCTGGCACCCGTATAATTTGGATGTTGGTATGCTTGAGGTTGTCCCAGAGGGCCCTTACACTATCTTCAATTTTTTGGGTTCTTTTGGCTTCTTGCTCTTCTGGCTGAGTGGATTTTGCCTCTTTGTATTTCAAATTTTGACTTGGTTCTTGTAGTCCTCTAGACTGCTTTTAGGTCCTTGTATAATATTTTTTATTTCAGTCAGTGTATGCTTAATTTCTAGTTGGTCCTTTTCCATATCCTTGAGGGTCTCATTCATATCCTCATAGATCTTGTTCATTTCCTAATAAGTCTTATTCATTTCCTTGTAGTCTCATTAAGTTCATCGGCCTTTCCTAGGAGCCTCTTGAAAAACCTTATAACTGTGGTTTTGAACTCTATGTCCAGTCGTTTTTTTCCCTCCATTTCTTTCACATCTGATTTCTTTCCATGTCTCTGCACGGTGGCTTCTTTCCTGAGTTGGTCGATTAGATTTGTGTGGTAAATGTCCTCTAAGAGACAGTGGCTCAGCCTCCCAAGTTACCTGAGGTGGATACTCTTGCTACAGCCCTTTATGGGTTGTACAGTCTTGTTGAAGGTAAGCCTAGATTTTTGTTGTTAGCACTAGGAGGGTTTGACCTCCAGGCCAATTGGCTGTGAGGGCCAGCAGTGCTCAGGTAGGATGGGCAGAGTCTCCGGGCTGAGCAGGAACCTTAATTTCTGTCAGCTCCACCCTATGTGGCACCTGGGTCTCTGTGCTGGGTGGTAATGGCTGCAAGCACCTCTGAGAGAAAGCTACCGCTGAGCTCTACCTGCTGCCATACAATTCAGCCTCTCCCCAAATGAGTCTGCACACCCAAAGTCTCACCCAGGGTTGTAACACAATGCAGTCTGGTGGTTTCCCGAATGAGAGAGCAAGTCACGAGTCCTCTCTGCATGCTCGCACACTTCTGTTCCCAAGTTTACGTGCACTCTCCACGAGTTCGCCCTCTCCACAAGCTCGCAGACCTTTGCAGTGCCCGAGTTTCAGCGTGCTTCCCTAGTGTCCAGTTTCACCACGTAAGAGTGTGGGTTCCCTCGGCTTTGCCCGGAACTTGGGAATCAGTGCAGTGGGATGCCTTTGCCTCCCTCCCCGTTTGAGAAAGCCAGCCGGGTTTCCAGCCACTAGCCCTTTCCACTCGCACGCACGGTTCCAAACTTCTGACTCCACGCGTGTCTTCAACGCCGCCTCTGCCGCTCCTCTGAGTCACAGTGTCCTATCTTTACTTGTACTTGTGGAATTTTCACTCAGCCAGCTTTCCGGTGATTCTGGATGACGTTTGTTCCGTCGTTAAGTAGTGGTTTTGAAATGGCTGTGTGGGTCAGCAAGATAGGTGTTTACCTATGCCACCTTCTTGGTTCCTCCAACAAGCAGTTTTGCGTGGAGATGGAGGACCTTGTGAGCTCCAAGAATGACATGGGCAAGAGTGTGAGTACATGGAGGGGCCCCATTTGGCAACACAGAGGGTTAGCGGGGGATCGGACACTGAGCCCTCGGGGACCCCTTCTCCCTCTGCTTCTGACTCGAAGTTCCTCGGTGGCAGGTGCACGAGCTGGAGAAGTCTAAGCGGGCCCTGGAGCAGCAGGTGGAGGAGATGAAGACTCAGCTCGAGGAGCTGGAGGATGAGCTTCAGGCCACCGAGGATGCCAAGCTGCGGCTGGAGGTGAACCTGCAGGCCATGAAGGCCCAGTTCGAGCGGGACCTGCAGGGCCGGGACGAGCAGAGCGAGGAGAAGAAGAAGCAGCTGGTCAGACAGGTGCGTGTGGCCATCCGGCTCCAGGGACAGGGCCCTCTCAGCCTCTGGGCAGAGGTGGGCATGGAATCCCCCACCCGCCAGGTTTCTAGCAGATGTCCCCTCTCCTTCCTCTTCCTGGATGGTGGAAGGCTCCCTGGCCATGTCTTCCAGTCCTCTGTCCTGGGAAAGTAGGGGAATCACTGGGCATATCAGGATTTTTTCTGTTAGTAATTCTCATTGGCTCCTGGAGGCCCCCTGGATCCACAGAGGCTAGGCCAAACCGGAGTCGGGTCTGTGTGTGGGTCCGGCCTCCTGAGCTGTCGGCATCTCCCCCAGGTGCGGGAGATGGAGGCAGAGCTGGAAGACACGAGGAAGCAGTATTCACTGGCAGTGGCCACTGGGAAGAAGCTGGAGCTGGACCTGAAGGACCTGGATGCCCACATCGACTCGGCCAACAGGAACCGCGACGAGGCCATCAAACAGCTGCGGAAGCTGCAGGTGAGGTCAGGCCCGACCACAGCAGATCTGGGAGCACTCGGTGGGGCTGGGCTCAGCGTGGGGCTGGGAGTCCAGTTGGGTGGCCAGTGAATGCAGATGATTGACACCTTCCCCTATCTGAGGATGATCTTGGTACGTTAGCTCGTCTCCTAAACAGAGACTCAGGCTTAGCGGTTGAGTGGGAACAAACAAGAGCTTCAGGATTAAAATAGATGGCAGGAGAAGAAGAAAGGAAATGTGCTCCTGTGTGATTTTGGGATAACCTGGCCGAGTAGCAGGGGGTGGGTAGGGTGGGGAAAATGTGCTTCTGTCTGAAGTCGGATAAGGGGAGAGGGTAGGGGGAATGGAGGGAAGGATGAATGGTGCCAGAGCACTGCATTCAGCCAACAGGGAGTTCAGTTGTAGGAAGTGAAACACTGACTACATGAGTCCTCTGGACACGGTGACTGACACCGTCTAGACTAGAGTATGCTTCATAGATCCTGGTCAGCAAGTGTAAGATGCTGTAGAGTGAAGGAACATTTCCCTTTTGTTACTATTTTACCCTTTTAGTTAATCTGGTTTTCTGTGCTGTGAAGGTGAAAAGCAGCCCCAGCTCCTATTGGCCATGGACGGGGAAGGGCGGGGCGGGGGGAGGGGAGTTCAGAAGTGTGAGGTGGGGTGGGCAGGACTTGGGCGGGGCGGGGTGGGGGAGTTCAGAAGTGTGAGGTGGGGTGGGCAGAACATGAATGCCTGCTGGGGTCATGGTGGAGATACCAAGCATCTCCTCCCACCGCCCCTTCCCAACAGCCCCAGATGAAGGACTACATGCGAGAGCTGGTTGACATTGACATGAACGCCTCCCGCGAGGAGATCCTGGCACAGGCCAAGGAGAAGGAGAGAAGCTGAAGAGCATGGAGGCCAAGATGACTCTGCTGCAGGCGGTGTTCCATGCTCAAGAGGACACTCAGGGTTGCTGCTCCACTGGGCCAGCTTTGGGCAGAGCTTAAAACAAGCTAGGGGAACTCCAGGAATTAATTGAGTGTGGTTATTTATTTATTTTTTAATATATTTTATTGATTTTTTACAGAGCGGAAGGAAGAGGGATAGAAAGTCAGAAACATCGATGAGAGAGAGACATCGATCAGCTGCCTCTTGCACGCCCTCTCCTGGGGATGTGCCCGCAGCCAAGGTACATGCCCTTGCCGGAATCGAACCCAGGACCCTTCAGTCCGCAGCCCGACGCTCTATCCACTGAGCCAAACTGGTCTCGGCAAGGGTGTTTATTTTTTGTTGCTTTTAGTTTTTTTGTTTGTTTATTTATTTTTCTAAATATATATATATGTACTAGAGGACCAGTGCATGAAATTCGTGCATGGGGCAGAGGATGTCCCTTAGCCCAGCCTGCACCCTCTCCGATCTGGGACCCCTCAAGGGATGTCTGACTGTCCGTTTAGGCCCGAAATGGGCAGTCGGACATCCTTCTCACAATCCAGGACTGCTAACTGCAAACTTCTCACCTGCCTGCCGACCTGATTGCCCCTAACTGCTTCTGCCTGCCAGCCTGATCACCCCCTAGCCACTCCCCTGCCAGCCTGATTGATGTCTAACTGCTCCCCTGCCAGTCTGTTTGCCCCCAACTTTTCTCATCTGCTGGCCTGTCACCACTAACTGTCCTCCCCTGAAGGCCTGATCGCCCCCACCTGCCCTCCCTTGCAGGGCTTGGAACCTCCCAATGGCCCTTCCCTGCTGGCCATCTTGTGGTGGCCATCTTGTGTCCACATGGGGGCAGGATCTTTGACCACATGGGGGCAGCCCTCTTGGAGTGATGGTCAATCTGCAAATTACTCTTTTATTAGATAGGATAGAGGCCTGCCCTGAAGAGTGTCCCAGATCAGGGATGAAGGGTGGATTGGGCAAGGTGCCTGTGGAGGTGCAGGCTACCCACCCCACCCGCCCCAGCAACCCAAGCGGAGGCCCTGGGGTCTGGGATTAATTTATGTCCCAGATGCTTCTCTATCATCAATGTTTCTATCTTTCTCTCCCATTCCCTTCCTCTCTGTAAAGTCAATTAAAAAATTTTTTTTCAAGAGATCACACAGGTGTTGACTGCCCTGTAATCCAATCCCCATCTGCATTCTCCCAACCTCCTATACCTTCCTTATACCCCCTCCTTCATTTCATGTAACCTTCCTTACACCCCCTCCTTCATTTCATGTAACCTTCCTTACACCCCCTCCTTCATTTCATGTAACCTTCCTTACATCCCCTCCTTCATTTCATGTAACTTTCCTTACACCCCCTCCTTCATTTCATGTAACCTTCCTTACACCCCCTCCTTCATTTCATGTAACTTTCCTTACACCCCCTCCTTCATTTCATGTAACCTTCCTTACACCCCCCCTTCATTTCATGAAACCTTCCTTACACCCCCTCCTTCATTTCATGTAACCTTCCTTACACCCCCTTCTTCATTTCAAATCCATAGAGGCAGCTGGGAAACTGTTATTCTCTAGAGCATTTTAGATCTTGCACAGTTTGGCTCAAATACACTTGCCAAAAAGTCCTTTAAAAAAATTACAACCTATAAAAGGAAGGGCATTCTGTCCCATGTTCCAACATGCATGACCCCTGAGGACGCTGTGCTGGTGAAACAAAGCCGTCTCAGGAAGAGAAACATCGTGTGATGCCACTGAAGTGAGGCACTCCAATCCGTAGAGATGGAAGGTTGAATGGCAGTTTGCAGGGGCTGGGAGGTGGGGGAGGGGGAGTTATTGATTAGTGGGTACAGAGTTCTGTTTCATAAGATGAAGAGAGTTCTGGAGGCTGGTTACACAACTCTTCAAATATAATTTAACACTATTGAACTGTACCCTTAAAAGTTATTAAGGTGTTTAATTTTACGGTGTGTCGTTTCTTAGCATAATAAAAGAATTTTTAAAAGATGTGGGTATGTTTTTATTTTATTTTATTTTTTAAAATATATTTTATTGATTTTTTACAGAGAGGAAGAGAGAGGGATAGAAAGTCAGAAACATCGATCAGCTGCCTCTTGCACAACCCCTACTGGAGATGTGCCCGCAGTCAAGGTACATGCCTTTGTCCGGAATCAAACCCAAGACCTTTCAGTCCAAAGGCCGACACTCTACCACTGAGCCAAACCGGTTTCGGCTGTGGGTATGTTTTTAAAAAGTACTATAGCCCTGACTGGTTTGGCTTAGTGGAGAGAGCGTTGGCCAGCTGACTGAAGGGTTCCAGGTTCGATTCTGGTCAAGGGCATGTACCTTGGTTGCGGGCACATCTCCAGTAGGGATGTGCAGAAGGCAGCTGATCGATGTTTCTAATTTTCTGATCCTCTCCCTTCCTCTCTGTAAAAAAAATCAACAAAATATATTTAAAAAAATAAAATAAAAAGTACTGTGAACTGGAAGATGGAAAAGGTGGGCACCTCATGTACTATGAGCATAAATGTAAATTGGTGACAGATATTTGCACTAGTGTATGGCTTTAGGCATAAAGGAATTTTTATATGGGGATACCCTCTGTCCTATTTATTAAATATATTAAGGGAAGCAATCTCAAATGCAGATGAGATTTATGCACTATTTTCACAAAGAACTGAAGCTATGGTCCACTGGTCGGCGTGGGCAGCAGAGAGGACCTTGCGCATAAAAAGCCTGTGGTAGACACACCATCAATATTAGCTGTAGTGATTAGTAAACACAAATGTCCCCAACCCCCAGTCATTTCCAAAGCACTACTCCCCATCTTTTCTCCCCATCTTTCCTCCCCATCTTTCTCCCCATCTTTTCTTCCCATCTTTTCTCCTCATCTTTCCTCCCCATCTTTCCTCCCCATCTTTCTCCCCATCTTTTCTTCCCATCTTTTCTCCTCATCTTTCCTCTCCATCTTTTCTTCCCACCTTTCATGTCTGGATTTATTGCTTCTTTGGTTTTATTACTCCCCAGTTGTGATTCCTTGACTGATGCCCCCACAGGACAGCGGGACTGTCACGTGGCCTGCAGTGGGCTGGAGTGAGGTGAGCACCTTCTCTTATGGAGCAGCTGGCAGAGCCCAGCAGACAGGGAAACACAGTGGATTGAGTCTATCTTGGCATGTGAGGCCTTCCCTGAAAGAAACAACAGAGATGGAGCCTTTCACTGTTGCCTGTGCTCATCTCCGACCCCACAATTTGTTTTCTCTCCCCAAGGGTGAAGCAACACCTCGTTACAGCTGAACACGGACTGGTGAGCTCAATGGGAAACTCTGCTGACACCATGACCTCAGAAGCTGACAGGAACTGCCCAGGTAGTCTGCTTCCTCCTCACTAGCTGGTTCCTGCTCATGATCTAGAATTGAGGGAGGCACCGCCAAACTGGGTGAAGCTACCTAGGAATCTAAAACCTCAAAGGGGATTGATGAGTGTCCTCGAATCCCCAAGAGATCTAACCTTAAAAAGGAAGGGCATTCTGGCTCATGTCCCAACATGCATGACCCCTGAGTACACTGTGCTGGTGAAATAACGCCATCTCAGGAAGAGAAACATTGTGTGATTCCTTACACCCCCTCCTTCATTTCATGTCACCTTCCTTACACCCCTTTCAACCAGAAGTGTATGCGGGGACCTCCTTCCTAGCTCTGTCCTAAAGCTTTTCACCGCCTCCCATCGTCTGCAACTCACAAAATGACTCCAACGAGGCCAGGACAGCCCATGGGAGGTGGGAATTTCTTGTCCCCTGTACCTGGAACCTGCTAGTTCCTGGAAAACCTTCCCCTCCAAAGCACTGCCGCCTCCCACAACTGTGCCGGGTCCCTGAGCTGTGCTCCCAGTTATAAACACCTGTGTACCAGGTGTGACTGTCTCAGGCAGGGACTTCTGTTGATCTCGCCCACCTACATCCTAGCCACAACTACACAGAAGTAGTGCTCTGGGTTTCTTCCATCTAAACCCTGGGTGTACTTTCTCCCTCATAGGGTGAAGGATGAAAAGGAAAAAACAATGCCTCCCCCAAATCAGCACTGCATTTTCTAGACAACTACATCACCTCCCAGGAGGGGATAAAACTTGTTCCTTATCCTCCTGTTGCAGCATAAGGGAGCAGAGGACAGCTCAGAAGCCTGCAGCTCCTGAGCAGGCTCCGGGGTCCCTGAGGAAGGACCGGAGCTGGTGGATTCCTGAGGATAAACAAGATGACCTCTTAACATTTTCTCACATCTACTAATAAAATAAGCTTTTATTAAAAAACAAACAAAAAAAAATACAAGATGACCTCTTGTTTAAGAAATAGGCCAGGGTGGGGTCAGAGGTGCCCAGGGCAGCTGTGGCCCCTGAGACCAGCCTGGAGGGTGAGAAGTGATACTGATTGATCACAGGATTTGAGCTGTGGCTCCAACCCCCACCCACCTGAAGACACCCCCTGTACTCCCACCTTGGAGCATCTGTGAGAAGCAGGAAGAATCTGCTTTGCCTGATAGGCTTACTCCATCAATGACGTGCGATCTGAAACATTATTTTCAATTAAAAGGAAAAAATCCCAGAGGTAGTCTATGGGATAGAATGCAGAATTCACATGAATTTTCGAACTACAAGGAGGCTTCAACCTAATGAAAGGAGCTGTCTGACAAGTGACCTTGGATGCCACCTGTGAGCTTTCTCTTCTTGACTTGGGCCTTCTTTTCCTGAGTTTCACTTTCTTTGTCTGTGAAATAAGAACAATGTCGTGTGTGTACATGGCAGAAAACACATTTACATCCTGTTTCTGCACACACAAAATATTCACCAGTCCCCTGTCCTTTTTCTGCATTTCCAGAGTCTCCAAATCCCTGAGAGTCACACATTTTAAAAAATATTTATAAAAGTTATTGATTTACAGAGAGGGGAGAGAGAGAGAGAGAGAGAGAGATAGATGTGGGGGAGGGAGAGAACTGGTATCTCTCCCCCTTCTCATAAGGATTCCATTCATATTGTATTAGGTCTCACACTTATGACCTAATTTAGTCCTAATTATAAAATATAGTCACATGGGGCCTGGCCATTGTTGCACAGTGATTAAATGTTGACCCATGAGTCACTTGTTCAATTCCCAGTCAGGGCAAATCCCTGGGTTGTGGGCTCGACCTCCAGTCGTGGGCATTAGGAAGCAGCTGATTGATGCTCCTTTTTTCATTTTATCAATGTTTCCCTCTGTATACTTTTCCCTTCCTCTCTAAAAAGCAATAAAAACATATCTTACCTAATGATAGACAAACATGTAAATTGACTGTACCTCCACTGTGCCCTCAGCCAATCAGAGTGAGTATGCAAATTACAAGGCCGAAGATGGTGGCCACCAGAAGCTCCAGGCACGGAGTTGGCCAGGCAGGGCAGGATGCCCGTTATGAGAGCGAGGATGGGGGGCCAAAGGGATCTATAGGAGTGGAGTGCTGCATCGAAGACAAGACTGCAAACTCCGGAGTTTGCAGCGAAGACTCTGGAGTTTGCTACAGATTCTGGCTGGGGACTGTAGCGAAGACGAAAATGGCAGACTCTGGCCAGAGCGAGGCCTGGGTCCCAGGTGCTGGAGGACAAAAGGGAAGGAAGGCCTATTGCACGAATCTCTTCATGCAACGGGCCTCTAGGTAAAAAATAAATGAGTAAGTACAGTCACATGGGTGTCAGGCCTGCAATATATAAATTTGGGAGGATAGTTAAGTCCTTAACACCAGGTGACTCACCAAAGTACCCCAGATTTTTTTTTAAGTCCCCCAGGTGACAGCTGCTCAGAAAGATGAACATTAACCTCCTTGTTTATACTCAAGTCCGTTACCATTGTACCATGATTCCTGCACACCACATTGTTTTTTCTTTCCGTCTAGAGGGCAAAGACTTTGTTGATGCCATTGAGTATTTAATGGACCCCAGGGACAAAGAGAAACTGCATTCCCTGCTGAGTGATGAATCCTGGGAGAGATTTGTGGCTGAGGCCGAGTTGTCCAGGTAAACACCAGGAGATGCCTATATCTTCACCCTGATCTCCCCTGCATCTAGATTCCTCTGGCAGGCACACTCCTCCAGGGAGGATCCTGAGCTTGGGTTGAAGAAGTTTACAGAGAAGAAGGGAGAGGGAAAGAGAGCCAGAAACATCAATGAGAAAAAAACATGAATCAGCTGCCTCCTGCACACTTCCTACTGAGTATGTGTCTGCAAGCAAAGTACATGCCTTTACTGGAATCGAACTTGGGACCCTTGAGTCCACAGGATGACGCTCTATCCACTGAGCCAAACCGGCCGGGGCAATCATCTGTTCTATTTCATTGTGAGGAAAATAAGATAATGCTTGTAAACTGTTTCCCGTGGTTAGCAAACTGTGGCTTGCGAACCACACGCGGCTTTTTCGCCCCTTGAATGTGGCTCTTCCAAAAAATACCACAGCCTGGGCGAGTCTATTTTGAAGAAGGGGCATTAGAAGAAATTTAAGTTTAAAAATTTTGGCTTTCAAAATAAATTTCAATAGTTGTACGGCGGATATTTTGCTCTGTTGACGAATGAGTTTGCTGACCACTGGTTTAGCCTCATGACTGACACATAGTAGGTGGACAGTTGACATGAAGCTTTAAAAAGATGCTGGAAATAGACAGAGCCCACAGGTCTACTTGTTGGACGTGAGAGCCATGCAGGACTTCCTGTGGGACAAGCCAGAAAATTCCTGGCACAGTTTGTGCCCTGGGGATTATGGCTAGAGAGCCTGCTGTCCCTAAGAAAGGGATTGTACAAACTGTGCAGTGTCCTGCTAGCCTGAAAGGTGGAGAGCTGGAGCAAAGCTGCACCATGTTGAGTTGAATCCTGGCTGTTTCTCTGCCTGGCTCTGGGGCTCTGGGCTAATGTCATCTCCCTCATCAATGAAATAGCAATTCTGTCTGATAGGACTATGGTGAAGGCCTAGGGATGAACTACATGGTCAAGGGTGAGGGAGCAATTGCAGTCATGCTGTCTGGAGGCCCAGAGAGGCTTGGAGCAGGGTCAGAGGCTAGGGTCTGGGTGGAACAAGGGTAGTCCAGGTGAGAGGACTGGTAGGAATGCTTGGTAGTGGGGCTGGGACTAGAGTGAGGCAGCTGAGACACCTGGGCACAGGTCTGAGGAGGCCAGGGCCCTAGTAGTGGGCCGTGGGGGGATGGGAAGCACATTTGTTTCTTCCCTTATTTGATCCCTTCTCTGCTGGGGGCAGAGGGCCCTGGGTGATTATGTGCTTCAACCCTGTCTGTGAGCGGAGGTCTCCTCACCTCCCTGTAGGACCCTCTTCTCTTCTCCATGGAGTAGCCCTGACCACAGGGAAGGCAGTGTGGCTTAGTGAGCCCTTCCAGTCAGAATGGGGGCTGCCAATGTGGTGTAACCTGAGGGATTCTGAGTAGAGCACACATTCCCATCCTAGAGAACAGGGATTCCTGCACCAGCTCGTCCAACTCCAGGTCTCAGCCTTAGAGATTCACACACATGGTTCTTACAGCCCCTTGTGTCTTAGGGGGTTCCATAAACTCGGACATGGCTTGGTGTGCTCACGTGATGTCAGCAGCTAAGGTGTGAGTTAGGC
The DNA here is from genome assembly GCA_027563665.1 of Antrozous pallidus. Lineage (NCBI taxonomy): Eukaryota > Metazoa > Chordata > Mammalia > Chiroptera > Vespertilionidae > Antrozous > Antrozous pallidus. The sequence continues at coordinate 111,450,711 of CM050513.1, read as the reverse complement.
TGGTGACATCAGAGACTTAGGGGGTGCTGGATGGTTGGCTGGAGAGTCAGGTGAACCACGGTTGGTAGCAGATCCCCAGCTGCCTCTATTAATTGGGAAAGTGGCTGGACCCAGTGACCTTCAGCCAGGAAGGTCAACCAGCATCAGGCTTGACAGAGAGCAGGTGCCAAGCATAATCATGATTAAGTTCCCTCCTAGCTCTGAGGTTTTGGTTGTTCAATTTTAAGTTCCCAGAATCGCTGAAATGAAAAGTCTGAGTGCACAGCCCCCAAGATGGGCCTTCCTTTTGACACCAACTGCATATTTTTGGGGGTCCCCTGAACCATCTCAGGATCATGTCCACAGTCCGTTTATTACGGGGAAGGACACAGTGCCCAGGCAGCCAAAGGAAGAAATGCTTGGGCCGAGGCTGGGCAGGTTTTAACCTCGAGGCCTGTATGTCCTCAGGACACACCACTGTCCTGTATTTAACAAGCCCATGCGGCCTCGCCAACCCGGGGAGCTCGCCCTGTGCAAGAAATGAGTTATTCTGATACTGAAAATGTGAGGAAGACCTTTCCCAGGACGACCACGTAGCACATGTGAAGACCCTCCTAACAGGGGAGAGGTTGGGCCCAACCTTGAAAACAGCAAAGGCAGCTGGGGATTTACAGCCAGGGAGAAGAGTGAAGGTGTTGGTGAATGGAAAATTACTGAGAGGAGGTATACAGGTCAGGGAGATTCTTGCTAAATTAACCTAAGAAGTCAAGCAAGGACTTATGCATCAAAGTTGGGGGATGAGAAATTTGATGAGAGATATAAAGGTGATCAGACCTTGGAGAGGTGGGGAGTTTGCCCATCCAAAGTGGCTCAGGTGGTTGAGTGTTTTCCTATGAACAGAAAGGTTGACATTTTAATTTCTGGTTGGAGCACACACCTGGGTTGCATGTCCTATCCTTGGTTGGGGTACATATGGAAGATAAGCTCTCTCTCTCTCTCTCTCTCTCTCTCTCTCTCTCTCTCTCCTTAATTTCTCCTTTCATCCCTCTAAGCATATCCTCTGGTGAAGATTAAAGAGTATATACCTTTTTTTTTACATAGTGTGTGGGGAGGTCTCCCTAAACTGACTTAGCACTATTGTTGCTAAGACTGGAAGATTCAGACTGTCAAGGATGGAACATGGAAGGCCAAGGACAAGGCCTAGTTGGGAAGAGGGCACAAAGGGCATGCTGTAAGTTTGGCAGTCTCAGTGTGCAGAAGGTTATTGGGGCACAATCACATGCTGCTCGAAGGTCTGACCTGCAGCCTCCAGCCCCACCTGCAGGGTTAACTAATGTCTTTCATCTCTAGTTCCTTCAACGGCAGAACTGATACCATATGACCCAAAGCCTCCTTCATATGTCATCTTGTCAGCACGTCCAGTGGCCAAATGCCAGGCAAGCAATGACATAGCTACCAGTCCTGGCATTCTGGGACCCTAGAGATCACTCCCAGTAACCAAGGGAAAGGGTAGGCCTCTCTGTGGTCAGGTTAAGTCTCCCCCAAACTCTAAGTCTCTGTGAGGGTTTATCTGCTCCTCCCCAACTTTTCCTCATTCATTCTTGGAATTCCCACTCTACAAAAACTTTGGTGGTGATGGATCGATCTGCCCTTGAATGAGAAGCCGTCTTTATCAAATACTTACCACTTAATGCCTGGGCATATGGCTCGGTGTTTGAGCATCAACCTGTGAACCAGGAGGTCAGGGTATGATTCATGCTCGGGACAGGTGCCCAGGTGTGGATTTGATCCCCAATAGGGGGTGTGAGGGAGGCAGTTGATCAACATGGTTCTCTCTCATCATGGATGTTTCTATCTCCATCTCCCTCTCCTTCATCTCTGAAATCAATAAAAATATTTTTTTAAAATCAATACTTACCACTTAAGAGCACCCTAAGAGGATTTTCCTTATTAATTCCCTGTCTGAATAAGTACTATGGGGCATCTACAAGGTACAAAATATGTGTTAACATTGAAAGAAAAATGTCGTACATTTGTAAAATTCTTTTCTATTTGACTTAGAGTCAGACTCTGTGATTATGTAACATGGATCTTATTGGACCCATTTTACAGAAAAGCAAATGGCCTTGGTTAATCCCCTGTCCTTCTTTATTACAGGGATGAGGCAGATGCACTCTATGCAGACTTGAGCCAGCTGGAAGCACTCAGGCCCATGGAGGACCAGGAGCATAGGGAAAGGTTTATGAAGCAGTTTCCTCAGGTGAAACGGGACCTTGAGGAACGCATACGGAAGCTCTATGCACTTGCTGACAAAGTTGACAAGGTGCACAGGGACTGCACCATCGCCCAGGTGGCGGCCACTTCCACCAGCGCTGTGTCTAGCATTCTGACCATTGTTGGTCAGTGTCTGGCACCTGTGACACCAGGAGCTAGTCTGGTGCTTTCGGCAATTGGGGAGGGACTGGGGGCAGCAGCTGCCTTGACCAGTAGAACCACTGGCATTGTGAAGAACTTAAAGGTTGAGTCAGTTAGAGCCAAAGCCAGCAACCTCGTGTCAATTGGCAGGGCTGCCCAGGAGGTGTTCAGGGCGGATGTAAATAACAGCACACCCCAAATTGACTTCTTAGTAAAGAAGTGCACCCAATCCCTGGAAGACATTGTGAAGAATTCCCGTGCCTTCAAGGTGGCCAAATCCAGTCCCAGCTTAAAAGCTGAGGCCAAAAACTACTTGCTCACTGGGGAGATCTCAGACAAAAGTGAGGCAGAACTGAAGAAAGCTTTTGGAGGCAGTGTTCTGCTAAAGACCAAGGAAGCCAGGGTCAATTATTTAACCACTGCAGGTACAACCCTTTTGGGGGATTTGTGCAACCTTGTGGAGGATGCAAAGCACTTGCATAAGGGGTCAAAGGCACGGTTGGCTGAAGAGTTGAGGCAGCAGGCCCAGGACCTGGAGAGAAGGCTGAGAGTACTCACCGGCACTCACAAAAGTCTAAAGGAAGCAGAGCTTCCCCGGCGCAACAAGCAGTTCTGCGGGGAGATGGAGGACCTCATGAGCTCCAAGGACGACATGGGCAAGAGTGTGAGTACCTGGAGGGGCCACATGGGGCAACCTGGAGGATTAAAGGGCAATGGGACACAGGCAGGGCCCTCGGGGACATCTTGTCCCTCTGGTCCTGACTCGGGTTTCCTCGGTGGCAGGTGCACGAGCTGGAAAAGTCTAAGCGGGCCCTGGAGCAGCAGGTGGGGGAGATGAAGACTCAGCTCAAGAAGCAGGAGGATGAGCTTCAGGCCACTCAGGTTGCCAAGGAGCAGCTGGAGGTGAACCTGCAGGCCATGAAGGCCCAGTTCGAGCGGGACCTGCAGGGCCGGGACGAGCAGAGCGAGAAGAAGCAGCAGCTGGTGAGACAGGTACGTGTGGCCCTCCCGCTCCAGAGTCAGTGCCCTCTCAGCCTCTGGGTAGAGGTAGGAATGGAATACCCCACCCCACCAGGTTTCCAGCAGATGTCTCCTCTCCTTCCTCTACCTGGATGGTGGAAGGCTCCTTGGCCATGTCTTCCAGGCCTATCTGCTGGGAAGGGGGGCAATCAGTGAGCATATCAGGATTCCTCCTGTTAGTAATTCTCCTTGGCTTCTGAAGGCCTGATGGATCCAACCCAGCTGGGCACAAAGCTGGAGTCGGGTCTGTGTGTGGGTCCAGCTTCCTGAGCTGTCGGCATCTCGCCCAGGTGAAGGAGATGGAGGGAGAACTAGAAGACACGAGGAAGAAGCGATCACCGGCAGTGGCCACTGGAAAGAAGCTGGAGCTGGAGCTGGACTTGAAGGACCAGAGGGGCCACAGCAACTCAGCCAACAGAAACCGTGACAAAGCCATTCAACAGCTGCGGAAGCTGCAGGTGAGGTCAGGCCCAACCACAACAGATCCGGCAGCACACGGTGGTGCCGGGATCAGCATGCTGCTGGGAGTCCAGTGGGGTGGCCAGTGCATGCAGATGATTGCCGCCTTCCCCTGTCCGAGGATGGTCTTGGTGCCCTTAGCCCGTCTCACAAACAGGGACTCAGGCCCAGTGGTTGAGTGGGAACAAACAGTCTGAAAGCTACTTGACCAAGATCTTCAGGATTAAAACAGACAGCAGGAGAAGAAGAAAGGAAATGTGCTCCTGCCTGAGGTTGGGATAACCGGCGGGTGGAGGGAGGTTGGAGTTTGGGGTGGGGGTAGATGGTGCCAGAGCACTGCATTCAAGCCAACAGGGAGTTCAGTTATAGGAAGAGAAACACTAGCCACGTGGGTCCTGTAGACACGGTGACTGACACTGTCTAGACTAGTCAGCAAACTCATTAGTCAACAGAGGCAAATATCAACAGACTTGAAAAGTCTTTTGAGAGCCAAAATTTTTCATCTTAAACTTCTTCTAATAGCACTTTTTCAAAATAGACTCTTCCAGGCCGTGGTATTTTGTAGAAGAGCCACACTCAAGGGGCCCAAGGGCCGCATGTGGCCCTTGAGCCATGATTTGCCAACTACTGACGAAAAGTATGCTTGGTAAATCCTGATGGTCAACCAGGGTAAAATGCTATAGGGTGAAGAGACATTTCCTCTTTTGTTACTGATTTGCCCTTTTAGTTAAGCTGGTTATGCTGTGCTGTGAAGGTGAAAAGCAGCCGCAGATCCTATTGGCCATGGTCCTTCGGAGGGGGTGGGAGGTCGGACATGGGAGCTTGGGTGGGCAGGACATGAGTGCCTCCTGGGGTCAGGTGGAGGTACCAGCATTTCCACATGCCACCCCTCCCCCACAGGCCCAGATGAGGGACTACATGCGAGAGCTGGATGACATTGACATGAACGCCTCCTGCGAGGAGATCCTGGCAGCGGCCAAGGAGAAGGAGGAGAAGATGAAGAGCATGAAGGCTGAGATGATTCGGCTGCAGGCGGTGTTCCATGCTCAAGGGGACACTGAGGGTTGCTGCTCCACTGGGCCAGCTTTGGGCAGAGCTAAAAACAAGCTAGGGGAACTCCAGGGATTCATTGGGGATGGTTATTATTTGTTGCTTTTAGTTTTTTGTTTTTTTTTGTTTATTTCTTTTTCTAAATATATATATTTGTTATTGATTTCCGAGAGGAAGGGAGAGGGAGAGCGAAGTAGATACAAAAATGATCAGAGGGAATCATTGATGTGCAGCCTCCTGCTCATCCCTAATGGGGATGAAGTCTGCAACTGGGGATGTGCCCTGACCGGGGATCAAACCATGACCTTCTGCTTCATAGGTTGATGCTCAACCACTGAGCGACACAGGCCAAGCTAAATGCAATTATTTTTAAAGACTTGGGGTGGGGAGGGGGACAGAAAAGAGCGGCTGCTAGTACCCTGGCAGCAGCTTTGGAGTGTCTTATTGTGTGGCTTTCACAGCCCCCTCTGCACCCCTGCCCGCCACTCCCCACCCTTTCTGTGCTGAGAACTGCTTCCTCCTCTCATCCTTTGTTCTGGGCAGAGTGCCTTTCTACTTGTAATCACTAATTGAGATGAATTATTTCATTTTCTCTTTTAAATTGGGATCTAAAATTTGGTCACTCTGAGAATGTGCCCAGTTCGCATACACATTGTACGTTTCTTAGAAATTAAACAGTGCATACGTCTTGACGTCAACCCCAAAATACACTATGGGTTTGAGTTTTGTGATCTTTATTCTCAGTCCTGACCCTCCTACATTGACCTTGATCCTCACTTGGGGCCCAGTTTTGCCACCTGAGGACAGACGAGGAGGCTGTCCCCTGGGTGATGCTGGCAGCCTGGCAACAGGGGCTGAGGCCAGTGGCCACTTCCTGTGAGGTGGCAGGTGCTGTTGGCATGGAGAGCAGTGCCCTGCGCTCTGCAGCCCAAGGTGCCGTGGGCGAGCCACTCTGATGACCGCACCAGCCCCCTGGATTACGTGCTCCCTGCCCACCCCACTGCCCTGTCAACAGCAGGAGGACAGGCAGACAGGGGCCCTGTTCTGGACACAAAACTCTTGGTGTCCAGCGTGTCTGAACCAAGCTCCGCTCCCGCGTGTTGGAGAGACTGGGCCGGGCTGGGGTGAGGTGCTGGCTGAGTGCCTCCAGCTGGTGACTCCTCCAGCCTCCGCCAGATAATTCTGGTGGCACATGCCAGACCCCTGTCCCTATGATTTGGGGGTTACTTACCGCGGAGTGGGGATTTTCCCCACAGTGGGCTCAGATGTCTTAATGACCAAAGAATGTGTCCAATACCCCACCACTGAGCTGTCATCATCCCAGGTGACCTGTCTTGTGATGTCAGGGATCCAGCTGCGCCCTACTGGATAGTCACTGGGTCCTTAGTGTCCCTAAGTGGGGTGATCTCAGCTCATGCCAAGAGTCGCCCATTTCACCTCATGTGGCTTTGCAGTTCCCCCCTTTCCCAGTTGTTCTGCCAGGAGACCGAGGCCACGGACACCTGTCTGTGCCCCTTTCTGTGTTCTTATCAGAGGACCCGTTGAAACAAGGGGACTCTGCCCTGTGGGCCTGACATGACTCTGAAATGACTCGCAGAGTGTGGGGGTGACCAGCGGCAGTCAGGCTGGTGAAAGGGGGAGGAACTGGGAGAAAGGCAAGTTGCCAGAAAAACAAGACAAAAAATAACTTTTAAACCAGGGCCAGAGGCCAATGGTGACACTTGCTCTGAGGCTTGGCCCCTCCCCTGAGTTGCCTGGTTCAAGGCCAGCCTCTCCCCTCACCTTGGCTTCCTCTTCTGTGAAACCAGGCCTTTGCTGGGTGAGCATGTCAAGCCCTGGTGTGTGGTCCTCATGCAAACCATCATCACTCTGTCCCCCTCTCTGAAAAGTGGGGGAGGTGGCTGTGGAGCCCCAATGGGCTTCCTACAGAGAGATGTGCTGTCGAGAAGAAAGGGGACCAGAGAGGGAACAGCCGGCTTCTCTGTGCCAACACCCACAAACTTGTGCTCCCACAGACAGCCATGACCGCCAGGGATGGCCTCCTCGGAAAGGTCATCGTGATTCTGAGGCACTGACCCTGCCACCAGGGACAGGTTCAGAGAGGCCTGATCTAATTTGTCAGGAGAGACACGGACTCAGTGGCTGTGGGCCTCCCCCTGGTGCCAGGGGAGCAGAGCCTGCAGGGGACAGTGGACTCTAGGAGGGGGAGAAGCCTGAGGGCTTCTCAGAGGAGGTGATCCCAGAGCTGGGCTTTGAAGGACGAGCATGTTGTTCCAGGTGGAAGAAGCAGGTGCTCCTGGCAGACGGACCTACAAGAGCAAATGTCTGGAAACTGCCTGGGCGGGACCTGCAATAGGAGCAGGGGCCAAGGCAATGCAAGGAGCATGTGCTGTGCTCAGGGTTGTGCTCATCGCTGGGGACAGAAGGGTGACTAAGCGGGGCATTGGGGGCCTGTGGGGGAGGACGAGGAAGAAATGGTCTTGGGACAAGCCCATGGGGTAGAGGGAGTAATTTGCCCAGTATCCCTCCATCTGTCTGTGGCAGGTCTTCCCTCTAGAAACCTGAGGGAGGCAGGATGGGCTGAGTGGAGAAGGACCTGGGGGGTCAGACCAGGGGTTGTTCTAAGGCGTCAGCAGGCAGGGTGGGCAGATTGAATAATGTGCTTGACCCTATCTTTCTGTTACTTGCGCATTTACTTTCATTTTTGAGTTCCCTATCAGTTGGCCCCAGCTGAGGCTAGTATCGGTGCAGACACAGCTGCCGAGTGGACGTGCACCGCTAAGAACAAGTGGGTCTTGTTTCAAATCTTCCAGAGGGAGATTCTCGGTAAGTTGGGAGGGTAGCAGGGCCTCCCCCATCTTCTCATTCTCACACATTCTAAGACAAGGATATTGTCACTATTGTGTAGATGAGGGAATCCAAAGCAGGTGAGGGTTTGGGCGGGGGGGAGGGGGTGGTAATGGGCCCAAAGGCACATGTAAGTAGTGACAGAATCTGGATCGGAACTCAGTTTTGTCTGATTTTTTCTCCACCTTAGTACCCCTAAACAGAGGAGAGGAAGGGGACACTGCTAAGGTGAGTCCACATCCTCCCTCTAGCTCAGCTCAGACCTGGACTACTTGAGAGAGGAGCCAGTGAACCCAAAGCAAGGGGCAGGGAGTAAGGAGGTGTGAAGGAGGTAGAGGAGGTGGGTGTTGGGGGATGTGGAGGAGGCAGAGGAACTGTATGTGAGGGGATGTGGAAAAGGTAGAGGATATGAATGTGGAGGGATGTAGAGGAAGTAGAGGAGATGAATTGGGGGATGTGGAGGAGGTAGAGGAGGTGTATGTGGGGGGATGTGGGGTGACTTCCACGACCAGTTGCAAATGACCACAGAGGCGATTAAGTTGGTAATAAGCAGGCAAGGATTTATTGAATACTGGCCAGGACGGTCGCGGGGGCACCATTCAAACACCCACGGCCGCAATGCCCTGCGTGTAGGCAGGCCTTTTAAAGGGGTCTGAACCATGAATGTTATTGCCCTGCATTTGGCAAACAGCCCTCAAGGCCGCAAAAGGGTGCCAAAAGATTATAAATGACCCTATTGCTCGCTCTTTATCTTCTATGTTTTCTGCTAAACATGGGAATGTGGCCCTATCTTTGTGAAAACAGATGTCTTATGTACATAATTGGCGCCAGACGGTTACTCCTCTGGTTCTAGTCGTCAAGGTCACAAACTGGAAACTAAAACAATAATTCTTTTATTTAAAACAAGCAGAGATAAACAATGGCCAAAATTTCAAACAGCAGTTTTACTCAGTAAATATTCTTATGACCTTATTTCATGTGGAGGAGGTAGAGGAGGTGGATGTGGGGGATGTGGAGGAAGGAGAGGACATAAATTGGGGGATGTGAAGGAGGTTAAGGAGGTGGATTTGCGGGTTGTGGAAGAGGTTGAGGTTGTGGATTTGGGGGATGTGGAGTAGGTAGAGGAGATGGATTTGTGGAGATTTGGAAGAGGTTGAGGAGGTGGAAGTAGGAGTTCGAGGAGGGGAGCAGAATAGTTAGGGAACGGTAGGTGAGTAAGAGGCTGGATTCCTTGACGTCCTGATCAAGGCCTGCCTGCCCTAAGACTTCCTTCAGGGGCTGCTGCTGACGCTGATGGGATAAAAGATTGCTTTTGAGAGTCCCAATCTTGACGTTGTTTCACCCACCCTTTCATCTTAGTGCCGGGCCTTGTGGGAAAATGCGGGCTTGAAAGGGGAAAGACTTGCCCGGGTGCCAAATTGAGACACTGAGCAGGAGGGTGGCAGGCTGTGCTTCCCTGATCTTGTCTTGCCTAGTTTAGACTGTGGGGGGGGGGGGGGGGGGGGGGGCGGAGGGAAGAGACGTAGGAGGTGGTCCTGTGTGTCTGAGCTGGAGGAATCTGAGCCCAGACCCCTGTGTCTATAGCAGAGACACACCTGGGAGCTGTTGTGTTATTGAAACCACATCTCCCTCCTTAGCCACCAGCACCAGGCAGAGTGGGCCTCTACTCTGCCCTCAGGAGCTGCCTGACAGTGGGCAAGGCCCCTCCCTGAGAATGATTTGTTCCTGTGTCTCCCCATGTTTAAGAGTTTGGGTTCAGTCTCTGCATGTTGATCTGTAGGCTCCTGTGTACTGTGGACAGGGAGTCACCTGTGGACTGCGTACCTGCTGCACACAGTGGCCGGCCTCTCATGGCTGCCCTGGCTGAAGGTAGCCTTTGCAGTCTTTAACTTTTAAGAAGTCAAGGCAATTAAAGTTTCCATTTATGGCTTCTGAGACTGTTGTCTTGAGTAGCTATGTTTCTGCGATTCAACATGAGTTTTCTCATTCTTCCCCCATGTTTATAGTTCTCCTTTTGGTTTTACAATTTGATTGATTGATTTTGGAGGAAGCTTTTTGTTTGTTTGTTTTATTAATACTCAACAGAAGATTTTTTCCCATTGATTTTTAAAGAGAGTGGAAAACAAGGAGAGTGAGACAAACATTGATGTGTGAGAGATGCATCAATTTGTTACCTCCCACATCTGCCCTGCGCCCTGCCCTGGTGGATGGATGTACGTTGCAACTCAGGTACATGCCCTTGACTGAGAATCAAACCCTCCACCCCTCAGTGCACAGGCTAATGCCACACCCACTGAACCACACCAGCCAGGGCTGTAGAAGGTTTTTGTTTCTTCTTCCTCCTTTTTTTCATCTGCATCTGTGTCTTCTTCCTAATGCAGGACATATTTAATGGGTACCTACCGCCTTCAAGGAGCCTCTGGTGCCGGAAGCAAAGTGCCTGGCAGCAGGTAGTGAGCAGGAGTGAGAGGGGCTGCATGCAGCTGGGCCTGAGCCCCAGACCTGGGCACCTCCCCTGGTCCCCAGGGAAGGGGTGTCTTTGGGATGTCCTGCTCAAGGCTGGGGTCAGAATCAGATTTTCATTCAACTCTTCCTCTTTCTCCTCATATAAAAATGTGATGGCTGCAGGAAGGAGACAGGAGGAAATACAGGGAACTCTCAGAAAGCTGACAGAAGTGTAAGAAGTACATTCAATCAGCGGAGGAGTTTGTGTGAAATTTGAGTCATAGTTTATTCATCAAGATCGGCAAAAAACCAAATGGAGTGACTCTGTTGCGAGTGAAAGTGGGGTTTGCCGTGTGGTTGAGTGGCTGGTGTTCTGTGTTCCTGCCACGGGGTAACCAGGTAGAGCCATCAGTGCCAGGAGTCCTGGGCGTGCCCAGGATCAGGAGGGGCAGCAGACAATAGACCTGGCCCTGTGTTTATAGATACAAATGGTACACAGTTCAATGGTTATTGGAAGAATGTGAGTCATTTTTTTTTGTAAAATCTTAGAGCATTCTGGGGCAGAGCAAAGACCATGCAGGTCAACCTCCTTATTATCAAGGATTAATATACCGACAAGTCCCTTGGCTCTCTGTGTCAGGCAGGTCTCAGGAGGGGTACTTGATAAATGCTGTTTTGCTTCTGAAAATAACGCTACAGACAATCAACATTTCCTTTCTTCCCTGGGCTCCAAGGAAAGATATTCCAGACAGACTTGAGAGACTCCTGTCTCTAGGAAGAAGGTCTGTTTCCATCGTGATAGTTCATAGAACAGACCCAGAGAGTTTTATTATTATTGATTTGCGATCGAGAGAGAGAGAGAGAGAGACAGAGACAGAGACAGAGACAGAGAGAGACAGAGAGAGAATCATCGATTGTTCCAGCCAGGGCCAGAGTGTGTTTTCACATTGAAGGCCACCCTGGAAGAACCTGCCCACCCTGACTGCCTCCCCTTTCCCTGCCCGTCCCATTTTGGGGAATTTGGCCACAACATGCAGCACATGATTACAGTATGTCCCCATCCCAATGGTCACCAAGACAAGTTGGCCCCTGACATATCCTAGGAAAGAGCCCTCCTAGCGCTGTGAGTCCACGCTATCCAACCAAAAGGTTGGTCATCCGTGCATCCTTCACCCTGACGTGATCAAAAGGGGGAATGTGGGGAAATGGGTATTATGGGAAGTAACCTCACAGGGTGATGCGATCATAAATTCCTAACTGGGCAGGTCATGGTGGGTGGTCACACCCCAGGCTTATCCTTCTCAGTAAAAGGGTTGTTTTGCTTAACCAAGCCTGTCCATTGTTTCTGTGCGTCCAGGTGAGCACAGCTTAGAAGTAACCACTCTCAAGAGAGCACAACCTTGCCTGGCCGGTGTGGCTCAGTGGGTGAGTGTTGGCCCGTGAATGAACAGGTGACCAGTTTGTTTCCTAGTCAGGGCACATGCTCGGGTTGTGGGCTCAAAACCCAGCAGAGGGCATGTAGGAGGCAGCCACTGGATGCTTCTCTCTCATCAATGTTTCTGTCTTTCTCTTCCATTACCTTCCTCTCTGAAAGTCAGTAAAAACATTTTTTAAAAAGAGACCACACTTTTGTTGACTGTCCTGTAATCCAATCCCCACCTGCATTCTCCCAAATTCCTGTAACCTTCCTTACATCCCCTCCTCCATTTCTCCTTCGAAAATCTGTGACTCTCCAGAGCATTTTAGATCTTTTGTAGTTTGGCTCAAATAAACTTTCCCAAAAATCCTTAAAACATTTTCAGCCTTAAAAAGGCAGGGTATTCTGGCCCATGTTCCACCATGTATGACCCTTGAGGACACTATGCTGATGAAACAAAGCAATCTCAGGAAGAGAATCATTGTGTGATTCCACTTAAATGAAGCACTCAAATCCATAAGAGATAGAAAGTCGAATGGCAGTTTGCAGGAGCTGGGAGGTGGGGAATGGGGAACAGTGGGTACTGAGTTCTGTTTTATAACATGAAGAGAGTTCTGGAGACTGATTGTACACCAGTGCAAATATAATTTAACACTATTGAACTGTATCCTTAAAAGTGGTTAAGATGGCCCTAACCGGTTTGGCTCAGTGGATAGAGCATCAGCCTGCAGACGGAAAGGCACCAGGTTGGATTCTGGTCAAGGGCATGTACTTCAGTTGAGGGCACATCCCCATTAGGAGGTGTATAGGAGGCAGCTGATTAATGTTTCTAACTTTCTATTTCTCCCTGTAAAAAAATCAATACAATATATTTTTAAAAACAAGAAGAAATAAAAAGTGGTTAAGGTGTTAAATGTCACGTTTTTTAAAGCTGTGTGTGTGTGTGTGTGTGTGTGTGTGTGTGTGTGTGTGTGTGTGTGTATTTAAAAAGTACTATGAGCTGGAAGATGGAAAAGATGGCCACCTAATATCCTGTAAGCATAAATGTAAATTGGTGTAATTTGTTTGCATTAGAGTGTGGCTCTAAGCATAAAGGACTTTTTATATGGTGATACCCTCTGTCCCAGTCATTTTATTTATTAAATACTAGGGCCCGGTGCACAAAATTTGTGCACTGGGGGCAGGTAGTCCCTCAACCCAACCTGCCCCCTCTCACATACTGGGACCCCTCAGGGAATGTCCAATTCATGGCTCACCCCCAGCTTGCCCAAGGCCTAAAGCCTCTGGTGAGGGTTTAGGCCTTGGGCACCCAGCCATCATCCTGCTCAGTTCATCCCTGGCTGCCTGCGACCACCTGGCCCCAGGGGCTGGGCGCTCGCCGCCACTTTCACCTACAGTGTTCAGGGACTGGGTGCTCGCCGCCACCACCACCACCACCACCACCACCATTTCATCTCCATCCCAGGGGCCTGGCACACATGCCACCTGGCCCTGCCCCTGCTCCTGATTGGCTGGTAGCATAGCCAATGAGGAGCGAAGGTACGGTCAAATTTGCATGTTTCTCTTTTATTGTATAGGATAATAAGGGAAGCAATCTCAAATGCAGATGAAATTTTATGCCTGAAGAATTTTTTGATACGATTTTCACAAAGAACTGAAACAAGCTAGGTCCACCAGTGGGTGTGGGTAGCAGAGAGGACCGGGCAGCACCAGGAGGGTTGGGCAGCCCACATTGAGGCTGAAGGGTGGGTCTAGGACTGTAGGACCCGAGGGCCTTAGGGCATGAGGGTCTTGCAGAAGCAAGAAGGATGCAGGCTTGGGAAGCCCCAACCCCAGGAATTTATCAACACAGAGACTGGACATCAGGTGCAAGACATCGTTTGGGAATGAGAAGAGTCATTTGAAAGGAACACAGACACATTAATAAGCGTTTTTGTATATGAAAGGGAATACAGTGTAGTCCTCACAAATATGATATTTGGACCAGGAATACTTGGGTCGGCATCCTAGCTCTAGCACTACTGTGGAACTTGGGCTAACTCGAGTTTAGATGAAAACCTAGACTTTGTGATGGTTTCCTCCATGTTCCATTGGGAGCAAACACCCCTCTAATCACCCAAATCAACACTGTATTTTCTAGGCCCAATGGTGTCCACCACGTGGAAAGTGCGAGAGTATTTGCTGAGGGAACACGTAAGGAGCCTGTGGTAGACACACCATCAGTGTTAGCTGTAGTGATTAGTAAACACAAATGTCCTCAACTCCAAGTCATTTTCCAAACATTCCTCTTTATCTTCCTCCCTATCTTTCCTGTCTGGATTTATTGCTTCTTTGGTTTTATTACTCCTCAGCTGTGTGTTTCCCTGTCTGATGGTCTTCTCCTTGTGCCCCCACAGGACAGCGGGACTGTCACGTGGCCTGCAGTGGGCTGGAGTGAGGTGAGCACCTTCTCTTATGGAGCAGCTGGCCAAGGCTGGCAGACAGGGAAACACAGTGGATTGAGGCCATCTTGGCATTTGAGGCCTTCCCTGAAAGAAACACCAGAGATGGAGCCCTTGACTACTCCCTATTGCATGGTTGGTTAATTTTCGACCCACTATTTGTTTTCTCTTCCCCAAGGGTGAAGCAACACCTCTTTCCAGCTAAACACAGACTGGTGAGCTGAAGGAGAAACTCTGAGATCCCACTGCTGACACCATGACCTCAGAAGCTGAAAGGAACTGCCCAGGTAGTCCACTCCCTCCTCACTAGCTGGTTCCTGCTCATGATCTAGAATTGAGGGAGGCACCTCCAAACTGGGTGAAGCTACCCAGGAATCAAAAACCTCAAAGGGGATTGATGAGTGTCCTCGAATTCCCAAGAGATCCAAGGGGAGTCCCCTCAACCAGAAGTTCCTATCTCTCTCCTCAAGCTGCTCATTGCCTCCCATCTTCTGCAACTCATGCAATGTGTCCAATGAGGCCAGGACAGCCCGTGGGAGGTGGGAATTTCTTGTCCCCTGTACCTGGAACCTGCTAGTTCCTGGTGGAAACTTTCCCCTCCAAAGCACTGCCACCTCCCACAGCTGTGCCGGGTTCCTGAGCTGTGCTCCCAATTATAAACACCTGTGTGACTGTCAGACAGGAACTTTTCTTGATCCTCAGATACCCTTGCTGAGGCCCGCTCTGTTATTTCCCACACCCACCCTCATCCTAGCAAAAAACACACAGATGTAGTGCTCTGGGTTCCCTCCATCCAAACCCAGGTTTACATTCCCCTCCAAGTGGGTGAAGCAGGAAAGAGAAAAACAACCCTCCACCCACCCAAATCAACACTGCAGTTCTAGGCAACCACATCACCCCCCCCCCCCCCCAGGAGAGGATAAAACTTGTTCCTGTTGCAGCATAAGGGAGCAGAGGACAGCTCAGAAGCCGGCAGCTCCTGAGCAGGCTCCGGGGGCCCTGAGGGAGGGCTTCAGCTGGTGGATTCCTGAGGATAAACAAGATGACCTCTTGTTTAAGACATGGGCCAGAGTGGAGTCAGAGGTGCCCAGGGTAGCTGTGGCCCCTGAGACCAGCCTTGCGGGCTGCTGGGGGGAGGGGGTAGATGATACTGATTGATCACAGGGTCAGAGCTGTGGCTCCAACCCCACCCACCCTCTGCTCTCACGTTGGAGCATCTGTGAGTAGCAGGAAGAATCCTCTTTGCCTGGTAGGTTCACTCCATCAATGGCGTGTGATCTGAAACATTATTTTCCAATTTTTAAAAAATTGCATAGCTGAAGTATAGGGCAGAATGCAGAAATCACATGAATTTTTGAAACATAAGGAGGCTTCAACTGAATGTCAGAAATTGTCTGATGGTTGACCTTGGATTCCACCTGTGAGCTTCCTGCCTCTTGGCCTGGGCCTTCTTTTCCCGCCTGAGTTTCGTTTTGTTTGTCTGTGAAATAAGAATAATATGTCCTGTATGTACATGGCAGGAAATACATTTAGACCATGTCTCTACACACACAAAACATACCCCACTCCCCAGTCCCTTGTCTGCATTTCCAGAGCCTCCTTGGGAGTCACACATTTTGTTAAAGATAAATAAATAAATATATATATATATATATATATATATATATATATATATATATAGAGAGAGAGAGAGAGAGAGAGAGAGAGAGAGAGAGAGAGAGAGAAATAGAAGTGGGGGAGGGAGGAAACTGGTTCTCACAGTCTTCTCATAAGGATACCATTCACATTGCGTTAGGTCTCACACTTAGGGCCTCATTTAACCTTCATTATAATAGACAGTCGCATGGGCCCTGGCCACTGTGGCTGAGTGGTTGAGTGTTGACCCTTGAACCAAGATCACCGGTTGGCTTCCCACTCGGTGCACACGCCCGGGTTCAGGCTTGACCTCCAGGAGTGGGCATGGAGGGGCAACTCATTGATGCTTCTTTCTTATCGCTGTTTCCATCTCTATACTTCTCCCTTCCCCTCTCTCTAAAAACAATAAAAACATTCTAAAAAATAAATGAGTAAATACAGTCACATGGGGTGTCAGGCCTGCAGTATATAAATTGGGGTTGGACAGTTCATTCCATAGCACCAGATGACTCAACAAATATTCCCCAGATTAAAAAAAAAAAAAAAGTCCCTCAGGTGACAGCTGGTCAGGAAGATGAACATTTAACCACTTTGTTTACTAGAGGCTCGTTGTGCACTGTGGCGGGGGTGTCCCTCAGCCCAGCCTGCCCCTCTCACAGACTGGGAGCCATCAGTGGATGTCCTACTGCTGGCCTAAGCCCACTCCCCATGAGAGAGGGCCTAAGCCAAGTCTGGCCTCCCTCTGCAGGAGGTGAGCAGGGTGATCAGGGGAATGCACCCTTACCCGCTGCTGCAGCCACTGCCAGCCGCCACAACTGCCAAGGTGTTTTCATCAGCATGGGCTCCTGTTCCTTCACCACAAAAACACGACAACTTTCTTTAGGCATTTTCAAGATGTCTCTTTCATAGAATCTGGCAGTTCTTTATTTATTTACTTTTTTTATCCTCACCTGAGGATGCTTCCATTGATTTTTAGAGAGCTTGGAAGAGAGAGAGAGAAAGACAGACAGGAACATCAATGTGAGAGGGCCACTTCAAGTCTTTGCCTCCTGCATGAGCCCTGACCTGGGCCCTGGCCAGGGAGAAGCCTGCAACCTAGATACATGCCCTTGATGAGAATCGAACCCAGATCCTAGGGTCGGCGGGCCAAAGCTCTATCCAGTGAGTCAAACTGGCTAGGGCAGGATATGACATTTTTTAGCCCCACCAGCAGCTGACCTTTGTTTTTTTCCTTCTGGGAGTGTGGTGAAATAACCCTAGATCACTTTCTTTGATTCTCATCACCCAACTTACCAAGATCACTATGAGTTGCAGCATAAAGAGATCTGAGCTAATGATTGGTCAGAGGTGTTTCCTCTTCAGCTCACACCCAGAGGCCCCCCTGCATTGTGTCCGCTGGAGTGGGGGGTGTGCTCTGAGCCTCTCGGCAGCTGCCAGGAGCACACGCCCAGCCCTGCATTGTGTCTGATGGACTGGAGGTGTGCTGCCTGCCCAGACACCGTTCCTCCCTCTATGCCTGGGCTTCGGATGCTATAGGCACTGCCATATTTGTGATGGAGTGATGGTCAGTTTGCATATTACTCTTTTATTAGCTTAGATATTCAATTCCATTTCCATTCTACCCAATACCTTCCAAACTCATTTTTTTTCTTTCCATCTAGAGCGCAAAGACTTTGTTGATGCCATTGAGTATTTAAAGAACCCATGGAACACAGAGAAACTGCAACACCTGCTGCGTAATGAATCCTGGAAGAGATTTGTGGCTGCGGCCCAGCTGTCCAGGTAACCTCCAGGCGATGCCTGTATCGTCACCCCAATCTGCCCTGCATCCAGATTCCTCTGGCAGGCACACTCCTCCAGGCAGGATCCTGTGCTTGGAGTTTAACAAGTTCCTATTCAACAGTCCATGAGGAACATTTCTTTCATATCATTTGATGGCAGAAAAGGGTCCCCGTTTGAGAAGAGATGAGGCCTGCAGGGGGAAGGTTAGGAGACCTTGGCCATGTTACTTAACCACTCTCTGTCTTATTGATCTGTTCTATTTAATTGTGAGGAGAATGAGATCATGTGTGTAAACTATTTAGCCTAATGACTGTCACATGGTAGATGTGCAGTTCACATGAAGTTTGAAAAAGATGCTGGCAATAGACAGGGCCCACGCATCTCCTTGTTACACATGAGAGCCACGCAGGACTTCTTGTGGGACAAGCCAGAAAATTCCCGGCACAGTTTGTGTCTTTGGGGATTGTAGCTAGAGAGCCTGCTCTCCTTAAGAAAGGGATTGTACAAACTCTGCAGGAGAGCTGGAGTGAAGCTGCACCAGGTTGGGTTGAATTCTGACTATATCTGCCTGGCTCTGGGGCTCTGGGCTTACGTCTTGTCCCTCATCAACGGACTATTAAGTCCTCCTGATAGGACTATGGCGAAGGCCTTGGAGTGGACTGCAGGGTCAAGGGCGAGGAAGAAAGTATAGTCATGCTGTCCAGAGGCCCAGAGAGGCTTTGAGCAGGGGCAGGGCCCAGGGTCTGGATGGAGCAAGGGTGGCCCAGTTGTGAGGACTGGTAGGAAGGCTTGGCAGCAGGGCTGGGACTAGCTAGATTGAGGCAGCTGAGGCACCTGGGCACAGGACTGAGGAGGCCAAGGGCCTATTAGAGGGCAGTGAGAGGTTCGAGGGGCACATTTCTTCCTTCCCTGGCTTGATCCCCTGTCTGCTGGGGTAGAAGGCCCTGGGTAATTATGTCCTCCAACCCTGTCTGTGAGCTGGAGGGATCCTCACCTCCCTGAGGCACCCTCTTCTCTTCTCCATGGAGTAACCCTGACCACAGGGGGGACAATGTGGCTTAGTGAGCCCCTCCAGTCAGAATGAGGTGTGATGAGGTGTAATCTGAGGGATTCCGAGTAGATGCACACATTCCCAACACAGAGGACAGGGCTTCCTGCACAGCTCATCCAGTTGTGGGTCTCAGCCTTAGCGATTCATGTAGCTGCCTTGGTTAATCCCCTGTCCTTCATTATTACAGGGATGAGGCAGATGCACTCTATGCAGACTTGAGCCAGCTGGAAGCAATCATGACCGTGGACTACCAGAAGCATAGGGAGAGCTTTATGAAGCTGTTTCCTCAGGTGAAACAGGACCTTGAGGAACGCATACGGAGGCTCTATGCACTTGCTGATGAAGTTGACAAGGTGCACAGGGACTGTACCATCACCCAGGTGGTGGCCTCTTCCACTGGCGCTGCGTCTGGCCTTCTGACCATCGCTGGCCTGGGTCTGGCACCTGTCACAGCAGGGGCTAGTCGGCTGCTTTCAGGAGTTGGGTTGGGACTGGGGGCAGCATCTGCTGTGACCAGTGTGACTGCTGACATCATAGACATGTCAAAGGATGGGTCAGCAAAAGCCGAAGCCAGCCGCCTAGTGTCAACCGCCAGTGACACAGAGAAGGTGATAGAGGAGGTTCTAAGTTGCAGAACACCCCAAGTTGCTTCCTTAGCAGAGAAGTGCTTCCAATCCCTGAAATATATTCTGAAGAAAGCGAATGTCCTCAAGGCGGACGAATTCAATTCTATCTCAGTAGCTGAGGCCTTATGGTTGCAGCAAACGGGGCAAGTCTTACGTAAAGTTGGCATCCCGATGCTGGGAGTTTCTAAAGGCACTGCTCGGGCCTTGAGCAAAGGAACCAGGGTCTTTGGTGCAGCCACGGCAGGTATATTCCTTCTCGCGGATGTAGTGGACCTAGTGAAAGAGTCAATGCACTTACATGAGGGCGCAAAGGCTGAGTCTGCAGGCAAGTTGAGGCAGCAGGCCCGGGAGCTGGAGAGGAGGTTGGAAGAACTGACCCGAATTCACGAAAGTCTACAGGACGACCCGACTCCATGATCCCCAGACAGTGCAGGGAGCAGGGTGTGTGGGAGACAAAGGCGTGGACTTTACTTTGGAGAGGGGAAAAGCTGGCGAGGTAAAATGGATGGATCTGCATGTTAAGGTGTTGAGCACAGGAAGGAGGGGTTCATGCAGATGGCAGGTGGGTGTAAGAAAAGGAAGAAACCTGGAGCCTGGAATCAGGGAAAAGAAGGGACAAGAGATTGGGCGGGGGGAGGTGGAGAGGGACTGTATTTTGACTAAAAATGACATTGAGGTCATGAATAAAGAAAGATAAGTGGAGGAATAAGCACCAAATAGGCCAGAACTACTAAAGAGTTGGCAATGGGAGAAGGTGAAAGGGTTTGAGTTTTGGGGATATGGGAGTTACAGTGGCTCCTGGATTGGCCCTCCTCAGGGTTCACTGTCCCAGCAGGAACCCCGTCTCTGCCTGGTCCTGGTCTCTAGCCCTGCTTTCCAGTTCCAGCTCGCCTTTGTCTTCCAGCAGCACATCTTAGGTAGGGAGTGATTTTTAAAAACAATTATTTTTCAATTACAGTTGACATACAATAGTATATTAGTTTTGGGTGAACAATCTAGTGATTAGGAAATGATCACCCTCTAAGTCTAGCAGACATATAGCATCATTCATAGTTATTACAATGTTATCCACTATAGGCATGGCTTCTTGATGATGATGATAATAATGATGATGATGGGGGTGGTGATGGTGATGATGATGATGATGATGATGGGGGTGGTGATGGGTGGTGATGGCAGTGGAGTGGGTAGAACATTTGACAAGATGCTGGTCCTTGTTGGGGCCAGGATGCTCTGAGACCAATAAAATTACAATGAAACTGCAAATGCTCTTAGAACAGTGGTTGATTTGGAAAAAGAGAGAGAGAGAGAGAGAGAGAGAGAGAGAGAGAGAGAGAGAGAGAGAGAGAGAGAGAAGTGAGAACAGATATTCCCAGGAGGTCAAGGGGATGTACCAATCGGCCCTGAGACCCAGGCTCTCCATCAGTGGGGGAGGTGGTGTGGACACGATGATATTCTAGACCCTCTGTTTCTCCCCACCGTGTGTCCTGTAGACTTCGGTTCAATAAGATGGACTGGTACTCTGAGCCTCTGTGGTGGGTTCATCTGGGCTGTGGGTGCCTGGC
The DNA here is from genome assembly GCA_027563665.1 of Antrozous pallidus. Taxonomy (NCBI): domain Eukaryota; kingdom Metazoa; phylum Chordata; class Mammalia; order Chiroptera; family Vespertilionidae; genus Antrozous; species Antrozous pallidus. Next base: position 111,429,979 of record CM050513.1, on the reverse strand, counting down.
TTCCCTTCCCCATGAGCCTGTCCTCCAGGAACTCAGGCAGCAAATCTTCCGTTGCTCCTGCCGCCCGCTCACTGGGCTCCCACTCTCCCAGTCAAGTCCCTGAGACCTCGGAGCCCCGAAAGCTCTGCCACGACACCCAGGGGAGCTTCTGCACAGGTGGCTTGGGCTGAACACAGGTGGCTTCCTCCTCCAGCAGCCCGGGCCCAGGATGAGGCTGATTAAGGTCAGAAGGGCATGACCGGTTTGTCTCAGTAGATAGAGTGTCAGCCTGCAGACTGAAGGGTCCCAAGTTTGATTCCAGTCAAGGGCATGTACCTTGGTTGAGGGCACAACCCCAATAGGGGCTGTGCAGGAGGCAGCTGATCAATGTTTCTTGCTCATTGATGTTTCTAAACTCTCTATCCCTCTCCATTCCTCTCTGTAAAAAATCAATAAAAATGAAAAAAGATCAGAAGAGCTTGTTTGCAGCGGGGAGAGAGGGTCATCTATAAATAGACAGGGACACAGCAAACATTTCTCCAAGCTACCCTCACATTGTCCCTCCTGCAAGATCTTCCAGATCGTCATCCTGTGTCTACCCTTCTGGCACTGCCCCTGCCCCACCCCTCCTCCACACTGAGCCAGCAGAGCCCTTAGGAATACAAATCCTATCAAGCACCTGCTTCCCATTACTCTGCACAAAAACCCCAGGCCTCCACCCAACCTGAAATAACCTGTAGGAGCCTGGGGTCCCTCGAGGGCAGAGCTGAGACAGGCTCACTGAGGGTTGATTTGGGAATGACACCTCCCAGCTGGACTGAGGGACACTGCCCCCAGAGGGCACTCCTGGGCCTTGCCTTCCGTGGCCCAGAGCGAGGACCAGACCCACACCAGCAAGGAAACACCGGTTTCATTGATACCAGCAAGGTGAGTCAACAAAGGTAAACAGAACAAAGGAGGTTCCTTTCTGGGCCACTCAGGTCAGCATGACCTTGACCTCCCTGACCTTAGTGGAGCAAGCTGGAAACACATCGGGATGTGTGAGCAGCTTGTCGGACAAGATACCAGTTCTCACGAGGCACATGAAGAATTTGTTTGCTCTTTGGGAATGCTTTGACCGGTGGATATCGATTCTTCTGGATCCTCCATCACTTCCTGCCAGTGTGACATTAAGGAGAGAGCTCTTACATCAGGGGGCTTGGCTTAGAGTAAGGAGTTAAGGAAGGCTTCCCTGAAGAGGGACACCAAGGGTTGAATGGATGGGGAGGAAAAGGGGGGTAAAAGTATTTGGGTAAAGGACCTGGGCCTGCAGGGTTCTGGCCGGGAGTGAGGGCTACTCTGAAAGAACACTGATGGAGCTACAGTGTGGCCACTCAGCTTCTCCTGCCAGGACTCCTGTGAGAAAGGGGCTGTGGTCGGAAAGCTGGTCGTTGGAGCACTGGACACTGCCAGCAGCCTCTGCAGGGACGGGAGGTGGTGTGGTCAGCACAGATACCGCTGCTGCTGGAGCTGTGTGTCTGCAGCCTGGGGACCTGGAGGACAATGGACAGAGCTGCTGCTTTTGACACCAGCAGTAACAGGAAACCAGCGAGCCGGAGGGGGGGGTAGGGAGGGGGGGCGGTGATGGCTGCACCGGGAAAGGGCAGGGTGAGAGCACAGCTGCCTGGGGGCCCCTGAAACTGTGAGAAGAATCCAGTAGGTCCTGGAAACCAGCAGAGCAGAAGGGGTGAGGCCAGAGAAATACAAGACTGTAACTAGTAAGTGGTAGAATTGAGATTCAAATACAGGGTCCTTTGAGCCCCAATCCTCAAACTTTCCACCACTAAGTGGCTGTTACCTATAAAGCAGGACTAGGCCGAGGAAGGAAAAAATAACCATGGACTCTAAAAAGAAATGATCTCTTAGTAGGAAAAACATTAACATCTGCCTTCTCACTACATTGAACCTGAAAGATGACCTTGACAGGCTGGACAAAGGCGCCAGCTCCCTGGCGTGGCGTCTCACAAAGGGATCTCCATGCTTTTCCCCTTCCCTTGGGCTCGCTTACAGGTGAGCAGCAGCAGGCACCAAAGGATGTGGGGGTGGGGAATGGAAAGAAGATAGTTTCGTCCATCACTTTCAAATGTTTCTGTGCAAGCTGGGCAATAGATACATCATGGGTTCATGCATTGGAAAGGTCTGCGTTGTGGGGCATTCACCACTTACAGCCCGGGGAACTAGAGGACAGTTCGGCCCTCCCTGCTCAGGCTCCCGGCCTCCTGTTACTGCTGATGTAGAAGCAGCAGCTCCATGGCACTGCCCTCTGGGTCCCTGAGCTACAGACCCATCAGGGCCTGTCCTCAAAGAACTCACATTGAGAGAGTGAAACCCATCATACACCTGCCTGTCTGTCCTGCCAGCCTCTGACGCCCTTCCTCACTGCCGACCTGTTAACCCTCCAGGGTTCAGCTCCAATGTGGCTGCATTGGCAGCCCCTCCTGTCCCTGCCCCGCCAGGCTGTGCTGTCCTCTGTCACCACACCGCCCTGTCAGGTGTATGGTGGGTTTCGCTCTCTCAGTGTGAACTCTTTGAGGACAGGCCCTATGAGTCTGCAGCTCAGGGACCCAGAGGGCAGTGCCATGGAGCTGCTGCTTCCACATCAGCAGGAACAGGAGGCCAGGAGTCCGAGCAGGGAGGGCCGATGGCAGTTTCCTCTTTAAAATAAATATATATTCTTGTTGATTTCAGAGAGGAAGGGAGAGGGAGAGAGAGATAGGAAAATGAATGATGAGCGAAAATCATTAATTGACTGCCTCCTGCTCACCCCCTACTGGGGATGGAGCCCACAATGTTCGCTTGATGGTAATCAAACATGGGACCCTTCAGTCAGCAGGCCGACGCTCTATCCACTGAGCCAAACCCACTAGGGCTGTCTCCTTCTTTTTAATTATGAAACCTTTTACTTTGCAGTTGTACAAAATATTACATGTATCCTGTACCCAGTTTCCTCAGTGGTAAATTAAATATTTAAGCTCTAGACATAACCACTCACACAGATTTAGCACACAACTAGCTAGTTTTCTTCTTTGGAATTATAGGCTGATAACTATTTGTTTTTTTTGTAAATCTCACATGAGGATATGTTTATTGACTTTAGAGGAAGAGAGAGAGAGAGAGAGAGAGGAAGAGAGAGAGAGAGAAACATTGATATGAGAGAGAAGCATCTATCAGTTGCCTCCTGTGTGTGCCCCAATCAAGTATGGAACTCACAACCTTCTGGTATACACTATGACATCGTAACGCGCTAATTGTATTTTCTTGTACCAAATGCCACTTCCTTTGCCTCCTCTTCAATATCACCACCAGGACATTTTTGCAGTCACCACAAGGACCCCTGGTGTGGCCCTTTCATAGCCACACCCTCTCCCCTCCCACCTCCACCCCGCCTTAGCCCACAGCGTTATTAATAGAGCCTTCATTTCCATAACCTCGTCCTTTCAAGACCTTAGAGTGAATGGCATGGGACAGCACGACACTATTGGAGTTGTCTTTTTACACTCAGCATCATTCCCCGGAGCGCTGTTCCTCTCATTGCTGAGCAGCATCCCAGGCTGTGGGTGAACGAGGATGGCCTCATTCATTCCCTGATCGCCAGCACCTCCAGGCAGACACCTGCATGCAGAGTGAGTCCTGAGCAGCAGCCTCAGTCGCCACGGACTGTGGGCTCCAGAGCCCCCTATCCTGGTGGGTTTGAGCAAACTGCTTCACCTGTCTGCCTCAGTTTTCTCACCCGTAAGATGGGGGTAATGGCAGTGCCCATCTTAAATGGCAGTTATGAAATTTAAATAAGTCAATACTGTTTATGTGCTTAACTCGAAGCCTGGCTGATGGTAAGGACTCAATTAAAAATTAATAATGTAGTAATTAATAATGAACACTGACTGCACCGAGTTGAGAATTTAAACGTGCACATAAGAAAATTCAAATGTGAGCTCCAGACAATTTGAGATCTTGCTTCCCATCCTGTCATCAGTCTTGCTCAAATAAACTCTTAAAGAAAAAGCTCTTAAAAAAAGAAAGTTCGAATTTGCAAACTGTGGACACTAGGGGGCGGCAGCACATTGTAAAAGGAGCTGTTCTCTCTTCCTAGAGCTTCACAGGGATTGGAGCTTCCCAGCCCCAGGGGAACGGGGCTATTTGAAAATAACCAAGTAGAACCCACTGGTGATTCCATGCGCTCTCAAACGCAGCCCGCAGCCTCTCTCTGGGACAGAGGAGAATCCATTCACGCAAACAATATTCACTGAGCTCCTACTGTGTGAATGGCAGGCACAATCCAGGAGCCGGGGTGCAGCAGGGAACAAAACAGACAACCCCAGTCCTCAGGGCAGATACCGCGGTAAAAAGGAGGCCCTTCTCTCCGCACCCCTGGTATGGCCCTTTGGGAGGCAGGACCATGGGAGGCAGGACCGTGACTGGCACAGAGAGTGAGGGAGCCGTGCGGGCAGGCTGGGAGGGTGCGGCTCCCTGGCTTGACCAGGTGAGGGCCTGCTTGTGGGCACAGGATACACCTGATAAACCATCTGGTCCTCTCCCTGCCCCCACCCAACAGGCTCCTCGAGCCCCCTGTTTTCCAATGTGACTGCGGGATACACTGCAGCCACAAAGGGTTCCTGGGAGCTGGGCTCCACGCGGCTCTGGCTGGAAGTGATGACTTGCAGGAGCCAGCTTTGCTCTCTTCATCCCCCTGGAGTCCCCTGTGCTGAGCCCAGCGATCGGCCCAAGAGCCACAGTCCGGCTGCAGAACCATGTTTACTCCAAGAGCTGCTAACTGGCCCATGACCTTGGCCTCATTAGCTTGGTGCTCTCCACCTGAGCTGCCTGGATTGGGGCCAGCCAGAGAAATCAGCTCAGGCCCACAGGCCCCTGGGAGAGGTATCCGATAAAAATAGACCGAAAAGAGCCAAAGACTCCTTGAGCAAGAGGGCTGTGGAGGTCATTGGCTCCAGGGTTGTTCCAGCTCTGCAGAGGGAGGCGGTGGCCAGGGAGGGGAAGGGGCCAGGCCAAGGTCATGCTGCTATTCATGAGGAGCTAAGATAAGAATGGGGGCCACTTGACTCCCAAAATCCTGTTCTTCCTTCACCGGCTGTCCATCAAGCTGTGGTCCGGGAGGGACTGAAGCAACCAAGGGACAGTAAGAATTACAGGTAATGGAGCAATTCACTGAAGGCCATTTGTTGTTTGTTTTCTAAAAAGCATAGAGCCCTAGTCTGTTTGGCTCAGTGGATGGAGCATCTGCCTGGGGACTGAAGGGTCCTGGGTTCGATTCTGATTAAAGACACATGCCTGGTTTGCAGGCTTAACCCCAGTAGGGGGCGTGCAAGAGGCAGACGGTCAAATATTCTCCCTCATCATTGATGTTTCTGTCTCTTTCTCTCTCTCTCTTTCTCTCTCTCTCTCCCTCTCCCTGTCTGAATTCACTAAAAATATATTAAAAAATAAAATAAGCATATAAAGAAGGAAAAATGGCCTGTGACGGGAAACTGCTGTGAATTTTTTAAAATCATAAAAAACAATACATTAAGAGACAGTGTCACTCAGTAGGTAAAAGCTGGAGCTATGAAACTCCACTGCTTAGGTTTGACTCCCAGCTCCACTGCTTACTTGCTGTGTATCTCCAATCAATTCACTTAATCTCTCTGCGCCTCACTTTCCTCCCCTGTAAAACGGGGTAACATCGGGGCCTGGTGCACGGTGGTGGTGTGAGGTGGAGCACATCCACTGTGACCCAGGGCCGCCACAGAACTGCACCGACCTCGTGGGAGTGAGGAGTGTCACTTGCACAAAGTGAAAAGTAAAGCAAAAGCCGACCTGCTCCACTGGGCCCTTCCCCGCAAGAGACTCTGTGTCAACAGCTCCCCGTGGGTCCTTTCAGGCGATCACCCATGCAGACACCAGCACGTATGTGTGTGCGCACCCGTGTGTGTTGAGCAATATCTTTACAATATGGCAATAAAGCATCCTCCTCCACACAGGTTCCATAGCTTGTCTCGTACTATTGATAACATTCAGGGCATCTTTTTCTTTTTTTTCTTAAAGAATAGTTTATTGGTTTTTAAAGAGGACAGAAGGAAGGAGAAGAGATTGAGAAACATAGATATGGGAGTGCAAGATGGATCAGCTGCCTCCTGTGCTCCTTCTGGGGATGGAGCCCACAACTCGGGCGTGTGCCCTGACCAGCATCCAGCCGTGACCTGCTGGTTCACGGGTCGATGCTCAGCCACTGAGCCACACGGGCGGGGCAGCCCTTCTCCTTAATGGCGATGTGGTATCCATGCTATGGATGGGCCAAAGCGTGTTTAACCAGCCCCCAGAGTGGATGGTCACCGCACACCGGAGCGCTTCTGTGTGGCTGAAACGGATGGCGGCGTAGACAGGCCACAGACACAGGTGGGGGGAAACGTCTCATGAGCTTCATTACCAGCTTCCTGATAAATTTCATGAACGTCCTGGGGACCAGCTGTTTGCCTCATTAGCTCTACAGTCATCACTGGCCAACATTTTGCCACATTTGCTTTGTCACTCTTCGTTATTAATTTTATTATTACCATGAATATTTTTGCTGAACCATTTAAGAAAGAGTTAATCACAGGCATTTCGACCCTTTACTCCTTCATGCTTCTATGTGGGTGTTCTGGGAAGATGGACATTCTCTTGGATAACTCCAAGACTATCATCAAAGAGCTGACATTATGTAGTCGTATTATAAGGTTGCTTGATTTAGTAAGTTAAAATACAGGACAGCCAGTTAAATGTGGGTTTCAGATATACAACAAATAATTTGTTAGTGTAAGTCTGTCCCAAATATTATATGGGATCGATTATATTAAAACTAGAGGCTAGGTGCATGAGATTCATGCACTAGGGGCTGGGAGTGTGTCCTTTCAGCCTGGCCTGAGCCCTCTCGCAGTCCAGAACCCCTCAGGGGATATCCGACTATAGCTACCACCACACTCCCCTTGTTGGAGCCCACTGACCACCAGGGGGCAGCTCCTGCTTGAGTGTCTGCCCCCTGGTAGTCAGTGCACATCATGGAGACTGGTCATTCCACTGTTCAATTTGCATGTTACCCTGTTATTATATAGGAATTATTTGTTGCTTATCTGAAATCCACATTTAACTGAGTATCCTGTATTTTCTCTGGTAACTATATATATATATATATATATATATAATATGTATATATATATATATTTATATATACATATTTATTTCTAAGAGGAAGGGAGAGGTAAACATCAGTGACGGAAGAGAATCATTGCTCGGCTGCCTCCGGCACGCCCCCTGCTGGGGATTGAGCTGGAACCCCGGCATGTGTTCTGACCAGGAATTAAACTGTGATCTCCTTGTTCACAGGTCGGTACTCAATCACCGAACCAGAGGGGCCGGGCAGCCCTATATTTCTCTCTGATGCATAATCCATATTTGGGTTTTGCTATTTGGTCCAAACAATGACATTTAAGCACCTTTTCCTCCAATCCAGGGTTCTGTTTAGTGGCTGTGTTGCTCCTCAGCCAGCCTTTGAGACCTGCTGTTACTGCCCTCCCAGACCTCTCCTTCTAGAATTATGGAGATCCAGCTACCACTGTCCGAGGTGACTCTGCCTGGGGCATGATGAGGGCTAAGCAAGGGGGTAGAGGAGGGGGGAGGGGGACGGGGCGTGGTACCATCAGCCCTTGGGGAGGCTAGTGCTACGGGCGGATTTGTCTCCAAGAGAACACTGCCCACAATGAATGTGAGCTCCACCTGCCACATCGGGGAGGCCTCCCAGCCGAGTTCCCACTCCCAGGTGAGCTGGGCCACCTCCTCCGGCCTCCGCTGAGAGCAGCTGTGAGAAGCCGTGAGCAATTGTCTCCCAGGCTGAGCACAGAAGGGGAACGGAGCATTTCAGAGAGAACACGCCCTAAGGAGCAGAAGACAGCCGTGCCAGGTGGTGGCCCTGGGACCTGGGGCCTGGAGCAGCCTTCCCTCCAAACCGCCCTGCACAGGAGAGGGGAGAAATGGCCTCTCTTGCTGGGCCAGGCTGCAGGGGGTGAGCAGGGCCATCTTCCGAGGCCCCATGTGAGGGACAGCAGATTCCAGCTGCTTCTCAGAGGACAAACATCCTCCTGGAGTCTGTGTGGTTGCTTTGTAGCCCTCACCTGAGGATATGATTTTATTGATTTTAGGGAGAGAGGAACATTGATCAGCTGCTGCCCATACGCACCCCCACCGGGATTGAATCCAAAACCCAGGACCAACTGAGCCACTCGGCTAGGGCGGGGTTTCTCTTTTGTACCAGATTCTCAGCTCAAATGTGTAGCGGAGCCCTCATCAAGGTTTGCAGAGGTGTGCCCTTCCCAGAGGCTAGTCTGCCCCCTGGTGGTCAGCACACAGTTGTGTACTGCTGGATAACAGCACCCAACGCTGGGCAGTGTAGGCACAATGACTTACACCTGCTCATGAGATTTGGCTAGGGCCTGAGCAGAGCTCAGCTGCATCCCGCTGCAGATTGGGCTGGCCTGGCCTGGGAGGTGCCAGAGGGCATCTCTCAGTGCTGTCGCTGGCTGTCACTGGCTGTCGCTGGGGTGTCTCTCAACATGGTACCCTTTCCTCCAGGGCTCTCTCTCCATCCTTCACCAGGACAGCCCGGACCTCCTTAGTGCAGGGCAGCTGGTTGCCAAGAAGGTAGAACCAAAATTCCAGGGCTGGGCCTAAACCCACATAGCAACACTTCTGCTGCATACCATTGGTCAAATCAAGTCACATGACCAGATTCAGAACTAGACTCTGCTTTTGATGGGAGGAGGGCCATGCACTCACAGAGAGGGACAAACTGTGGGTGGGTCTGCTGGGCCTTCCTTCCCAGACGTCTCAGGAAGCAAAGGCGGGGAAGGGATCAGAAGACAGACCCAAGCTGCCATAAGATGCCTTTTTTCCCATTACACCTGGGACCTGAATAGTCACTGGGTCTTCTCCTTACAGTCCCTTTGTCCCTCATCTTACACAGGAGCACACGACACCGGCATATTCACTGAGAACCTGTGGAGGACAAGAAATCGACAAGGTGCACCCCTGGGAAGGGAAATGGGGGGCTTAGTGAGCAAAGCTGAGGGGAAGATTTACTAAATACTTTATACACTTTTGAACTTTGTAGCATGGACTTTTATCACTTGGTCAAAAGTAGTTAGTTTAGAATTGATCTAACCAAGGCCACTCAGTCCCAAGAGGCAGAGACTCAAACCCAGATCTGCAACCCTGAGCCTGAGCTCATTCCCAGCGTCCCCAGAGGTGACATAAGAGCAGCTTAAATCCAAGGGGAGACACAGACAGCTGCACCTGCGGCTCAGGAATGACAGCCTCGGGGGCTGCTGGGGTTGGAGCAGGTGGCACCTCAGAGAGGCACCCTGAGCTGGTGGATGAACTCAGTCCCTGGAGCAACAGGGTGGTTGTAGATGACAGCTGGGACCGTGGAGAGATTACTCATCCCCTCGGAGCCTCGATTCCCCCATCAGGAAAATGGGAAGATAATCCCTGGCCTGTGGGTTGGGTTGGCAGTGAGTCGAGCAAACACCCAAAGGTGAGGGGTCAGATGGCGGGAAGCCTGGGGGCCTGCAGCCAGCTTGCTGAGGGAGGTGACAGGGGGCTGGCTCTCTGTCCCCCTGGGAACACAATGGTGAGATCAGTTCTTATTGGGGGTGCTCGTGTTTGTGGGGAGTGCGTGCCTAGGACAGGCCTTCCCCTTCTCCTAATCTGTAAAGTGGGCTGGGCAGCGTGCTCCTGGGCCCCACCCAAGCCCAGGGTTCCAGGAGTCAGGGCCCTTCTCAGCCGACGATTCACCCGTGAGCAACTCTTCTATGGCCCAGTGTCATCTTCGCCAGCATGCCCAGCGAGAGGAGAGGCGGCGGCCCCAGAGCAGGGCCCAGGCATGGCTCCACGCTGGGCATGGGTGCCTGGCACATCCATCTCCTCTGCCCCCTCCTCTCCCACCTGCTCCCCCCCTCCCACTGGAGGCTGTGCAGCCTATCTGCCCTCCCTACATCTGTCTCAGAAGGTTGGGAACTGGACATTCTTAACATTGAACCAGGCTCCACAAACACCCCTCCAACCTCCCACCTTCCTTACCCCCCCCCCCCCCCCCCCCCGCCCAGCAGAAAAATTCCAGGCCAAAGCAATGTGCCAACCCCGCAGGAGGCTGCCTCCTGGGCAGAGGCATAGGGCAGGTTGGTCCAGAGATAAGTCCAGTCTCTCCAACACGGGAGGGGTCCTGACCCCACCCCCTCACTCTGGGCCAGCCCTACCTTTTCCTGGGCTCCCAGCCACCAGGGGGAGGGGCGCCTCTGTTGGCCTAGCCCTTCCCTCCCGCCCCGCCCCTTCCGGATCAGCCCTCCTCTCTGCACTGCCCCCGCCCAGGCCCCAGGCCAGCCTGTCCTCCAAGCCCAGGCTTCCTGCTCTGAGTGGCCATAGTGATGGTCTTGACTGGTCAGTAAGCAGCTGCCCTGTCCCTATGGGGCGCTTCTCCTCTCCACAGCCCTGCAGGGTGAGTGCTATTATGTTCCCGTTTCACAGCTGGGGGGTGTTGTGGGGCGACTTCCACAACCAGTTGCAAATGACCACGGACTGAGGTGGTTAAGTTGGTAATAAGCAAGCAAGGATTTATTGAACTGGCCAGGATGGTCGGAGGGCACCACAGACCGGTGGAGTCCAGGCACTCACGACCGCCCCAGCCCAGGTGTAGGCAGTCCTTTTAAAGGGTCTGAACCATACATTTTTATTGTCTAAATTCCGCAATCAGCCTTCAGGGTCGTATCCGGGATAGGGGGCTTCAGTGGACTATGACTGATTCCTGTTGCCTGCTCTCTGTCTCTAACCATACATTCTTCTAGACGTTGGAATGTGGACTTATCTTGCAAAAGCAGTTAGTACAGCCCAACTCCTGGTGCCACTGAGTCAACAGGAATCAATCTTTTAAAATCCAAACAGCAGTTTTACTCAAGATGAGTGCTGCCATATTTCAGGGAAAGCGACCTAAACAAGTCAAATCCCTTGTCGGGGGTCACTCGGCCAGGAAGCTGTCCAGCCCCGGCTGACGGCAAAAGTCTTTGCCCTGAAACTGTGCCCTTGCTCCCTGCGCCCCACAGACCCCAGGGGGCCCCTGCTTCCTGCGTGTGGCCAGGTGAGAGGAGCTACACACGGAAGCTACCTTGTTAATGGCAAAGTCCTTGAGTTAGGAGCAGGCATTGCTCATCTTCTCCTCCCTGGGGACAGACAAGGACTGGACACTCAGAAAGCACTATGTGGCCCCTGCAGCTTTGGCTGAGTGGATAGAGCCTCAGCCTGGGGACTGAAGGGTCCCAGGTTCGATTCCAGTCAAGGGCATGAGCTGGGATTGCGGTCTCTGAACACTGCCCGCAGTGGTGGGCTCTTGGCTCTGATTGTGCTGAAGGAGGGCAGAGCCCTGGGAAAGCACAGAACTGCCCGGGATGGGACGGCTGGGGAAGGACTGGGACAAGGGTCGGGCGGGGGGACAATGGAGCTAGAAAGGGAGAGTAAGGGGAGAAGGGGGAACAGCCAGCTGACTGAGGTTTAGGAGGGTGTTTAGAGCAATTTAGGGGAAGAGGCTGGGAGCAGCAGGATGCTAGCGTGTGTGAAATGAGAGATTGATTTTTTAAAAAGTTCTTTTATTTTTTTATCTTTATTGTTCAGTTTATTAATTACATTGTTCCCCCCCCCTTTTTCCCCCTATAGCTCCCCTCCACCCAGTACCCATCCCACCCTCTGCCCTCACCTCCCCCCCACTGTCCTCTCCCATAGTTGCATGATTTTTGTCCAGTCTCTTGCTGCACTTCCCACACCCCTTTTCTCCCCAAGAATTGTCAGTCCATTCCCTCTCTATGTCCATGATTCTGTTATATTCACCAGTTTATCCTGTTCATCAGATTATTAATTCACTTGATTTTTATATTCATTTGTTGATAGGTATATATTTGTTGTTCCTAATTTATATTTTTATCTTTTTCTTCTTCCTCTTCTTAAAGAATATCTTTTAGCATTTCATATAATATTGGTTTGGTGGTGATGAACTCCTTTAGCTTTTTCTTATCTGCAAAGCACCTTATCTGACCTTCAATTCTGAGTGATAGCTTTGCTGGATAGAGTATTCTTGGTTGTAGATTCTTGCTATTCATCACTTTGAATGTTTCTTGCCACTCCTGTCTGGCCTGCATCGTTTCTGTTGAGAAATCCACTGACAATCATATGGGTGCTCCCTTATAGGTAACCAACTGTTTCTCTCTTGCTGCTTTTAATATTCTCTCTTTGTCTTTTGCTCTTGGCATTTTAATTATGATGTGCCTTGGTGTGGTCCTCTTAGGGTTCCTATATATTGGGGTTCGGTGCGCTTCTTGGACTCCTAAGTCAATTTCTAAAAAGTTCTTTTAATCCTCACCCTTACACATCTCAGAGAGAGAAAAAGAGAGAGAGAGAAGCATCCATCAGTTGCCTCTCCTACTGGTACATACCGCAACCGAGGTATGTGCCCTGACCGGCATTGATCCTGCAAGCTTTTGGTACCCGGAATGACACTCCAACCAACTGAGCCACCTGCAGGGCGAGAGCTGGATTTGCTAAAGCTCAGTGAGTCCGTGTTGATTATGTACGAGATACGGTCCTGGATGTGACGGTTTGTAATCTGAGCAGGAAGGCTAAGCAAACGCACGAATGGCGAAGCTGGGATGCCGTTGGGAAAAGGTTGCTGGGACACTGTGCCAGTTCTCAGGGTGTTGTAATGTACCCCACAAATCACACAAGGACGCCCCAAGAAGTCGAATTAAGGAACCACATTTATTTCAAAGCCGGGACTACGAGAGGGCAAATGCTCTCCAAATCTGTACTGCGCCCCCCTTTGGCTGAAACATCAGAGGTACATAGGCAAATATCTCAAAGGTATTGATTATATCTTGAGATTTGGAATGAGGACCCCGGTTTGCAAAAAGCAGTTTGCTACAGAAGCTTAAGCAAGTCAGTTATTAAGCAAGTCAGTTATCTACAAAGATTTATTATAGTTTCGGGTCTTGGGACCACTGAGTCAATGGAAACACTTTATCTGGAGCCACTGAGGCAATTCAGAGTAAGTGTGCTGTCCTGGTCTCCAGGTGCAGAGGAATGTGTTTTGAAAGACGAGTAAGATCACAATCAATGGAATATTCAAACCACAATTAATGGAGTATTCAATCGAATGGGATAACTTATATAAGTTCAGAAAATCAAAATAACTTTTCTATTATTTTAGCAAGCAAAAAAATCACAGAAGCCAAATCAGCAGGGTTAAAATATTAAATAGCAGCTTTTACCCAAGCATGGTTGCTACCGTGCTTCGAAGGTAACAGGTGATTGATCTCAAATTGGAGGGCAGGCCCTAACCGGTTTGGCTCAGGGGCTAGAGCGTCAGCCTGCCGACTGAAGGATCCCAGGTTCGATTCCGGTCAAGGGCAGGTACCTTGGTTGTGGGCACATCCCCAGCAGGGGGTGTGCAGGAGGCAGCTGATGGATGTTTCTAACTCTCTATCCCTCTCTCTTCCTCTCTGTAAAAAAAATCAATAAAATATATTTTAAATATCATTTGGAGGGCAAGACCTCTGTGGGCCCGGTCTTCCCTGAATGTGGAGATAGAGTCTGGGGAAGAGTCAGGACCCCACTTCCTGCCTTCTTTCCACCATGAAGTTTGCTCCTGGTCCTTTTCATTTTGTTGGAAGGGACAGGGGGGGTCTAGGCTCTGGCATGTTTCTAACGCTGTTATTTCCCCCCTTTTTGCCATGATTTTTGGCTCGGCCTAGGATGCCAAGTCCCGCATACCTTCCCCCGCAACTTCGAGGGGATGGTTTCGTGGTCTTTTCATCTTCAGTGTCACAATGCAATTTCTGGCCCAAAGTTCGCTTCTTTGTAGGTAACCTGCTTTTTAAAATCATTACTTTATTTTCCAGTTACATTTTGCATTCGGCACTGTTTTGTATTAGTTTCAGGTGTACAGTGCAGCAGCAAACATTTATATAGGTTTGTAGGTAACCCGATTTTTTTTTTTATCCTCTCCCAAGGCTATTTTTTCCATTTATTTTTTAGAAAGAGTGGAGGAGACGAAGAATGGAGAGGGAGGGAGGGAGGGAGGGAGGGAGGGAGGGAGGGAGAGAGAGAGAGAGAGAGAGAGAGAGAGAGAGAGAGAGAGAGAGAGAAAAGAACATTAATATGAGAGAGATGCATTGACTGGTTGCCTCCTCCATGCACTCCAACCAGGGCCAGGATCAAGCCTGCCCTTGACTTAGGTACATGCCCTTACCCGGGATCTAATCTGAGACTCTTTGGACCCAGGGGCAGTGCTCTAACCACTGAGTCACACCAGTTCGGCAGTAAACCGCTTCTTTGTTTTTAATCCTCACCTAAGGATATTTTTCCCGATTTGGTTTTAGAGTAGTAGAAGAGAGAGGGACAGAGAGAAACACCGGATATGAGAGAGACATATCCATTGGTGGCCTCTGGGAGCCTACAACCGAGCTTCGTGCCCTTGACCAGAATCGAACGGGGACTCTTCAATCCACAGGCCAATGCTCTATCCACTGAGCCAAACCAGCCAGAGTGCCACTTTTTATCTTTAAAAAGCTTCTCAGACTTTCTCTTACTCTTGGTGTTCACAGATTTCATCAGGATGAGTTGCTCTTCATCCATAGCTGATTCAACCTGAAGCTTTGCGATAGCTTTCTTTCCAGCCAGGACAGATTTTCTTCTACTATTTCTTGGATTATTCCTTCCTTTGAATTATTTCTGTTCTTTTAGAGAGCTACTGGGGCCCTCTGGATCTATCATCCATGCCACTTAACGTTTCTTTCATATTTGCCCCATTCTCCCAATTCTTTACCCATCTTTGTTCGTGATGTTATCCAGTCTAGCTACCTATTTCCTTTCTCATAACGGCCTGTTTCTCAGGCTTAGTTTGGGTTCTTTACTGAGCAAACCCTTAGCAAACTATTGGAGTTCAAGTGACTGACCTGGGAGATGAAGCCAGCGGCCCCTGGCAGAGGAGCTGGGAAGGAGATGGGGAAGGGAAGGCAGCCTGTGACCGGTGCATCATCAAGCCGTTACCACCATCAATCATGATGCGAACCCAGGAAACCTGAAAAACAGGTCTCAGAGCTGTGCCACCCGAGGGGGGAGGGGCTGGGCATTTCTGCCAACACCCATGGGTCCCTGGTTGAGGGATGCTCCCCATATAATTCCTCAGCACTTCCAGCAGGCCACGTGTGGGCCAAGAGGACTCTGAGCCAGAAGGTGTAACAGAAACAAAAGCAAGCCCCGCCGGCGCAGCTCAGTGGTTGAGCATCGACCTCTGAACCGGGAGGTCCCGGTGCCAGTCCCGCTCAGGGCACACGCCCCAGTGGAGGGCTCAGTCCCAAGTGTGGGGACAGTGATTCTCTGTCATCATTGACCTTTCTATCTCTCTCTCCCTCTCCTTTCCCCTCTGAACTCAATTTTTAAAATATTTTTTAAAAATCTCAGTCAAGCCCTAACCGGTTTGTCTCAATGGATAGAGTGTCAGCCTGCGGACTCAAGGGTCCCAGGTTCGATTCCGGTCAAGGGCATGTACCTTGGCTGTGGGCACATCCCCAGAAGGGGGTGTGCAGGAGGCAGCTGATTGATGGTTCTCTCTCATGGATGTTTCTAACTCTCTATCCCTCTCTGTAAAAAAAAAAAATCAATTATATATATATATATATAAATATATATATATATATATATATTTTTTTAAATAAATCTCAGGCAAGAAAATGCAGGCCTCGCAGTCAGGATCCGTCCACTGTGAACCAGCGTGAGGAGGCATCTGCTGTGTCCGGTGCCACGGCTGCTTCACTCCTCTCATGGTGCTCTGAGGACGCTGAGCAATTTTATTAAATTCCTTCTATCTCCTTAAATGCTGGCCCATCTTCTGGAGACTTGGTGCTTCTCTTTATTTTATTTTTTTAATATGTTTTATTGATTGTTTACAGAGAGGTAGGGAGAGGGATAGAGAGTTAGAAACATCGATGAGAAACACCAATCAGCTGCCTCCTGTACGGCCCCTACTGGGGATGTGCCCACAACCAACGTACATGCCCTTGCCCTGAATCAAACCTGGGACCCGTCAGACTGCAAGCCGATGCTCTATCCACTGAGCCAAATGGGTTAGGGCTTGGTGCTTCTCTTTAATGCTTTTGCTTTTATTGATTGAGGGGAATGTATCTCATGACTGGAGTCAATGATGGGAGAGGAGAGAGTGTGGGAGCCTGTTCTAGAAGTTGTCTTATGGGAGCACAGAGCTT
Source organism: Antrozous pallidus (assembly GCA_027563665.1). NCBI lineage: Eukaryota > Metazoa > Chordata > Mammalia > Chiroptera > Vespertilionidae > Antrozous > Antrozous pallidus. The sequence continues at coordinate 111,413,636 of CM050513.1, read as the reverse complement.
CAGGTTCCTCTTCGGTTCCGCTAGCTACCGGGGCTCTGTCTAGTCTCTTGCTTTCCCCACCCGAGTCCTCGGCACATCGCTCTGGTATAGGGGCCACATGCCTGGGCTGCCTGCTGCTGGCAAAGTGGGCAACAGAGGGGGACAAACTGCGTGTCGTTCTAGATGCCAGTCACCTACCACCCAATGATCTCTTTGAAAGAGGCCCTCTGGTTTGTTTATTGGAAGAAAGATGCCAGTAGGTCCCTAGCACCTAGCACCCAGGGAGGGAAACAGTGAATATTCACAGAAGGACTATCAGCCCTGTGCCCACAGGGCAGAGTCTACCCGGGTGGCCAAGGGCTGTGACAGGGGAGAGCATGGATGAGGGAACCCATGCTACCTGGAGTCTGGGCGGAGGGGTCAGGAGAGGCTTCTAGAACGTGACAAGACCTGCCACGAGTGGAATGGAAGCAGAGGTTCCCTGGAGCAAAGGCAGGGAGGCCCAGGAAAGCTGGTGGACTGTATGCAGTGGGGCTGGCAGGAGCCAGCAGGCCAGGGGTGAGAGGGGAGGGGCCATCCTGTGTTGGAGGTGGGAGCAGCAGAGGAACGGAGCAAAGGCTCATGGGATTGGGAGCAGAGCAGGATGTATAATAGCTTAACCCCAGTGTGCAGGGTGCCAGGTTATTTCTTCATGTGCTCCTTGTTCCCAAAATAACCCTTAGAGATGACTACACACACATCCTTCTCCTGTACAAGGAGAGGTAAGTGACCAGTGTGGTAGCAGCTGCCACCTTGTGGTGATGTTTGTAAAGACACCCTCAGGGAAACCCACCCAGGCCTACCTGCATCACTAGCTTTGTTCCTGCCATGGTGACGGTGATGACACATCATGTACTGATGTGTAGGATACATTGCATACATTACTTCAGTTAATTCTTGCAATAATCATTCAAGGCAGGTATTTTTACTCCCATTTCATAGATGAGAAAGCCAACCCAAAGAAAAGTAACTTGTTCAAGGTCACACAGCTGGAAAGACAAGGATCCAAAATTTGAATCCAGATCTTTCTGGCCACAAAGTTCATATATTTGCCACTACACAAAGGTGTCAGATCCATTAATATGCTGCCTTGCACTTAAAACAAAATACACCGAGTGGCCAGATTATAGATCATAATAATCTGGCCACTCGTGTGTGTGTGTGTGTGTGTGTGTGTGTGTGTGTGTGTGTGTGTAATTGAGGCCTGGTGCATGAATTCATGCATGAGTGGGGTCCAGCCAGCCTGGCCAGGGGAAGGGGACATGGGTAGTTGGTGGGCCTGCCTGCTGGTCGAACTTCTGGTCGAGGGGACAGTTTGCATATTAGCCTTTTATTATATAGGACTAGGGGCCCAGTGCACAAAATTCATGCACTGGAGGTGGGTGGTCCCTCAGCCCAACCTGTCCCCTCTCACATACTGGGAGCCCTCAGGGAATGTCCTACCGATGGCTCACCCCTGGCCTGCCCATGGCCGAAAAACTCTGGCAGGCTTTCCGTCCTTGGGCAGGGGACCTCGGCCAGGGAACCCCAGCCAGCCATCGCTCTGCTATCAGGGCAAATCGCTGCCTGGCCATGCCCCTGCCCAGTTCCACCCAGCCTGGCAGAGGCCGGGGGTGAAAAGGCCGCTTGGCTTAGCCTTTTTGCCTCCAGCCTGGGGCACCAAGCGAAGCGGTTGCCCCGAAATCAGGGCTGATCACTGCCTGGCCACGCCCCCAGGCTGGCCCAGCCTACAACCGGGTCTGGAAAAGGCCTCTCCCCAGGGAGAGAGGCTGTAGGGTGGCCACCACACTGCTCTGATCTATCGGGGCCCACCACCACTGCCCGGCTCGCCCCCTCCCCCACGGCCTCATGCCACTTGGCCCCGCCCCCCACTCCTGATTGGCTGGTAGTGTAGCGAAGTTATGGTCAAATTTGCATATTACTCTTTTATTAGATACGATATACACTGAGTGGCCAGATTATTATGCATTAAGAGATCATAGTAACCTGGCCACTCAGTGTAAGTCTATAATAATAAGTATAAACCCGGTAGTAAAAGTATGATTTGTGATGGGCATTGGCTGTCTTCCCCACACTCGCTCCCTGATGAAGCAGCAGCCACGTTGTAAGCCACATGACAAGAAACCAGATCCTACCACTGGATGAGCTGGGAAGTGGATCCTGCCCCCACTGAATCTCGGGGTGACTGTGGTCTCACCTGCCCCTTGTCTGAGACCTGAGCTGGAGGGCCCAGCTAAGCTGCATCCAGGCCCAGGACCCACAGAAACCATAATGTTTGCAGGTTGGAGTGATTGTTAGGCAGCAAGAGAGAGCAAATACACATGTTGGCGTGTCTTCCCCACGAATCTTGTGAGTCCCATTAGGTGGTGTTTATGAAGGTGCAGGGAAATGCTGGGCATGACAGAGGGACAAAGAATGACGTGAGAAGAGGCAGTGTCACCTCAGACTTTGGCGCCAGACTGCATGGGCGTGTCTCCAGGCTCGGCCACTTCCTAGCTGTGTGACTTTGGGCCAGTTGCTTCCTCTCTCTGTGCTTCAGAGTCCTCTCTGGCATGGAGATCATGTGTCCGCAAAGAGGGTACACATCACCTCTGGTGAGCATCCCAGGGCCCGTGTCTCTCTCCCTCCTCTTACCCAGTGTCCAGTCACAGCCAAAGGAGAGCCCACCGGCCATCGTCACAGCTGAGTTCAGAGAGCATGCGGCAGGCGTGGCCCTAGGTCAGTGGTCCGAGAACTGCAGCTAACGAGCTACATCCGGCTCTGGTCCCTTGAGTTTTTAGCAAAGGCCAGCTGAAGAGTATCCTATTTAAGTCAATAACAATGTTTACGTTTGAAAAATTTGGCTCTCAAAAGAAATTTCAATCGTTTTACTGTTGATATTTGGCTCTGTTGACTAATGAGTTTGCTGACCACTGCCCTCGGTGCTTTCTGGAAAGCTCCTCCTCCCTCTGACATATTGAGAAAGGCACTGAGGGTCTGACCCAGGGTCACCACTGCAGGACAGGGGCATTCCTATGGCCGGAAAGACGGCCACCAACAGAGAGAAAGGAGTTAGGGGCCAGGGCCTGGGTGCGGATGTGAGCTGCGGGGTGAGAAGGGGTTTCTGACTGCGTCCCACCCTGGAGTGCTCAGGGAGGTATGTTTGGGGGTGTTTCGACTCCCTGGCCACCAGGGACACGAGCTGGAGAGAACCAGGTGGCCTCTGGCAGGTGGGTCTATGGGTGCTCACTGTGACACTGATTCAATGTTGCTGCTTGTTTGAAATTTTTCATAATAAGATGTTGGAAAATTATTAACCAAGGGGAAGATGGAAAGAAAATAAAAGCAGGCTGGAACAAAAATGAGAGAGAGAGAGAGAGAGAGAGAGAGAGAGAGAGAGGAATGGGTGGGAGAGGAGTGGAGTGAGAATGGGCAGGGCTGAGAGAGGTTACAGAGACCATCCATGGACTGAGCTCTTTCACATAATTCAGAGCAGCTAAGCCACTTGGATGTCACCTAGATTAATAGTCAGCAAACCAATAGTCAACAGAGCCAAATATCAATAGTACAACGATTGAACTTCTTTTGAGAGCCAAATTTCTTAAACTCTTTTAACGCCACTTCTTCAAAATAGACTTGCCCAGACCGTGGTATTTTGCGGAAGAGCCACACTTAAGGGGCCAAAGAGCCACGTGTGGCTCTCGAGCCGCAGTTTGCCGACCACTGACCTAGGTCATCCTTCTTGGCTCAGGGTCACCCAGGCAGGTCAGGGGCATCGCTGCGGTCACTGCTCCAGCTGCCTCATGTTTTGAATACAAAACAACCCAGGACTTTGCCCAAGGCATCCTCCTCACAGAGAGTCCTCTGAGTCTCTGACTCAGCCCAATGGGGAAGACGAGGCAGGGGGCGGGGGAGCTGGGGCGGCCCCCACGGGAGGAGGGTGCTGGCCATAGGGATGGCCCACCCGGTTCTGAACAGGCCTGGCGTGTGGAACCCCCACCGTGTGTCCCTCGCAGAAGTACTTACAGATGGCCTCTCCAGAAGGGCTCAAGTCAGTTTTTGTCATAGGGTCACATTTCAGCCCATCATTTCTCAGCACCCCTGCCCCACCCAGAGGCACTGTGATGAAATGAGCCAGTGTGGCCCTACCCAGTTTGGCTCAGAGGCTAGAGCATCAGCCTGTGGACTGAAGGGTCCCAGGTTTGATTCCAGTCAAGGGCATGTATCTTGGTTGCGGGCTTGCAGCCATGGCATGCGGGAGGCAACCAATTGATGCGTCTCTCTCATATCGGTGTTTCTCTCTGTCTTTCCCTCTCCCTTCCACTCTCTCTACTAGTAAAGATCAATGGAAAAAATAACCTTAGATGTGGATAAAAACACACAAGAAACAACAAAAGAAAAGGAAACAGTGAAACACAGAGCGCAGCACTAGCATCCTACACACACGTGGCTCAGCTCGGCCCCGCCTTGTGTCAGCTGGGGACGTCGGCCACAGTGCTCTCACCTGGGAAACGGTGAAGTGCCTCCCCAGGCATTTGGAAAGCAAACTAAGATAATATACATGACAGGCTTACTGCAGTGTCTTGCATGTAGAAACACGCTGTGATAAGTAATGTTGCTGCATTTGTTGTGCTTCTGTGTTTTTTACTTTATTTATTAACTAGAGGTTTGGTGCATGAAAATTCATGCACTGGAAGGGGCTCCCTCAGCCCAGCCTGCCCCCTCTCATATTCCGGGAGCCCTCAGGGGCAGGAGGCGACCCGGTGATCAGGGGAAGGCGACTCCCCATCACACCTCTGCTGCTGCCACTGCCGGCAGCGCAAGCCTTGGCTGGCCCTGGTTACCTGAGCCTCAGGCGGCTCTGTGTGGCTGGGCAGCCACCATCTGAGGCTTGCTTGTGCCTCAGGCGGGCCCTGGACGGCTAGGGGACTGAGGGGACTGGGGGACTCCAGAGGCAGGCACATGGGGCAGCTGGGTCTGCCTGAGGGCACGCCTGCTGCCCCGCTGGGGCTGCGGGGACCAGGCACTGCCATCTTGTGGCTGTGATCACCATCATCTTTGACAGCGGGGCAGACAATTAGCATATTTTCTCCATATTGGCTGTGGGTGCTGCCATCCTTTGTGATGGTGTGAGGGTCAATTAGCATATTCCTTCTTTATTAGATAGGATTCTTAAGACTCACCCACTTTCCCAAGAATCTCAGTTTCCTTCTCTGGAACACAAGATAAGTAACTCCCACGTCAAAGGTGGCTGTGCAACTTGGGATTCATGATGCCAACTGCCCAGCTCATGGCCAGAGACAGCCTAGAGCGGCAGCCGTAGCAGCAGGCCTCCCCGACCCCAGAGCAGACATCACCCATCACGCGTGGATGCTGCATTCTTGTCAGTCGGTGCCTGAGTGGAGGTGAAGATGGAGACAAATTCTATTTCCCATCCTCGGCAGGTACTCGGTGAACATTCATTCCCATGATCACTTTCTAGCACCTTTCCTTCCCAAGTAACTAACCTCAGGTTCCGACCTGGTTTGGGGAATGTTTTCACTTGGAAGACACTGTGCTCAAATGGTTATGCTCCATAAGGTATATAGGTCTCCAAGGCCATGCGGTATTGTGACTCCTCCCATCTCGAAACACTTGGGTTTCCTCAAAAGCATTCTAGTTAGAGAAGGGCCCACAGAGGGCCAGGTTCCAGGAGTGTAGGCCTGGGCATTGGGGTTGCAAGAGCCCGGAGTCTCTCCCATCCAAAATCAGCAACTGACATTTCTTCAGAGCTTGCTACCTTGACCTTCACACATTTTGAAAATGAAAACACACCAGGAAGAATACCTCCATTAACTATTTCAGTTATTTTAATTACATTATCATGAACTGAGAGAAGGCTTTGAAAGCCCTGAGTACACCAAGGATTGAGGGAAACTAGGAGAAATGGGATTAATTCTGAAAATAATAATTGACTGTAAATTCTTAGGCAGAACTGAGTTCACATTCAAGCCAGACCACAATGAGCTGTGTAACCTTGGCCAAATCCCTCCAATCCCTTTGAGCCCCAAATTTCTTCTATGTAAAATGGTGATAATAATATTCATTTTTAAAAAATATATTCTATTGATTTTTTTACAGAGTGGAAGGGAGGATAGAAAGTCAGAAACATCAATGAGAGAGAAACATCGATCAGCTGCCTCTTGCACGCCCCCTACTGGGGATGTGCCCGCAGCCAAGGTACATGCCCTTGACTGGAATCGAACCCGGGACCCTTCAGTCTGCAGTCCGACGCTCTATCCACTGAGCCAAACCGGTCTCGGCAATAATATTCATTTTTAAAATTATCATTATTAAGGCTTGGTTCTTACTTTAAGGTCCACTATCGAATAAGATAATGAACAGAAAGGTCCATAAATTTCCCACTAGAGTTATGAGAGAAATCCAACTCTAACTAGCTGACGCTGTATAGAGGCACATATTGACTCTTGGAATTAAAAACCAGAGATGAAGTGGCTTCATCTGGATCCAGGAGATAGAACCCTGTTTGGGGGGGCTGACTCACCACCTCTCATCTCTGCTTCACTCTAGGCCGACCTAATGTTCCTCCACTTCCTATGGTTTCTTCCATGTGGCTGGAGAAGATGGCCACTGCCTACAATACATACACGTCCTCCTAGCTTACCACCAGGGCCAAAGAGAGCTGACACCCTCCTAACCCCACCCGTACCTCCCCATAGCAATTCCAGGGAAAGTTCTAAATGGCACTGTTTTGATCAGGGGTCCCCCGTGGACCCATCACTGTTGTTGGGGAATTATCCGGTCTGAGTTACTTTGCCTGCCCCCTAACTAGGGGTGGTGGGATGGATGGACTTTATGCATGGCAGCCCCAGGAGGCCTACATGTCTGGGGGAGGGGCAGGGGCAGGAGCAAAAGTTCTGGACAAATAAAACTCAGAGCTGCCCATGCTGGGACTCTTTGATGAGGGTCCAAGTTGCTGCATGAGAGACAATAGCAGAGGAGCTGGGGCTGCCCATGGCCCCCCGCGCAGTGGAGGACTGACAGCTGCTGCCTCTGCAGTTTGTCCTGTTCCCAATGCCCCGCAGGTTCAGCACCCAGAGACTGCTGGGAAATCGCCAGCCTCACCAGCCCCATTCTCCCCACCTGGCCTCTGGCTTCCCAGCCTCCCTTGCAGCTAAGACGCCAGCAGGTGACCCCGGTCCAGCAACCAGACTCGTCCCAGGGACCTGGGTAAGGGCGTGAGGATGTGAGGACAGAGGCTCCGCTCCGTCCGCGAGGGTGGCTGCGGGCACACAGTTTAGGGTGAAAATCTTGGTGCAGAAATGTCCTCGCAGAGCAGCCGTGGCCGTGGCCTTTGCCCCTCCAGCTGCTTCTGCGGCCGTTTCGGACATTGATCCTGGAAGCTTAGCCTTGAGCCAAGCCTGCCAGTCCCTCAACCAATTCCGTGAGTCCGTTTCCTTTCATGAAGCTCCTTTCACCCAGTGTGGCTCAGTGGCTGAGAGTCCAACTGTGAACCAGGAGGTCAGGGTTGATTCCAGGTCAAGGGCACATGCCCGGGTTGTGGGCTCAATCCCCAGTAGGGGGCGTGCAAGAGGCAGCTATTCAATGATTCGCATATTGATGTTTCTCTTTTTCCCTCTGAAATCAATAATATATATTTTAAAGCTCCTTTTCTGCTTAATCACTCAGAGTGTGTTTCTGTTACTTGCAAGGAAAAGCCCTGGTTAGTAGATATTCTAATCCTCCCGGGCAGGGAGGGGTGGGAGGGGTCCCCTAAGGGACTGTGTTCCCCACTTGCCTGGGAAGACCCAATGGGGACTGAAAGGCTGGAACTTAAGGCAGGCCAGGGCAATGCTGCCAAATCGCCTACCAGCCCAGCAACAGCCCCAGGACCCTAGGAGAGGATGGCTGACAGAAACTCAGATGGAAAAGCAGTATGAGCACACACGGATGTACACGGATGACTTAGAATTATTTATTTGTTTGTTGTTATTGAAGCAAATCCACATAATATACATTAGCCATTTTATTTTTATTTTTTAATATATTTTATTGATTTTTTTTTACAGAGAGGAAGGGAGAGGGATACAGAGCTAGAAACATCAATGAGAGAAAAACATCGATCAGCTGCCTCTTGCACATCCCCTGCTGGGGATGTGTCTGCAACCAAGGTACATGTCCTTGACTGGAATCGAACCGGGGACTTTTCAGTCCACAGGCTGATGCTCTATCCACTGAGCCAAACCAGTTAGGGCTACATTAGCCATTTTAAAATGCACAATTCAGTGGCATTCAGTGCATTCACAATATTGTGCAACCATCATCTCTATCTAATCCCAAAACATTTTCACCGCCCCTCACAGGAGACCTTGCACCCATTAAGCAGTCACTCCCCATCTCCCCCTCCCCCCAGTCCCTAGCATCCAGTAGTATGCTTTCTTTCTCTTTGTATTTACCTATTCTGGTTATCCTATCTAATAAAAGAGTAATATGCAAATTGATCATACCTTCGCTACACCAAATAAGGCATGCCCACAAGCCACGCCCACAAGCCAATCAGGAGCTACATGCAAATTAACACACAACCAAGATGGCTGCTGCCTATAGCAGGCTGGGCTGGGCTGGGGGCAGGGCCAGGCAGCGATTGGCCTGATTGCAGGGTGATGACTAGCTGGGGTTCCCTGGCCGAGGTCCCCTGCCCAAGGATGGAAAGTTTAGGCCAGAGGCTTTAGGCCTTGGGCAGGCCGGGAGTGAGCCATCAGTAGGACATCCCCTGAGGGCTCCCAGTATGTGAGAGGGTGAAGGCTGGGCTGAGGGATACCCCCTGTCCCCTGTGCACGAATTTTGTGAACCAGGCCTCTAGTTTCATATAAATGGAACCATATAATATGCAGCATTTTGTGTCTGGCTTCTGTCACTCAGCCTAATGTTCTTGATCCATGTTGCAGCATGCATCAATGCTTTGTTTTTCATGGTTGACTAATACTCCCTTGTATGGGTATACCACTTTTTACTCACCCACTCATCATTGATGGACGTTTGAATGGTCTTCATCTTTGGGCTGTTGGGAATAATGCTGTGGCCAAGAAAGGGAGGGAGGACTCTTGGAGTCCGGGGGGGGGGGGGCAGCATTAGTGACCCAGCAAACTGCTCAACACTGAGGGAATCTGGGAGCTTCCTAGTAGTGAACCTGGGCCAAGCAGAGGACACGGGGAACTGCAGGAGGGGGAGAAACGGTCTGTGGTGGCTGCGGGCACAGGGGACATTCTCCGGGGACTTTGAAGGAGGAATGGTGGGCCCGAAGGGGGAATCGCAGTCATTTCACCAGAGACCAGTACAGCATCATCATTGAGCTGAAATTGGTTTGGCTCAGTGGATAAAGCGTCAGCATGTGGACTGAAAGGTCCCAGGTTCGATTCTGGTCAAGGGCATGTACCTTGGCTGCAGGCACATCCCCAGTAGGGGGTGTGCAAGAAGCAGCTGATTGATGTTTCTCTCTCATCGATGTTTTTTACTTTCTATCCCTCTCCCTTCCTCTCTGTAAAGAATCAATAACATTTTTTTTTTTGAAAAAATGAAGTACAGTGTTGGAGGCAGCAGGGCGGGTCTCAAATCCTGACTCTCACTCGCCAGCCACGGAACAAGGAGGCCACTATTCTATCTTCCCAGGTCTCCGTTCCTCTTTTGTAAAGGGTCGAATAGCCAGCCCCACTTCCCAAGGTTACTGTGAACTAATGGAAGTGAAATACAATCACGGGCACCTGATGCTTTCTTACAATTAGGCCGCGTTACCCTTATTACTATGGTTTGGTTAGTGTTACTGTTTTCTGTTGCACCCTGACATAGGTCTAGACCGTGGTCGGCAAACTGCGGCTCAGGAGCCATGTGCGGCTCTTTGGCCCCTTGAGTGTGGCTCTTCCACAAAGTACCAGGGCCTGGGTGAGTCTATTTTGAAGAAGTGGTGTTAGAATAAATTTAAGTTTAAAAAATGTAGCTCTCAAAAGAATTTCAATCGTTGTACTGTTGATATTTGGCTCTGTTGACTGATGAGTTTGCCGACCACTGGACTCTGGGGTGTTAACATGGTGTAGTAGTTGTGACTCTACTTAGCCCATAAGTCTGGGAGTGCACCCACGTCTTTCTTCACTTTTCCATGTCTGAACTAGGTTTCTTTATGGATTCTCCATTCCCTTCGAGGATGGAAATGGATCAGTCCATGTGGGATTTTCCGCCTCACCCCCCTCACAGGCATCTGCCTGGTCTCGGTCCTTGTATGAGTCAGGGTTCAGGTGGAGAAACAGGAGCAGTGGGATGTGTTACGGGATTTATTGCCAGCGATTGGTTTCTGCAGAGGCGGGAGCTGGCTAGGCAAGCTGGAATCTGCAGGAGAGGTTGTGAGGAAGGCTGACCCTGGTCCACAGGTGGTGTTTCTTCTTCAGTGCGGCTTCCCACTGATTGACTGGGACGCACCCCTGTGATCTCTCTCTCTTCCTGAAACTGATCATATTGATCACAGCCAGGGAATGCCTTCACAGCTGCATCTAATGTTTGAGTAACTGGGGACTCCAGCCTACCCATAAAATTGGCCATCACAGTCATCGACTCTCAGCCACCTCCTGGGCTTCCTCAGGCCAGTCCTCACCCCAAACCACCACCACCCCGGCCCCCCACAACCCAGCACAGTGTGGGGCCAGGAAGCCTGGGTTTGAATCTTGCTCGGCCATTAGTAGCCGCCGCGGCACGTTGGACAGATTACTTAACCTCCCTAAACCAGAATAATACCTACCCTCTGTGGTTGTTGTGAGGATCAAAATGGGCAAGAACTTGCAAAAAGGGCTTAGGACAGCGGCTGCCACAGAAATATCCTGTCTGCTCCCGCCCCGACCCCACGCCGCATGCAGGAACGCCGGGTCGGCTGCTCTCAGATCTCCAGCCTTGCGCAGGTTGTATCATTTCCTGCCCCAGCACATCCCCAGGCCGGCCAGGTGGCTGGGAGACAGGGATTAGCACGTGGGCGGCCCAGCCCAGACGGGTCCTGGCGATGCGCGCGCGCCCCCTAGAGGAAATGTGGGGGAACAACAGGAAAGAATCGTTGAGGACCCCGGCAGCTTTGCAGGGAAACCGAGGGTAACACGAAGGGAAGACGTTTTCTTCTCCCTCTTACTTCCAAGGATGCCTTTGAAGGTACATCCTGGCCGCGACACGCTCTGAAAAGAGGAGGCGGCCCAGCAGGTTTTGCACAGCGGGCGGGCGCCAACAGCCTACTCGCCTCCAGAGGGCGCGGCTGAGCTGCCGCCGCGCCCGCAGGCGTTGCGGGCAGGGGCTCGGGACGTGTCCGCGCCCTGCGAGTTCTTGGAAACCCCGGGGAAAGCAGGCACTTCCTGTAACGCACTGGGTGGGAATTTGTGATTCATGGCATTTCTGTGGCTGTGACTTCATTGCCTGCCACCCCGGGGGACGGCGGTCATGTGACCCGTCTCTGTTCCCGGGAGGGCTGCGGCTGAATTCCGTGGAGCCGGGCTGCTGTGCTTCTGCCCTCCCCCCAGGCCCTGCGAAAGCAGGACCTCAGATCTGATCGCGCCGCCTCGCTTCCCCTGATGTCGCCCCCACCTCCCGGGCGCTGTAATTAGCCTCTGCAGACCCCTCTGCGACGCCTGATTGAAGGCAGCCCTTGTCGGTGCGCAGGGTCCCATGGGTACAGGACCTGCTGTTCAATGACCCGGGGATCACCCGGCTTTGGCCTCTCTGCTAATGAGGCTTAATTTATGTCCAGGTGACGGACACTGGCCAGAGAAGGCTGGAGAGAAAGGAGAATATTAGAATAAAAAAGTGACCCCTTGCGGGGCTGTGTTAAAATGCTCCCTCCCCGACCTCCCCCATTCTCCACTACCTCTCCAGCCAGGGTTTTAGACCACGTTGGTGCCCTCAGATCCCAGCCCTGCCTGCCAGTGAGGAAGCAGTTCCTGTCCCCTGACCCTTCAGGCCCCTCAATAAGTTCATCAGGACCTCATGCAGATCAGACCCCCCAGGCCCCTCTGTGCTTGAAGACAGGCAGGCTGGGGTCAGGGAAGGAGCTTGCGTTTTGAAAAGGAGTAGACTTGGGACCAGGGCTGGAATCTTCTGCTAATAACAGCATGACCCTGCTTAGTTCATAAGCTCTATGAGCCTCGGTTTCCTCATCTGTATGATGGGCATCATAATACCCATCTCTTAGGATTAAAGAAGATGTATGTGCAGTGCCTAGTACAGAACCTGACATGTAGCACACAGCCAATCATTTATGTTCGTTGCATAAATGAATAATTTATTCACATACATATTTAATTTAGAATATGTACTTGTTTATATATAAATTAAGTAACCAATTAATATTGTAGATAAGTAGAATGTCAACATTATAGACCCAAAGATCTGGGGGCACCCCAGAAATCAGGGCCCAGCCCCTCATACTATATAGTTAGAGTCTTCCCAGATCCACTTATCCTGGCAGAGAAGGTGTGATGTGGATTAAGGGCCAAAATGCTTGGTCCAAACTCCTGCTGAGACACTAACTAGAGTGTGGCCTTGGGCAAGTTACTTAATGTCTCTTTGCTTTTTGCCTCATCTATAAAATAAGCATAATCACATCTGCCTCACAGGTTGCTGGAAAGATGAATGAAAGAATGTCTGAAAAGCCCTGGCCAGTGTGTCTGAGTTGGATGGAACATCATCCTGTACCCCAAAAGGTGGCGGACAGGGCACATACCCAGGTGGTGGGTTTGATCCCTGGCTGAGGTTGGGGTCCCACTCTTCCTCTCCTTTCCTCTCTCTGAAATCGATAAAAACGTATATATTTTTAAAAGTTAGTTGCAATGTAGAATGTGAGACCATATCAATGAATTTTTCTTACTTTTACATTAAAACCCATTGAGCTCACCCTGGCCAGTGTGGCTGACGTGGTTGGACATCGTCTAGTACACCAAAGGGTGGCAGGTTCGATCCCCAGTCGAGGCACATACCTAGGTTTGGAGTTTAGTCACCAGTTGGGGCCCTTACAAGAGGCAACGGATCAATATTTCTCTCCCTCTCTCTTTTCCTCTCTCACTAAAATCATTACGAGTAAACATGTCCTCAGTGAGGATGAAAAAAAAAAAAGTCTATTGACTTACCTTGCATTTTATCCACACGTGAGTTTTGGGGCATAATACATTAGCTCTGTTAAAAGATATGGAGCCACTGACTCATGCAAATCTTTGAAACGTTGACACATTCCATTACTATAATGAAAAAAAAATTCATTGATTTCATCAGCAAATTCTTTCATTATTGGGAAGCTGTCAAATCCACGGTGTGAAATTTCCAACATTTATGTTTTTGCTCATAAACTCAAATGTTATTGGCAACACGTATCTGTCCGTTGATCTTGAAGTCACAGGCTCACTACGTTCATTTTCAAGAAGATGCCTGACAAATGCCGAAATCTGAATAATCACATCCTCACTTTTAACCATCGTCTTCCAGTGAAAATGGTGCTCCATGGCAAATGGCTAGTTTTTCCTGCAACTCAAATGATTGCCCGTGTGCTGTTCGTAGATCACCGTGCTGCTTCGGTTTGAGCAGAAATGTTTTATGATCTTTCCCATTTTTTCATGCATGACATTAGAGAAGGTCACTTACTGGCCCTGCCTGGTGTTCTCCATGGTTAGAGCATCGGCCCACAGACCAAAGGGTCTTGAGTTCGATTCCCAGTCAAAGGCAGGTACCTCGGTTGCAGATTCCCCAGCCCCAGTGGGGGCATATACAGGAGGCAACCAATAGATGGATGATGTGTCTCTCTCGCCTGGATGTTTCTCTCTCTCTCCCCCTCCTCCCTCCCTTCCATCTGTCTGTTTCCCTCTTCTCTCATTTCTACTGTCTTTAGAAATCATGGAAAAAATATCATCAGGTGAGGATTAAAAAAAAAAATTTTAAAGTCACATACTCAAGGGCCGTGGTCGGCAAACTGCGGCTTGTGAGCCACATGCGGCTCTTTGGCCCCTTGAGTGTGGCTCTTCCACAAAATACCACAGCCTGGGCGAGTCTATTTTGAAGAAGTGGCGTTAGAAGAAGTTGAAGTTTAAAACATTTGGCTCTCACAAGAAATTTCAATCGTCGTACTGTTGATATTTGGCTCTGTTGGCTAAGGAGTTTGCCGACCACTGCTCAAGGGCAAAGGCTTAGTAAATACAATAATTTTACTGTTTCACGAAAAAATTTTCTACATTGTTAGTATTTAACAGTACTTTTCCAAAAAAAATCCTCGTTCGAGGATATGTTTATTGATTTTAGAGAGAAAGGAAGGCAAAGAGGTAGACAGCGTTGGTGTGAGAGAAAGAAGTTGATTGGTTGCTTTGTGCGTGCCCCGAGCAGGGATCACGCCTGCCACCGAGGTATGTCCCCTAACGGAATCCAACCCACAATCTTTCTGAGCCTTTTGGCCAGGGCTATTTAACAGCATTTTTATATTTTTATTTTTCACGTATAGTTGGCATTCAATATTACTTTTAATCAGTCTCATGTGTACAGCGTAGTGGTTAGATAATAATATACTTTACAAAGTGGTCCCCCCAATAATTCCAGTGCCCACCTGGTACGATACATAATTATTACAATATTATGGACTCTATTCCCAATGCTGAACTTTACATCCCTGTGACTGTTTTGTGACTACCACTTTCTACTTCCTAATCCTTCACCTTGTTCAACCAGTCCCCTCCCCCCTCCCATCTGGCACCCATCAGCCTATGTTCTGTGTTATGAGTCTGTTTTAATTGTGTTTGTTCATGTGTTTTGTTTTTTAGATTCCACATATAAGTGAAATCATATGATATTTGTCTTTCTCTGTCTTATTTAACTTAGCATAATACTCTCTAGGTTCGTCCATCCATGCTGCTGCAAATAGTAGGTAAAATTTTATTCTTTTTTATGGCCAAGCAATATTCCATTGTATATATGCACCACCACTTTTTATTCACTTGGGTTGTATCCATATTTTGGCTATTGGAAATAACGCTGTAATGAATACAGGGAGAAAAAGCATCAAGAACATCCTTAAGTAAAGCAAGCTTTTTAAAAATAAATTTTTAATATATATTTTATTGATTTTTTTATAGAGAGGAAGGGAGAGGGATAGAAAGTCAGAAACATCGATGAGCTGCCTCTACAGGGGATGTGCCCGCAAGCAAGATACATGCCTCTGACCAGAATCAAACCTGGGACCTTTCAGTCCCCGATGCCCAACACTCTATCCACTGAGCCAAACCGGTTTTGGCAAAGCAAGCTTTTTAAAACAACTGTGAGTGCCTAGTGGTGGGGCATAAAATGACTGCCTACCTGTATGTTTTGATTCTTGTTCAGGGGCCAGCAGTGTTACTCAACACTGCTTTTGCATTATTGCACATGTCAACAAAGTTTTTAAAAAGCAAACACAGAAGGTGATCATGCTTTGGACCTCTTGAAAGACCTTGGGGACCACGCTTTGAGAAATGCTGTCCCTACAAGGTGAAGCCCAAACTTCTTGGTGTGGCCCAGACGGTTCTCCATGACCTGCCCTGCCTGTCGGTCACACCATTGCATCCCTACTCAAGTTCATGCTTCACCTGGAAAGGGTGGCCTCATCCTGCGGGAAGGGCCCTGCCTCTGGAACCCAGAGCAAGCTGCCCACTTGCTCATATTCTCCAGAAGCAGGAAGCAAAGTGACGTTGTTTCTGGCTTCAAACCTCCGGGCCTTTGCTTGCGCTGCTCACTCTGAACATATTCTTTGACCTCGGGGACTCCCTAAAACTCGCTTTCCTTTCTGGTGAGTTTCTATTCACTCCCCCAAAGTCTAGCTCAACTATCACGTCCTCCGTGTGAAGCCTTCCAGTCTATACCCACAGTGCTTTGTACAAACCTCATTTATTGAACTTAATGCACCTAGAGGGTCACAGGGCCTGATCAACAACTCAGAATCCCCAAGCTGAAAACTGGACATGGTTTATTAAATCATTTGATTTTAAAACCTGCCCTAAATGGACAGGAGACTATTTATAGTCTTTTTTTTTTTTTTTTTTTTAGCCTACTTCCTGGGAATACTCATACATTTCACTGCAGCAATATAAATGTGTTTCATTCCCATGTGGAGTGCTATGAGAACAATGGTATATGCCCCATGTTATCTTTCTGAAATCTCATGAATTCTGAAATCCAAGACCCTTATGACCCTCAAGGATTGTGGACTTATATTCCATTCCCTTGAATATGCCCATTTTTTCCTGCTTAACCGATACCCGTGAGGATGGGTGCTGTGCCCTAAACACATCCGTATTCCCAGATTCCACAGGGCAGTTGGAATGCAGGAAGCAGATTGGAGCTCAGAATTGTAGGGTAGTGTTCAGGTTACGCTGTCGGATTAAACACATGTATCTAAATTTGCTCCTTCCTAAAACCACTAACCCTTCTGGGAGAGGGATTTTCGACAAACACAGTCAGCCCACAATGTTGAGCAAACAGGATGGGGAACCACGGCCACAGAGAACGACAGGGTCACTGCGCTGGCAGGCCTGGGAAGCTGAGTCCCCAGCAGCCAGGGGAAGCCAGAAACCGGAT
Source organism: Antrozous pallidus (assembly GCA_027563665.1). NCBI lineage: Eukaryota > Metazoa > Chordata > Mammalia > Chiroptera > Vespertilionidae > Antrozous > Antrozous pallidus. Next base: position 111,397,034 of record CM050513.1, on the reverse strand, counting down.
TTACACACGGACTCGGCCAAAGACAAAGAGCCTGGCAGCCCAGGGCCCCTGGGAGTGAGGGGGCAGCGGTGCTAAAATAAGAACAACTGGGGGAGCTATTTAAGAAGCAAATGTATCCTTGATCCCTTCTCCCACTCCATACTCCCCACACTCCCATCCCTTCTCCCACCCCACACTCCCCACACTCCCATCCCTTCTCCCACCCCACACTCCCCACACTCCCATCCCTTCTCCCACCCCACACTCCCCACACTCCCATCCCTTCTCCCACCCCATATCCCCACACTCCCGTCCCTTCTCCCACCCCACACTCCCCACACTCCCATCCCTTCTCCCACCCCATATTCCCCACACTCCCATCCCTTCTCCCACCCCATATTCCCCACACTCCCATCCCTTCTCCCACCCCATATTCCCCACATTCCCATCCCTTCTCCCACCCCATATTCCCCACACTCCCATCCCTTCTTCCACTCCACACTCCCCACACTCCCATCCCTTCTCCCACCCCACACTCCCCACACTCCCATCCCTTCTCCCACCCCACACTCCCCACACCCCCATCCCTTCTCCCACCCCACACTCCCCACACTCCCATCCCTTCTCCCACCCCACACTCCCCACACTCCCATCCCTTCTCCCACCCCACACTCTCATCCCTTCTCCCACCCCATACTCCCCACACTCCCATCCCTTCTCCCACCCCACACTCCCCACACTCCCCACACTCCCATCCCTTCTCCCACCCCACACTCCCCACACTCCCATCCCTTCTCCCACCCCACACTCCCCACACTCCCATCCCTTCTCCCACCCCATATTCCCCACACTCCCATCCCTTCTCCCACCCCACACTCCCATCCCTTCTCCCACCCCATATTCCCCACACTCCCATCCCTTCTCCCACCCCACACTCCCCACACTCCCATCCCTTCTCCCACCCCATATTCCCCACACTCCCATCCCTTCTCCCACTCCACACTCCCCACACTCCCGTCCCTTCTCCCACCCCACACTCCCCACACTCCCGTGTACTGATCCTCCTGGCACAGGAAGAGGGCTGGAAGATTGTTCCCAGGAAGGGTGAAGGGTGAAGCAGAACTTCTGTGGGTAGGCAGCACCCAGCATAGCTGAGGGCGTGGGGATTGCACAGAAAACAGGGACAAAGCAAGCATGTGTGTTTTCATGCTGATGGTGGAAACACCACGCCTCCACTTCTCAACCTTCTCCCCTCAGCTTGGCTCCTGAGACTCTGGCAACCAAACCCTACCTTCCAGGGCGGGGGTTGGAGGCTGTCTGGCTTAAAGGAAAGATTGAAAAGCACTGCCATCCTGGGCTTCCTAGCAAATAGGCCCACAGGCAATCCTATTTGGAAGCTCCAAGTGGACAATCTCAGGCACTAAAAGCTTCCAATTAGCTTTTCAGTTTTTCATGGACCACAAAGCTAAGGAATATCTCGTACCTGAGGAAAACCTGAAACATGGAAGAGAGAAACCAAAACAAACAGGATTAAAGCAACCAGGAGAACACAGGTCCTATGCAGGAAGTTTTTAAAAAAGCATTGTCTTGCTGAAACCGGTTTGGCTCAGTGGATAGAGCATCGGCCTGTGGACTGAAAGGTCCCAGGCTCCATTAGGGTCAAGGCATGTACCTTGGTTGTGGGCACATCCCCAGTAGGGAGTGTGCAAGAGGCAGCTGATCAATGTTTCTCTCTCATCGATGTTTCTGACTTTCTATCCCTCTCCCTTTCTCTCTGTAAAAAATCTATAATATATATATATATTTATATGTGTATATATATATATATATATATATATTTTAAAAAGCATTGTCTTCAGAGAGATAAGAAAAGAGCATTGTATCTCTAAAATTAACTGAAAATAGAATATCAAAAGAAAACTTTCAAAGATTTAGAAATGAGAGATATGATCATCGAAATAAAAATAATCAGTCACAAAGTTGGAAGATCCAGTTGAGGAAACATCTTAAAATCACAAAAAGACAAAGAAATTGGAAAAAAAGAAGAGTAAATGGAAGTCCAGGCCAGGAGATCCAACATCAGAATAAGCGGGGTTCCAGACTAAGAGAACAGAGGAAATGGAGGGGAAGAAATCACTTATGAGAAACTCAAGAAGTTCTGCAGAATCCCATTCTCCACACTGAAAGGGCCAACTGCCCAGCATGATGGATAAAAATAGACCCAAAGAAAGGCACTTACTGAAATTTTAGGATGAACGCTGAGGAAAAGGAGGAAGGTTCTACAATATTCTAGAGAGAGAACAAAATCAGAACAGCTTCAGACTTCTCAGAGCAACACTTAGGACTAGAAAATGGCCCGATGATGACAAATGTCAATGAAAATAAATCTTTATTCTAGACTTCTACTCTCACTGAAGGCATCAGAGGACTGCGAAGGCTTGACAAAAAACATTTTTAGACAACCAACGTCCCCGAATACTTTCTCAGCAAGCCATGGAGGACAAGCTCCAGCTAAAACAAAGGGCACAAATCACTGAGCGGGCGAGAGTGACATTCGTGGCCCAGACTCAGGGTAACCAGTTCCACGGGTTCAGAGGGCGTCCTGGGACTTGGCATATAGACACACGGACATATGTGAGGCCTTACCGCTGGAATCCCAGCGCGAGGAAGAGAGCGCCCAGGTGAGTGAGTGGAGCTCTGATTCTCCCCAGGACCTGCTTGCTTTGACCGGGGACTCGTGGAGTTCCTGCTCTGCCAGGGGTGCCCTGCAGTGGTTTCAACCCTACACGTGTTCAGCTTTTGTTGTTGTTGTTGTGAATCCTCACCTGAGTGTTTTTTCCATTGGTATTCAGAGAGAGTGGAAGGGAGAGGGAGAGACAGAGAGAAACATGGATATGACGAGACACAGCGATGGGTGGCCTCCTGCTTGAGCCCTGAGCAGGGTTGGAGATTGAGCCTGCAACTGGGGTACATGCCCTTGATCAGAATTGAACCCAGGACCCTTTAGTCTGGGGACCAACACTCTATGATGCTCTCTCTGTTGACGCTCTCTCCACTAAGCCAAACCCTCTAGGGCAGTGGTTGGCAAACTGTGGCTAGCAAGCCACATACGGCTCTTGAGCCGCGTTTTGCCGCTCTGTTGACTAATGAGTTTGCCGACCCCTGTGCCAGGGCTAAATGTGTTCAGCTTGACCCACTCCCAAGACCTCCTGCTGAGAGGCAAACCAGAAAACAAAAGCAAAGACAATAGGCGTAGCCCTCTCCCCATGAAGGAATTTCACCCTCCAGCCCTTTCAGAGGCCCTGATAATACCACTGACTTGAGGGGAGCAGCTCTTGTAAACAGCCTGCGCCCCTGGGAGCCCCCAGTCTGTCGTCCAGTTGATTTTCTCCTGGGAGAGAAAATCTATTAATAGCAATATGGCCCCATTCTTACAATGCTTTGAGCTTGCTTCTTGGTTATTTAGAGCTAAACAGTATGTCATTTATGGAGACACACATATCTGTAAGCAGATGCTAAACTGGAAAGAGGTATAAAGGAATGAAATGAAACATCAGAATGGGGCTCCCCTTTGTGAGGAGAACAACACTATCTTGGAGGGGCTCACAGGGGGATTTTAAAGCTATCAGAAACGGTCTTTTTTCTTAACCAATTTTTAAAAATGGCAATATATAATTATAGATTCTTATATATTGGGGATTCACTTCACAATAAAAAAATTAAATTTAGGATAAATGAGGGCATGTTAAATGACAACTCGGTGTAGGTTTATGTATAACTAGAAGCCCGATGCATGAGGATTCATGCAAGAATGGGCCTTTCTTTCCCTGGCTGCTGGCACTGCCTTTCCACTCTGGCCCAGGAGCTGCCTCTTTCTGCTCTGGCCCCACCTTCCCACAGTGCTCAGAGGCCCTGAGTGGCTGGGACAGTACATAACGCCTGTGACCCACCTCATCACCCCCCCCCACCCGCTCAGTGCCTGTGTATGCAAATTAACCCAATACCTTTGTTAGGTTAATTTGCATACTCACTCCTGATTGACTGGCGGGTGTCATGAAGGTATAGTCAATTTGCATATTTCTCTTTTATTAGTGTAGATTAAGCCAATTTGTATCACCCTGTGTCATATGCAAGCTGTCCCTTCCTTGTTGGTTCCCCTCCCCATCACCTGCCTCCTGTCCTCAGGTCTTTTCCATTCCCCCTCCCCTGCTCTTCTTTTTCATTTTTTCACAGTAGAACATTTATGAGCTTCTCACACCCTCCAGATTAGTAGATCTCAAACTTTTTTATTTCAAGACCCCTTTTATGCTTTTAAATATTATTGAAGATTTAAAAAAAAATACACACCACATTATGTGAGTTGGTCTTTTGACATTTACATATTTAAAATTAAAACAGAAAATTTCAAAACACAAGAATGACAAACACACATTCTATAAGCTCTCTATCAGCCATCATGTAGCCTCTGGACAACTCCTCTGAAAACTCAGGAGAGGTGGGAGTGAAAAAGGTAAACAACACTTATTAGCCTTATGAACATATTTTTGACCCCCTGAAAGGGCGTCTGGGGTCCCCAGGATTCTACTTTGTGATCGGCTGTTTAGAACAATCCCCTGCACACAGCGGCCACTACTCCTCAAATGGGGACTCAGCTAGCTTCTCCTGTGATATAAAAGGAGAAAAACCCACCAATCCCTCCCTTGACTCATCTCCCAGGTGCCCTTCTGGGCTGCTGGTCCTAGAATGTT